>CAWUFW010003966.1:1200000-1668916 GCA_963921515.1 Calotriton arnoldi
AGCTTATTTTTTATATTTAGTTAAAATGTATATTAAATTTAATTTATTTTGTTAAAGATAATATTAATATTTTATATATTTAATATATATTATTTTATTTCTATTTTTAAATCGATATTTTTTACATCTATATTTTTAGCTTCGATATTTTTGATTCAATATTTTTGTACTTACCTGTTTAAGTATAGGGAGTCGATATTTTTGCATTCTATATAATTTTTTCGATATTTTTTACATCAATGTTTTTAGCATCGATATTCTATCAGTGAACCCTTTTTAAATAGTCGCGAGGGCTGTAACAGAGCTACTCACATCAGGCTTGTGCCTTCGGGAAACTAGTTGGACTGGGAGAGAGTCACATGTCGAACAATGCCTATGAAAAAGTAGGGGGCAGTGCATCACATGTCAGGTTTAGACCCTCCCCCCAAAAAGACTGAGAGAGCTGGGGCAGAGATGTCAGTTGCCAACCTCTGGAAAGCCAGTAGGGCTAAGGAAGGCCAGTGTTATTCCAAGTTCCCACTTCTCACCACATAAAGGCTATTAGAGTATGGTAAAGTAGGCCACCTGTCAGACTTTCACATCTTAGAAAGTCAATGGGCTTTGGGTATTGCCAGTCATATGGCAGTCTAATGTGACTGATACAGTCCCATCCCTACTTGCTTTTTGAAGCACCAGTATCTTGGGAAACATCACATCCGCCCCATCCGCTTCTAGTGTCCAGCTTGCTTTGCTGTGCTGTGATAATACAAATTTTTCTGCCCTCTTTGCATTTTTCTGTGTTCCTTGATCCCTCACTGCACCTGCCCGCTCGCACACTATCACATATCCCCCTTCTCAGCGAGGAAAGCTGCCTCCAACCATCAGTGCTCTTGCTGGATTCCTAGAGTGGGTGTTTGGTTTCTGCCCCCAACCCAGAGTACCAAAGCCTTTTATCCCTTCGAATTACCATGGACTGCTATTTAACCATTTCCTCGACTGAGGCAGCTGCTTAGTTCCTTGGTGCTGCTACAAAACCCAGTCTAGCCCTTCGTTGCCCAAAAGCGTTTGATCATCAAAGGTTGGGGTTGCCAGCTGCTGTACACGCTTTCCAGAAGTCCAGTTTGTTTGGGTCAGCTGCAAGCAGCAGAGCTGGAACCATGAGCACTGGGGTGTTCCATCACCCAGTACACAACAGTACTTGAAAGTTGTGGATACAGGCCTGTTTCGTGGTTTAAAGCCACCACTGCTCTGAAATTTGATTGACTACCACTTATATAGATGACTTTACTCCATTTTGTACATTTTAAATAGGTTTTTGAGGCTTTTTATTTGCTGATTTTTTTAAGCTCTTAATCAATGTGATAGTTTAGCTTTTAATGCTTTAGGGTTTTGGGTATTTAATATGTCATGGTTTACGTGCCTCTGTTATATCTTATTTAACTAAAACTCTTTTTTTCTTCATTATCGCGGATGAAAGCACTTTCAGATATATAAGTTCAGACTACCAGTTGTACAAAAAAACACTTTCATAAGTACTTCTCAATGCAGTGCTATAATGTGCCTATAAGTATCAAAGCTTCTTTGTTAAAGAAATACACCTTTTTGAATTTTGAAGGGACTTTATCATATTTTCATTAAATAGCACGTAAGTCCATCCTTGGCTGTGTGTGGCTGTTCACCAGTGGCACGTGAAGTAACAGTAGATGTTGTAGCACCCAGGTTTATGTGCTGCATGGCTAAATACTCATAAGGTCCCAAAGGCGAGACCTATTGGCTATGCCAACAGTTGTTTGTTTTTTCCCCCTGTTACATTGGCCCCAGGCCCAAATGGATACGCCCTTTGTGCCTTAACTCGGGCCTAAGAAGATATTCAACTGCCCATAGGATCCTTACTTCAGCCACCCCAGTGAGTGTTGTGTTCTCTGTTAACAAATACTTGTTTACAACAAGGATCAAACGTTCAAGATTCTCCTAAACCTGTTGTGCTGTACCTTATGCACTTTATCTGTAATTACTGGGCCATTGTCTTTTCCCATTGCACTCTTATGATTATGATTGTATGTTACAGTTGCTTACTAAGTGAGTAAGACTATTCTTAAGGAGCCCTGGTTTACTAACAGTAATTTATTGCTCCCAGCAGAATTTATATGTCTCAGAACCTCCCAAATACATCATGTTATATTATTATGCACTTTACTTGGCCATACATTTGTTGCTGCTGTACCTTACGCACTTTATCTGTGTCTTCTGGGTCTTTGAACTTTACCATTGCACTTAATGTTCACGATTCTATGGACCAGTTGCCTATTAAGTGAGCAATGTTTTTCTTGGGGAGCCTAGGTTTTCGAATAGTAAATAAAACCTTTTAGCAAGATTTACATTCCCCTAAGAACCTAAATTGTGTTGTGTTACTCTAGCATGTATCTTACTCGCCTTACTTGGGTATTTATTTTTGCTTTTTAGTCCTAGAGATTATGATTGTGCCAACCAGCTTTTTGCCAATTGTTAATCTTCAAGGCTCCAACTGTTAAATATTGTTTACTTCTGACATTTCCCACATGGTGCTTTATTCCTTTAGGATGTGTCCCACATTGCTTGGGTTCTAGAGAATCAGAAATCTGCAATCTTATATGACGACAACATCTTGCTGCTAATAAATTTTTCTGTACTGTACTCTTAACGCCCAGACATGGAATGTATTTTTATTATATGTTTTAAAGACTGTGGATTATGTATTTTAACTATGTATTTTTATGTCCGAATGGTTGAAATAAAGTTTATTACTACTACTACTATAAAAATCAATACCAACATTATTCAGTCAGTGTCTAGATCCTAAAAATTGTCGTACTGGGAAGAAAATATGCCCAGTCACCAAAACAAAAGTGGCTCCCACTAGCAAATCAGATAGCTGAAAATGTGGCCCACATTTGGAAATCGATATAGTTTTAAACGAGTAAAGACATGCTGTATTGGTATTTTCCAATGCATTGGACACTGTATTCATTTCTGCTTGCTGTAGGCAATGGCTGTGATAATATCAGGGAAATCAACAGTAAAAACCAGCCCGCCAGACTATAAAACAGACCTGCATCATCCAAAACAAGCACTGGAACAGAGGAGAGTGTTATGGAGTGGAGTGGTGTAGTGTGGCATGGAGTGGAGCGGCGTGGCGAAGAGTAGCATGGAGTAGAGTGCAGTGGCGTAGAGTGGAGTGGTGTAGAGAGGAGTGGTGTAGAGAGGAGTGGCATAGACTGGAGTGGCATAGAATGACATAAGGGGGAGTGGTGTATAGTTGAGTGGCATAGAGTAGAATGGCATATAGTGGCGTGAAGTAGAGTGGCATAGTGTGGAATAGCAAGGCATTGAGTAGAGTGGCATAGAGTACAGTGTTGTGAATTGACATAGAGTGGAGTGGTGTACAGTAGAGTGGCGTAGAGTGACATTGAGTGGAGTGGTGCAGAGTAGAGTGGAGTGGCGTATAGTGGTGTGGCAGCATAGAGTGCATAAAGTAAAGTGGTGTAGTGTTGAGTGGTGTAGAGTAGATTGGTATATAGTGGAGGGACGTAGAGTGAAGTAGCATAGAGTGGAGTTGCATAGAGTGGAGTGGTATAGAGTGAGGTGGACTGGAGTAGAGTAGGGTGGAGTGGGGTGGAGTAGAGTGTAGTAGTGTAGAGTGGTGTGGTGTGATGTGGTGTAGAGTGGAGTGGAGTGGCATGGAGTGGAGTGGAGTGCCATAGAGTGGTGTAGGATAGAGTGGTATAGAGTCAAGCGCCGCAGAGTGGCATTGTGTGGAGTAGAGTAGAGTGAAGTAGCATGGTATAGAGTAGAATGGTGTATAGCAGAGTGGCATTGTGTGGAGTGGAATGGTGCAGAGTAGAGTGGTGTAGAGCAGAATGGAGTAGAGTGGAGTGGCGTAGAGGGAAGTAGAGTGGCATGACGTGGCATAGAGTTTCACAGAGTTGAGTGACATAGCGTAGATTGGTATAGAGTAGAGGGACATAGAGTAGAGTGGCGATGAAGTGGAGAAGAGTGGTGTAGAGTGGAGAAGAGTGATGTGAAGTAGAGTGGCCTTGAGTGAAATGGATTAGAGTGGAGTGGCATACAGAAGAGTGGCATAGAATATAGCGAAGAGTGGCATAGATTAGAGTGGCAGAGAGGGGAGTGGCTCGCAGAGACATAGGGGCCGATTCCGATTCCAGCCGGAAATCTCTCCGACCGAGCCGGACCCGGAGAGACTTCCGACCGAATCGGACCCTAGTAGTCCGACCGGACGAGTACGATGCATTCGCATGCTATCGGACTCGAGTCGGTCAGACTCCCATTGAAGTCAATGGGAGCCGGTCGTACAACGCGTACGCGGGCTCCCATTGACTCCAATGGGTGCGAGGCGAACAAGGGCGCCCTACAGCGGGTACGCGTCCATGCGCATCGCGGCGTACATGCACAGGTAGGGGGACCCATGGGTCCCCCTGTGTGCGACTCGCGCGCCTACGAGTACAGGGGGGTCCGACGCGGACCCCCAAAGTCCGGCTCCGACAGCTCTTTCGAGCCGGACGCCGCGAGTCGGTCGGACTGCTCGCGGCACGCATCGTACTTACCCGGCCGGGAAACGTCTCCATAGCGCGGTGCGAGTCGTGTCCGTGCGAGTCGGTCGGAGCGTGTTGAAGCCGCGTACGAGTCGGTCGGCGATTTTGCGGGAGCTTGCATCGTACTCGCTCGGCCGGACCCGCGTACGATTCGGTCGGGAAACAGGGCTCCGAATCGGATCCGGTAAATCCAAATCCGATTCGGAGCACTACCGGCCGAGATCGGAATCGGCCCCCTAGAGTGGAGTGGTGTAGAGTATAGTGGCATACAGTGGGGTGGGGTGAAGTGGAGTAGAGTGGTGTAGAGTGGCATAGAGTGGAGTGCCGTAGAGTTGAGTAGAGTGGAGTGCCATAGAGTTGAGTAGAGTGGAATGGCGTACACTGTAATACGGTAGAGTGGGCTAGAGTAGAGGGGCATAGAGTGCAGTGGCGCAGAATGGAGTAGAGTGGATAAGCTGGGTGTGGAGTACAGTGGCGCAGTAGCGGCCCGTGGAGGGAGTTCCGTGGGGCGGTGAGGCGGGGCGGTGGAAGGGCAGGGTGGGGGTAGTAAACACCGGAATATGGATGAACGGAGGTAAGTAAACAATTAAATAAATAAAACTAATTTCGTTGCGTGCACTGCATCGCAAAATGCGATGCAGCGCACGCAACGAAATTCGAGGAGTAGAGTGGCGTAGGGTGGAATGGTGTGGCGTAGATTAGAGTGGCGTGGAGTGTCATGGAGGAGAGCGGAGTAGAGTAGAGAGGAGTAGAGTGGAATGGCATAGAGTACAGTGGATGTAAGTAAAGCATCAATAGAGACAGAGAAAGGGTGAAAGCAACAAAAATTAAGAATCCATATGCCTGTGCTAAAAGTTGGAAAGTATATTGCGTATCTAGGAATAATACGGAAAAGCATATAAAATAAAATAATTGTGCATTTCAAAAAGACGAGTAAGCACACGTGCTTGGCCCATGCTCCAGGGAGGAGCTAACACAGAAAGGGAGTGAAGCTTATGGGAGCTCAGCAATCAAAAGATTGTAAATAAGCGTGACAACGAAAACAACTAATGGTAAGCTGTGAGTGGGTTGTAAGCCTACTGAATTGTAAACAATACGTCTTACAGCATAGCGAATGCGCTGTGTAGGCCAGACCTAAACACGGCCCACATACTAACCGGTCAGACCAGTCCTTCTGTCACTTCCAGATTGCCATATAGGCAAGTCCAACTCTGGATCGTCAGTCATCATTGCTTTCCACATAGGTGCTTTGAACAGAGTATACCCAGACCGAGTACAGAGTCATCACGAAAACATGTTTCAAGACAGAAGGGATCGCCATAGGCTCATGTTGTAGGAAGTTTCTACCTACATAAGGAAGTAAGAGTTGCAGTCAACCAATTAATCAGCATGAGTAATTAATTTATTCATAGTAAGCATGATTAGTACTTCACTCAATTTGATTGTTCACAAGTCTACTTGAATATGTAGAAAGAAAGATATGGCTATAGGTTAATGATCTTTAAGCTCTCAGCAGCAGAAACAGGTGTCTTGTGTGTGGAAAGCAAGACATACAGCTTATGAAAAAATAGTTGGTTTCTTTATGAAAGTTTGTAAAAAGGTGATAGTATGTGTGAGGGAGTTTGGATGCACAGCCAGAGAAAACATTGGTTTAAAGTACATTTCTTATCACAACTTGGGGTTATGATACTCGAAAGACAAAGCTGAAAGGTTAGTGAGTACCAAGCAAACACAAGGAGATGATGGACGGAGCGTTGAAACTTTTCAGACACTCACCCCCAGTCACAGATCTGGGTTGAATCCATCATCGTTCTTTAGCTCACTTCGCCACCTCAGTTCAAACGCAGCCATATGCAAATCAGTCTTAACCCTGTTCCTCATGGGAACAGTCCAGCCCGAACTGCCAAGCCAGGTCTTCCCTGGACTGGAAATAAGTATCCTGGGGACCAGTTTTAGGGTAACACCCCTCATCAGCCAGGCTAGCTTCAATCCAGTAGCAAAGTGAGCAAGGGACCCACGTCTGGACATACCCTGCCAACGTAGGGGGAACAAAGCAAACACAAGTAGATTCTTTAGCTCACTTCGTCACCCCAGTTCAGACCCAGCCATATGCAAATCAGTCTTGACCCTGGTCATCATGCAACAATCCAGCCCGAACTAGTTAATGAGTACCTCCAGTTGTGTGGTTCTTAGCTAGGTGGTGCCTAGTGGTCAGAGTGTATACACTTGTGAGCAATACTTGCAGTTCAGTAGATGGCACTACTTTTAATAGAAACCGAATTCAATTAATGTAGGACTGGGGTAATATGGTAGTAACATCCAGCCTAGAATATCAGGTAGGCTGCTGCCTGCATGCAGGCTTTGACAGGAGTCAGATCAATGTAACGAATACCAGATGGTAAGGGGCTCCCATTGTCAAGTATGGAAAGTACCAGAGCTTGAATTATTACCTTAATATCTCGTTGTGGAACAAAAAGTTTGATCCCCCTGTTAAGTCTGAGCTGATGGGTCACATTTCTAGAAATGGCTCTTATTTGTTTATGAAGATTATGCCTGTTGTCAAGAATGAAGCCAAGTGATTTGGCACTCCAATTGTGAAATTCAGTCATTTTGGAATTGAGGAAGGGAATTGTGTGGTGAGGTGAGTAGGAACTCAGCTGTATTGTATTTACATTTGAGGTGACAAGCTGTCATCCAAGACTTTATATTACCAAGAGTCAAAGTCAATAGGGAGATATTATTCTGAGAGCGAACCATCACCTAGAGCTGAACATATTGATGATAAGATAGGCCATATTCCTTTATGATGTCACACAGACACATTTTTGTAGGAGGGAAAATACTTGTCCAACATTTAGACAACTTTTAGACAATCTACAAACATCCAGGCTGAAAGAGATAGATTAAGCTGGTTCGCCTGTTGAAGGACAAGGTCAGCAGTTATCTCTTTGGCTAATTTTGTTTGTAGTGGATCTTTAAAGTGATCAGAGGGTTTGTGTTTGGAAATCATGCTGAGGAGTTCAGTCTGGGAGATGTCTTTGAAGTAGACCAGTTGTTAAGTGACTTTCTACACAAAAGAGATGAGAAGAATTTTATTGACATGAGGGGGCCACTTCAGTCTTTTTATTTTTTGCATCAAAGGAACAGGCAAATTCTTTACATTTTTATCCCTATCAACTAAGCTGCTTTAACTATCTCAAAGAGCTTCTTCAGTCTCTTCTAGCCTGAGCAAAATTTGATAGACAGGCATTTTCCTTCAAAACTGTTTTTTTTATATTATCTTCTGAGTAAACATAGTTGTTCCAAATTAGATCTGGATACGTTTTGTCGCTCTAAGTGTTTAGTCAATCTGAGGAGTTCTTTTAAGTTCCTTGGCACACAAAGAAGCAACACTTTTGCTCTTTTTTCTTTAATCCTTGAATACAGGAAAGTGGGTTGGGATCCTTACCAAGGTGTCACAGAAGTTGTTAGCCATTTAATTAATATCTTGATTATTCTTATGATAAGGGAGAGGGTGAAAAAATATGGAGTAAATCCTTGTGGCTGATATTTTCGATAACTCTAGCCAGAGTTATAGCCCATTTGTGTTGGCTACAAGTTGAGGTTTTGACGAAGGACAAATGGAAGTGAATTTGAAGATGATCAGACCAATCAATTGGAAGAAGGTAATTTACTCTTAGAAAGTTCATTTTGCAAGGATCCAATCTACGTTAAAAACGTTTAAATGGGTGGTGTTGGAAATTGGGTTCATGGTTTAGGAGGATATAACCCTATTCAAGAAGAAACTACAATTCCTGTCAGTGGGAAGTCACAATCAACCCCAAATTAACCTCAGCTTAACCCTCTGGTAGCTTGGAACAGAGCAGTCAGGCTTAACTTTAGAGGCAATGTCTAAAGTATTTATGCAGCACTCCAAACAGTAATAAAGTGAAAACACAATGCAAGAAAAATTCCACACTAATTTAGAAAAGTAGACCATAATTTAATAAATTATTTGAGACCAAAACGTCAAAAATTCAATCGGTAGAATCAAAGATATGCAATTTTAAAGATTTATGTGAAAATAGCACCTAAAAGAACGAAGCATCAATTGTGTGTTTTCTGATTGCACCAGACTGGGACAAAGTCACAAGTTCAGGCTGACCCCGATGGCGCACAGGCTGGATATAGGGACCAAATTAGTCCTGCTGAACAAAGTAACTGAAATCACGTTGTGCAGCGTTGTGAGATCCCACGTGGAGTATGCGTTGCACAGCGGCAGTCCCGATGGGCTGTGATGCAAGTTCCTGCATCGAGGATGCATCGCAAAGTGGCGATTCTGGGGAGCTGCAGGGCTGCGATGCAAGGTACTGCGTCGAGAATGCGTAGTACAGAGGCAGCTCCGAGGAGCTGCGGGGCTGCGATATGAGGTCCTGTGTTGAGGAGGCGCTGTGCAGTGGCGGTTCCAAAAAGCTGCGGGATCCTGCATAGGGGATGCGTTGCGCAGCGGCGGTTCTGATACGGAGCTTCGAGGCAATGTTTCACACTGCATCGGTTCTGCTTCGAACACAGTTGGGCTGGCAGAGCACTTCAAGCCCAGTTCCAGGGCTCCATGACTGGCGTGGCTCTACTCAGGGGTGACAGCTGACAAAGTCCTGGTGCTGGGTTCAAAGTGGTTGGAGACTTTTCTGTCCCTGAGGCTCTGAGTAGGAGGACAGCCATCTAGCCCTTGGAGTCACTCTGGTGGTCCTGGGTTCAAGATGCAGGTCCAGTACTTTTCATGCAGGCAGTAGGGCAGCAGGACAGCAGAGTATCAGGGCAGCAGAGTAGCAGTCCCTTTTGCAGCAGAGCAGCACGGCAGTCCTTTTGAGTCTTCCACAGGTCCAGAGGTGTACTGAAGAGTTGGGTCTAAGGGTTCAATATTTATACTTGGTGCCAGCATTGAAGTAGGAGAAGGTTCTGAAGTCCCACCCTCCCCCCCCCCAGAAGTGTTTCTAATTTCCTTCCTTCCTGCCCTGTTCCCAGATTGTTTGGGTGCACATTAGACTGGTGTGAAACCCTTTGTGAGTAGCTGACAGCTCCTCCTCCTCCTCAAGTCTGAGAGGGCCCATCCTGCCAACACCTATTCCCCCTTTGTCTCACTATCTGGGGGAAATACACAAAGACCAACTAGTCATGTGACCCAGGATGCAATCACCAAATGATTAGGACAAGAAAATGCCAACTTTCTAAAAGTGAGCGTCACCTGTGTAGGGAACGTCCCCCTAGGCACAGCTAATTACCACAATACTTTCTTTCAGTTTGGCTCGTTACTGAGTCCGTTTTTTATTCATTTAACCACACCTTCGTGCATGGCCGCTCTCACATCGCTGATCAACACGTTCAGACGCGGTAGCTGTTTCGAGCACCGGTGAGTTTTCTTCCGTTCTTGTTTTGGGGTCCATAATGATTGCATGCATAGTTTCACTTCGGGTCACTCGCTATGTTAGCATAGCCACTAACAACAGGGTACAACCACAGGCACCGGACTTTATACATTTTCCAACTTACTAGACGCCTTCTTTAAGCTCATACACTCTGAGCATTTTGATGCACTTTTTCTTATAGTATCCGTCACATCAGCACAATCACCAATACTGGTTTTAACATCAGGCACGGGGTTTTAGATTTTCAACTTATTTTTCGTGGTTCTGAGCTGATTTACCTGGAGTATTTCCCACTCGCATTATTCTTCACTGCATTCACTGTCCGCAGCATGTTTCTGATTCGTTTCTCTTATACACCTCGTAACAATGTATTGACTTTATCGTGTAGCCTTCGACGCTGTGTGGTCTATTTTCTTTTCTACTTTCATTATTTCATCACCCTATATTAGTATCTTATTTCTCGTTTTAAACACACATTCATTCATGTTGAATACATTCTTACTAGAAGGACTGTTTGTTTTTTATTGTATCTTTTGCTTATTAATTACAGATCATTTTCCCCTGATGAAGGGCTGTAATAGCCCGAAATGCATCGGGATTTCGAAAATTTGGGATTTTGAAATGCCCTGTTATAAGTTTGGATGAACATATACTTTTGGATGGGAATGATATGAATCACATAATATCAATGACCCAATCTCATTAAAAACATTGATTTCAACTTTACATTCTGGATTCATCCATTGTTTGACACTAAAGTGTATACAATTTCTAACCACAATATTGTGGTAATTAGCTGTGCCTAGGGGGACGTTCCCTACACAGGTGACGCTCACTTTTTTATGTTCTGCACACCCCTTGACCAGAGGGTGAAACCCCAGGAGCACGCTACAACTTCACAATTCCGGTGTGCGCAGTCCTACTTTACCACTTAACTTTCTAAAAGTGCCATTTTCAGAGTTGTGACTTAAAATCTGACTTAACCATTAAAGAGGGTTCTAAATTTCAGTTCTTTAGACACCAAACTCAAAATACCTACCTGCTCTCAATTGAAAATTATCACTTATTAAATGTAATAAGGTAACCCAATATTATCCTATGGAAGAGTGGGGCCTTGTGGAAAATGTATGTAAGAGTTTTTCACTACCAGGACATGTCAAACTTAAAAAGTGCATGTCCAACCTTTTTTAAGTACACCACACACAGCCCTAAGGGCTGTTTAGGGCCTACCCTAGGGGTGACTTATATGTATTAAAATGGAAGGTTTATTTTGCCAAGTCGATATGGCAGTTTAATACTGCACGCACAAGCTACACTGACAAGCCTGAGACATATTTGAAATGGCTACTTAGGTGCATGGCACAATCAGTGCTGCAGGCCCACTAGTAGCATTTAATTTACAGGCCCCATTTACAGGCAGCACAACTTTATTAGGGACTTATAAATACATTAAATGTGCCAATTGGGTATAAGTCAATGTTACCATGTTTTAGGGAGTGAGCACAAACACTTTAGCACTTGTTAGAAGTGGTAAAATGCATAGAGTCCTAAGGCCAACAAAAATGAGATCAGCAAAAATGGAGGAGTAGGGCAAAATGTTTGGAGGGAAGACCACCCTAAGGCTGACAGGTATAACAGGTGGGTTGAGGGGATTTCATTCCCAAGAAAAAAAGATGATGGCTGCTGGTAAGGGTTTCCCCACTGCAGGTTAAAGTCACTGATGAAAATGTGGTTGGCATTCGACAATATCAAGATGTTAGTGAAATGACTAATAACTTCATATACACCATGGCAAGGATCCTGAACCACTTTGCCCTATTCAAGTAGGAAAGAACCTGAAGTAAAAGGTCTGCTCCCTGGTATACCAAAAAACATAATTAAGAAAAAAACTTTGTAGACTGACTAAATACTTTTGGGGCTGAAGATGACCCCCTTGAGGGGCTTATTCCACTTAGCATGAAATTAAAGTGCAGCATTTACCAGGAATGCCATTTGTGCATCATTCTAAATGCCCAGCCTCAGAATGGTGGACAATGTGCTACGTGTACATGCCTCCCTGTTCCAAGTTGAGCAAACTCAGTTTTCATGGAGTCTTTCTGACTGATTTTACCAAGTGAAATTCTTGCAGGCAAACGCCCTGTTAGTGCCTAAGTTGGCATCCTAATTTGTTCACAAAGCATGATGCACACAAACGTATGAAGACGAGCTCTAAGCTTAAACCTCTTTTATGCCTCATTCTTGCTTGAAACAAAATCTAAATGATGGGACCATTTCTCGACACCCTCCTCTATATAGTTCTGTCTCTTCCAACCTGCTTGATGATTGGTAACTATTCTCTTCCCTGCACTCCACCTCTCATCTTAGTTTCAGGTCCTACAGTTCTTACCCTTGATCACGACTACTCTTCTGTTGTGATGAACTCTGGCTAATTTTCCTTTAAGCTACTCATAGCACTTTTGCTTTCATTGTACACATACTTTGATCATTGGTCTTAGCCTTGGGAATTGGGGAACAGATTTACTAAGAATTCACGCAACACAGTGCAGCAAGGCAAGTTGCTGCGCTGCGCTGCCATGAGTGAATTGGAGAGAGCTTTATTTACAAAGATATGGTGCTCTTCAGCTCTCTTCCAGCGCTGGCGTAATAGTGGCTGCCTAGCACCAACGCAGGCACTTGGGCCATGCTGCAAGGGTTCCTGTGTTATGGACAGGGTTGTTCATGTGATGGAAGGTATGCCTTCATGCACAAAACAATCCTTAGAGGGATATTTCTCTTTCTATGTGTGCTGCAGAATGCTGCAAACAAAGAAAGAGGAAGTAAAGAGGAGAAATTAAGATATTTCTCCTGGAACACCCATGCTCTACTCATGGAAATCCTACCACTAAGAAATATAAAGTAATGCAGCGCAATTCACTGCGTTGTGATACATTTTTTTACAAAGCCACACAAGGCCATGCAAATCAGGCCTTATTCAATGCAAGGGGGAAGCAAAGGCTTAGTAAATTGACCCTAAACCTTTATGTGACCTCCTAGATAAAGCTTTCTCTAGCCTTGTTGTGCAGTATCTGTTCAAATCATTCAGTGAAATCTCCGCTACTGGTGTTTCCTTCGAGTCAATCATCCTTCCATTGGAAGGCTAAGCATTATTTTGAAACATGTCTCACCAAAGTTCTCATTCTATTTTCCTCATATACCTCTACAACTATTAGTAAAAATTATTATGGTAGGATCTGTTCTCCTATCGTCAGCGTTTGCCCTACATATTTTATATTTTTGCTATTAATGTTTGAACCTTTCGTTTCATTTGTAAAATCAATCTTTCCAGTACTGAAATCTTTAATTCAGTCTTATTCACCCTTTCTGCCACTTTGCACAGTTCTAGTCTTATGTGTATGGCGTATCTACCCCCGTGCTTATTTTGTAAGACAGAAAATAAGTCAAGAGTCATCACCTCAAATGTAAACCTAATAAAACTGAGGTTCATTATTTCAAAGTATTAACAACTTATTTGCTTGCATGCATGCCATGCAAATCAACAAATATGTGTATCGGCCCAATGTTTTTCGGGGCAGACTGTCCCTTCTTCAGGAGACTAGTTTAAACAAGTAGAGGAGGCTGCTTCAGTCTTTTTGCTGAACACCCCCTGGACGCCTGCTTATCATTGGCAGCTACCATTGGCCTCCCCAATACTCTGTCAGTGGGTTAAACTCACATTTTTTGTCGCAATTTAAGTGTTGGACAAAACCTCCATGTTTCCTTCTTTTCTCACCTTTACCGATACCAAGGCAAGGGGTCATGCCGGGGGTGTAGCTTGCATTAGTGCAGCAGATGCAGTGCTGGTACAGGGAAGTGGTGAAGAGTACCCAGAACAAAGACTGTATTTTACTTATCCAGCAGGATAGAGGGGCCCAGGTTCCTGGCTTGCATGAGAGTCCATGGCTTGCATGAGAGTCCATGGCAGCCTTGCTACAGCATTTGGTCACTCTAATCCTTGAGGTAGACATCTAACCCGCATTCCTGTATTCATGCCATGTCATCACCCTGAACACAGGCCCAGCTTTTACAAATGCTAGTAATATCTTTAGTACTGAATGGGAGTCTTGTAAATTAGCCTGGGGATCAGATCTCTTCCACAGGATGTGTGGTTATTCTATAATCCTCTGGAGACCCCTGGTGGTAGGTGGCCATCTATGCAAGTCAGAATGTGTCCCCAAAACTTTTTTCAGTGGGGAGCGAGGGGGTTAAACCACTGGGAGCTAAAAACGGGACGTCCTACCATATTTAAGAACATTAATTGACGTATGACAATATGTGATGAATGTAACACAATAAAACAGACTATATTTTCATGATTTTAAACCTATTGTGAACATATGAATTATATGCCACCTACAGCCAATATTCATCAGCTAGTGGCAGGGGGCAGATAGGGCTTGTGCCTCAGCTGTTTTTGTCCTGTCCCAACCCTGAAAGCACTGCACCTTGCTACTCATGTTAATTTGTCGAAATATCTTCCCATGCAAAGCAGGATTGTTATCTTAAAATGTTTCAATCTAATTTTGTGCATATATATATATATATCTATATATATACGTAGATATATATATATAGATATATATAGATATATATATATATAGATATATAGATATATGGATATATATGAATAGATAGATATACACGCATGCAAAGTCAAATTAACACATTGTAAGCAAGTGTGTGTGTGTGTATCTGAATATATATATCTATCTCTTTCTCTCTCTCTCTCTCTCTATATATATATATATATATATAGATAGACACACACACACACATGCATATATATATTATATTCCTTTCTTTGGCGAAATGCCTCCTGGCGCCTAAGCGGAGGCAGCCTCTCTGAGGATCACTGCCCTCGGTATAACTCCAATCACTCCTCTTACATCATGAACAAGGCTACACGCTAGCCGAAACGCGTTGAGCTTCTGTCGTAGCACAGAATAATAAACCTTGCACTCTGGGAGTGTGCTGGTGCTTTTCTTTTACCAGTGGAGGGAAAAGATTAGATATATATAGATATATCTTATGTAGGTGGCCTCACCAGCTTTATCTGTCGGCCAATGTGTGACCCTAGCCCCCCACCACCCACGATTCACTTCTTGAGACGCCTCTGATCAGAGCTAATGTATTACCCGAATAGTTGCCTAATGACGCTGAATCCTCACCTCTTTGTCTCTTTCTTCCCAAGGCTATCTATAAAATGGTGGGCACGGTAATAATGATGAAAATGAACGAAGACGGCCTGACGCCCGAGCAGCGGGTGGACAAGATTTTCAGCAAGATGGATAAGAACAAAGACGACCAGATCACATTGGATGAATTCAAAGAGGCTGCCAAGAGTGACCCTTCCATTGTGCTACTGCTGCAGTGTGACATTCAGAAATGAGCCCGCAAAACATGCATTATGGACTGCCCAGAAGTTTCAATGTTCCATTCAGTTTGCAGCTATTTCCACGAAAACAACGACAAACAAACAAAATGCTTGGACTACCTATAAATGGACTTGCTTCTTGTGTTTGAAACACTTGTGTGCATGAGAATGTCATTTGCTACAAAAATTTTAAAGTATATAATATATATATAAATATATATATATAAAAAAACTGCCGCCACGTGACGTGTGCAATGTCATTTCATGAGGACCCTAACCCTCTCGAGCCTGCGCATCAGAAATGTGCTGCATTTAATGATAATATTTATTGTACGTTTTACTGATGCTAGCTGTGTACCTTCTATGCTGTTTAGTGACACTGAATTCCTAAGGTGATGTAACTGTGCACACTAAGCCTCGTTTTCAATTCTGCTGTAAAGTAGTGCAGGACAGACCAGAGGGGATGTTCCTGAGTCTGCTCTCTCATTACATGTGTGCTTGTGTCGTCGGTGAATCTTAAATGTACTTCATTTGCATGCCTTTTAGGTCTGCCTTAAATATTACCTCATTTGCATCCATTCAATCTGGAAAGTTCTATGTCAGAGGAATGCATTATGAACAAACGTCACCTGCTTAGAAGTCCCCTTGAATCATGTATATACATATATACACTAAAGTACAATTTTATTGGCAGTGTATTGATGTCTGCCTGGATTTTCAAAGCTTCCAAAAAAAAGTTGCAATACAGTATATGTCCCAAAATAAATTATTTATAACATTTGACTTTTTTCCCCAGACAGTTTTATTTCTCATGAATTTTGCGGTGAAGACATGGCTGCGAGTTCTTCACAACGTGGTGAATTGGGCAATCACATTAACGTTGCTCGTGCTTATGTTTTAAATTACACTGGTGGAGCTTTTTATTAAATCTACACTATTTAAGTTGGCTTTCTGTGCCATGTTTGGGTCTGGTTCTAGCTAGCTAGCATCAGCTAACAGAGTGCATCCTATCAACACACAAATATATATTGAGAGGGGATTTTGGTTAGACCCCTTCAGCCATGTTTTTGTTTCAGACAATCCCCTTCAGCCACTGCTTGATGACAGTGAGTCATGTTTTGGTTCAGGCCATAGTAGTAGCTCTCTCTCATCAGTATGCTATTGGCTATTAGGTTTAATAGTCCAGCTTAAGAATGCTTCTATTGCACTGCAGTGGAGGGGCACTGTTCCTGGGAGCAGGGAGCTGTGGTTGCTAGCTGGGGGCATGCTGCTTCAGCTGATACTTCCTACTGTGCAGTCCATGGCTGCAACTTATCAGAAGGGTGTAAGCCCCCCTTTAATTTCCTACTAAGGGCACAGCCGTGCTTGGGTGTCTAATGTGCAGTGAAGGGCACAGCATAGGCAATGGATTGTCCCGACCCTCTATGGACAGGATCAACATTTTCATTGTTTTCATGGTATGGTACCAGGCACAAAAAATGGGAGGGTGCAGGACACACAAAACACGCTCTCTGGACTTCGTGTGTTTGCGTATTAAGCCCAGACCTATTGACTTTGCCAATGTGAGATGTCTGGAGAGTGAGCAGTTAGTACACTGCTATATCAGAGGATATTACTAGGTAACCGGAGAGTGAGCCACAGAAAGCCACTATTCTACAGACTGTTATCCCAAGATGAGCAGCACAAGCATGGAATATCTCAGGCTCCTACTGAGTAAATGTTTAAACTAAGAACACACTGCCAGCTGAGACTAGGCTGGTATTTTCAAGTGATGAAATTGTTCTCTACATGAATGCCCGTCATGCATATACAAGATCCTGCCATATATTTTTATTTTTGAGAAGTTCTTTCCTTGAAAATGCATTGTTTTTAAAGAAAATTGAGAATATTCTTTTTGAGTGTGTTTACAATTAGACACATCTCTTAGGTATATGCTGGCCCGATTTACTCAACAATGGTGTTTTCTAAAAGCATTAAAAAAAATAGAAAAGTTATTTTTACATGATATTTCTTAAAACAATATGGAAAACAATACACTTGTAAGATGGCTGTTTTGTGTGTATGTTACCCAATGCAGCTTTAGAGGTGAAAGAAAACACGCCCAAGTTAAAAGAATCTTGAGGACACCAATGGTTCCCGTTGCGATCAACTTTTTAAGCACTGTGTCCTCCTTCGGCCTTTTTTAGGAGGTCAAAGTACCTACTCATACATAGCAGGGCATTGCTTGGACCTAGTTTTTGCATCTGAGGTACATGTGGGGTTAGACAATTTCTCTCCATTAGGGTGGATCGTTCATTATTGTATCACTCTTAGGCTCAATTGTGCACACCTAAGGACCTACCTTAACATTCCCAAACCTCTAAATTAAAGTTTGGTCTAAAATTAAAATTAATCTAATACTAACAGAGCTCCAGTCAGCCCTGAACCTCCTTGAGAAAGATAAACTTAGACTCAAACTTATCAACCTTGAAGAATTGTATCAAACATTTCCTTAGGTTCAGGATACTTGGTAACTCTGCCCGGAATACAACTACTTAGTTGATTGATTGATTTCTTTATCGATTATAAAAACATAACCATAAAAGAACAAGCATGATGATACATAGAATCATAATACAGATTTGCAATGATTCATTAAAAGCATTTGCAGATAAAAAATAAAATAAAATATGAGTTAAAACATATCATCTCCATATTGCTTCCCCCATAAAGATCTAACATGCTGTCATGCTGTAGCCGCGCTGAGCCCAGTGGAAAAATGCACAGTCTGCCTTGGGAAAGCTGTAGAAATCGATTGACTATCACCAGCGCAAAGTACCCTCTGAGTGACAACATCATATGCAGGTAATATGCAGAGAAAATAGAAGGCTGGCTTGTGCTGGCAGAAGCCCTGGTTAGGTCGAGCCTACCGGCAGCGCGCATGCGCTGCTCGCTCTGCGAGACTGCTGTAGTAGAGTATGGGAGAGAAGCACCACCCACTCACCGCCCATATTTTTCATTGGCTTGTGTCATTGTCTTTTGTAAATGCTGCTTTCGGATTCGTTAATAGGCTTGTTAGTCCCTCCTTAGTACGGCCTTGTCTTCATTTGTAACCTCCCATGGCTACTGGCCCCTTTACTTTGGTTGTTACACGGGACCTGTTATTTAGTCTGTAAGCACTATTTACTTTATTGAGTTTCTCTTACTGCAGGCCGGACATGCGCTGCTTCAGCTGAAACCGCTTATGTTGTTTTAAGCAGCATGGCCGCCCCCGTAACACGGGCACCCGCTTTCAGTCACTTTAACCCAGCATTATCTTGTGTCTATTTCAACCCCCCAAGTAAAATGGATTTAGAAATGATTAGCGAATTCAGTCATGTGAATCACAGGTAGCACATAATCGTGTGCTAATGGGCTGAAGCTGACAACAGCACATCTGTGTTACATGTCATCTGCACTAAGCCACCTGACAGGTTGTTTTCAAAAGACTGTTTTATTAACAACACCACCACCACCAATACCACCACCTCCACCCCACCACCACCACCAATAATGAAATGAAATACCAGCATTTGTAAAGTGCACAGCTACCTCCAGAGAGGTGTCCCGGTGCTGGGGGCCCTCGGGAAGATTAAGCGAGCTATTGCCCAGAGTCACATGGTGCTGGGCTAACCTGCTGCCGGCACCGGGGATCGAACCGTGAACCCCGTGGTCCGGAGCCAGGCACCCTGCCACCAATACCACCACCAATACCAATACCACCACCAAAACTACCAATACCACCACCCACATACCACCACCAATACCACCACCAATACCCCCACCACCAATACCACCACCATCAATACCACGACCAATACCACCAACACGACCAATACCACGACCAATATCATCACCACCAATACCACCACCACCAATACCAATGCCACCAATACCACCACCAATACCACCACCACCACCACCACCAATACCACCAAAACCACCAATACCACCACCCCCAATGCCACCACCAATACCCCCACCACCACCAATTCCACTTAAACCACCAATACCACCATCCCCAATACGACCACCAATACCCCCACCACCAATACCCCCACCACCAATACCACCACCACCAATACCACCACCACAACCAATACCCCCACCACCACCAATGCCGCCACCACCAATACCACCACCAGCAGTACCACCAATACCATCACCAATACCACCACCAAGACCACCACCACCACCAATACCACCACCACCAATACCACCACCACCACCACCACCAATAGCACCACCAACAATACCACCACCAATTCCACCACCACCAATACCAATATCACCACCACCAATACTAATACCACCACCAATACCACCACCACCAATACCACCACCACCAGCAATACCACCACCATCAATACCAATACTGCCACCAATACCACCACCACCACCAATACCACCACCAATACCACCAATGCCACCACCACCAATACCACCACCACCACCAATACTACCACCACCACCAATACCAATAGCACCACCAATACCGCCACCAAAACTACCAATACCACCACCCACATACCACCACCAATACCCCCACCACCAATACCACCACCATGACTGATACCACCACCACCACCAATACCACCACCACCAATACCATCACCACCAATACCATCACCACCAATACCACCACCACCACCAATGCCACCAGTACCAATACCACCACCAATACCACCACCACCACCACCAATACCACCAAAACCACCAATATCACCACCCCCAATGCCACCACCAATCCCCCCACCACCAATACCACCCCCACCAATACCACCACCACAACCAATACCAAACCACCACCAATACCACCACCAGTACCAACAATACCATCACCAATACCACCACCACCAATACCACCACCACCACAATACCACCCCCACCATCAATACCACCACCACCAAAACCACCACCAATACCACCACCACCACCAATACCACCTCCACCATCAATACCACCACCACCAATAACACCAATACCAATATCACCACCCCAGTACCAATGCCAATACCACCACCAATACCAATACTACTACCAATACCACCACCACCTCCACCAATACCCCCACCTCCAATACCACCAATACCACCACCACCAATACCACCAATACCACCACCACCAATACCACCACCACCACCAATACCAATACTGCCACCAATACCACCACCAATACCACCACCCCCACCACCACCAATGCCACCACCACCAATACTACCACCACCAATACCATCACCACCAATACCACCACCTCCAATACCACCACCACCAATACCACTAATACCACCAATGCCACCACCAATGCCACCAATACTACCACCAATGCCACCAATACTACCACCAATACCACCACCACCAACACCATTACTGCCACCAATACCACCACCACCAATACCACCAATGCCACCACCACCAATACCACCACCACCAATACCACCACCACAAATACCACCACCACCAATACCACCACCACCACCAATTCAACCACCACCACCAATACCACCACCACCAATACCAATACCACCACCAATGCCACCAATACCACCACCAATACCAATACCACCACCAATACCACCACCACCACCAAAACTACCAATTCCACCACCCACATACCACCACCAATACCCCCACCACCAATACCACCACCAATACCAATACCACCACCAATGCCACCAATACCACCACCAATACCAATACCACCACCAATACCACCACCACCAAAACTACCAATACCAGCACCCACATACCACCACCAATACCCCCACCACCAATACCACCACCATCAATACCACCACCACCATGACCGATACCACCACCAATACCACCAATACCATCACCACCAATACCACCACCAATGCCACCAATACCACCACCAATACCACCACTACCACCAATACCACCAAAACCCCCAATACCACCACCCCCAATGCCACCACCAATCCCCCACCACCAATACCACCACCACCAATACCACCACCACCACCACCACCACTACCAATACCAAACCACCACCACCAATACCACCAGTACCAATAATACCATCAACAATACCACCACCAATACCACCACCTCCAATATCACCACCACCAATACCACCACCAATACCACCACCAATACCACCACCACCAATACCGCCACCACCAATACCACCACCATCAATACCACCTCCACCAATACCAACAATACCAATATCACCACCCCCAATACTAATGCCAATACCACCACCAATACCAATACTACCACCAATACCACCACCACCTCCATCAATATCCCCACCTCCAATAGCACCAATACCACCATTACCACCACCACCAATACCACCACCACCACCAATACCAGTACCACCACAACCAATACCTGTACCACCACCACCACCACCAATACCAATACTGCCACCAATACCACCACCACCAATACCACCACCCCCACCAATACCATACCACTAATGCCACCACCACCAATGCCACCACCACCAATGCCACCACCACCAATACCACCACCACCAATACCACCACCACCAATACCACCACAAATACCACCACCACCAATACCACCACCTCAGCGCCTCTCGCTCACTAGTAATAGCAGGGGCACGGTACGAGGCCGGAGCTACAGCCAAGACCATCCCTCCCTCCCTCCATGCCTGCCATAAAGCACAGCCCGCCCTGCACCAGGAGGTGAAGCCAGGGCCCTACTACAGCTGGAGTGTTTTTTATTAGGCCAAAGATAGCAATGACATTACGCATTGCCACACTGCACACTCAAATCACTGAGAGGGCAGGAAATAGCCCCCCTCCTGCTGTTCCTCCTGAACCGCGACAGTGTAATCACAGAGCATAGGTGTTGGACCACTTTGTTAGTGTTTATAACTCGGATCATATGTAACTCTCACTTCACACTTTGGGGCCGATTCACAGAACTAATCTGAGACAAATTCCTAAACATACTACTTTTGGTATTCACAGAAGGCATTTAGTAGTAGTAAAGTTAGGATTCCTAACTTTACTACTACTAAATCCCTTTGTGAATACCGAAAGTCGTAAAGTTAGGATTTTGTCTCAGTTTAGTAGTAGTAAAGTTAGGAATCATAACTTTTTTTTTGATAATCAAGTTTATTAGCATTTAAAGAACAAATCACAAAATATATAGGCAGTAAATTCGAGCACATCGTTTGGGTAGACACAATTGAAATAAAGACGACAGAGACTTGTAAAGCACTTTTAGAATGAGTACAAAAACCACACTTGCCTATGAACATTCCTGTACAAAAAGCCCAAACGCCCCCTAGGGCCATAGGTTGAACCACTTGCCCCATATTTTGCCAAAAAGCTCGGGGCAACCCCTGGCCTCAAAGAGGGCCTCCTCCTGAGTTCCACACCAATCCACTCCCCGTCTCCATTTCCGCATAGTTGGTGGCTTGGCCTGGGACCAGACTGCTGCTATATCGCGCTTTGCCACTGCCAATGCTGTTCCTAGGAAGCGCTTATCGGCCCGGGAGCCATCGAGGCCGTCAAACACACCCAGGACCAAGCACAATGGGTCGTGAGGGACTTCCCACCCCAGAGTCTGCGTAAGTTCTAGTTCCACCCCGCCCAAAATGGCGCAAGGACGGGACATTGCCAAATCATGTGGTAGAAGTCCGCAGGGGCGTGACTGCAGCGTGTGCAGGACGGGGAGGGCCGCATACGGGCACTGTAAAGGCGCGCTGAAGTGAGGTAGGCCGTATGGAGGTAATAGAGTTGGACTAGACGCAGCTTGGAGGAGGTCGTCAAGATCTTGGGAGCCATAAGGGCGTCTCTCCAGTCCGCCTCCTCTAGGGGGCCCAACCACCCCTCCCATCGGGCACGTAGCAAGTCTAGGGATGTGGGGCCATTGTTCACTAGGGAGCGGTAAATCCGCGATACCCCCCGCTGCCTAGGTTCCCCATCATCACCTGGGCCTCAAGGGGACTAAATTCCGGGAAGGAGGTGGGGGACGGAATGTGTACTCGGAGGGCATGCCTTAGTTGTAAGTATCTGTAAAATTGGGAGGAGTGGAGTGAATAGCGTTGCTGCAGGTCTGCAAACGATCTGATGTGGTCCCCTACCCAGACGTCTCCCAGTAGTGAGATCCCGATGCGGTCCCACTGACAAAAACCTCGTCTCTCCGAGACTTCACTCAGCCAGACACCACTCCACAAGGGCGTCTGCCCGGTGAGTCTCTGGTCCCATTTCGTGTGACGTAGAGCTGCACGCCAGGCCATGAGCACCGTTCGGGTGACGGGGGGAGGGCCTGTGGTATGGGGGCTCCATACAGGTAAGCTTGGAGCCGTGGGAATTCCAATGACCGGAGTTCCACCTGGTATGCCGGGTCGGACCAGCCGCCTGCGAACCAGTCATGGATCACGATGAGCCTCGTGGCCAGGTAATAGAGGTGGAGATTGGTTACCCCCATGCCCCCGTCATAGGGAGGTATGCGGCAGTGTGCCAAGGACATTCGCGGCCGTCCGCCCCCCCCACAAAAACCGGACAAGGGCACTGTCTAGTTCCCGAAACCAGCTCCCTGGGAGATGAAGGGTAATGTTTTGTAAAATGTATAAAAAGCGGGGGAGGACCATCATTTTAAAAAGGGCACTTCTGCCAAGGGGGTTGAGAGGGAGAGATTGCCATTTCTTGAGGTCCGCTTTGGTCTTGGTAACCAGGGGTGTAATGTTCAGTGCCCATTCGAGTTCCGGAAGGAGGGCGATCCACATCCCCAAGTACCTGAACGACTGCCTGCGCAGGGGAATGGTCGTTTGCCAGTCGAAACAATCCCGGGACGGGTGTAGGGGAACCAGTGTGGATTTTGCCGGAGGCCAGAGACCCGTTCGAAGGCAGAGAGGGCGTCCAAGCATCTTGGGCCTGAGCTCTCGGGGTCCGCCAGGAAAAGGAGGACGTCGTCGGCGTAGAGGGCGATCTTATCGATCTGGCTCGGGTCCCACGCCCACCCACGGATGTGGGGGTCCTGACGGATGAGGGAGGCCAGTGGCTCCATTGCTAACGCAAATAAGAGCGGCGAGAGCGGGCAGCCCTGGCGGGTGCCCCTTTGAATGGGAAACGTCTCCGAAAGCACGCCATTAATGAGGACCCTGGCCTTAGGACTGGAGTACAGGACCCGGATAAGGCGCCGAAACAGGGGCCCGAAGCACATCACCTCCAACACGTCCCCTAGATAGCTCCAATCCACTGTATCAAATGCTTTTTCAAAGTCGATAAAAAGCAGGGCCAGGTACGGGGTGAGGTGGCGACGGTGTGCCAGGGCGAGGTGAAGGCGGCGTATGCAGTGTCGTGTACCCCGGGCAGGCATAAAGCCGCATTGATCTGGGTGGACCAAGTCCTGCAAGTGGGGGCGGAGTCTTTGGGCCACAGCAGTGGCGAAGATTTTCACCTCGGTATTTATGAGGGAGATGGGGCGATAATCCGCACATGCAAGGGAGGGTGGCTGTGTCTTTGGGATGACCACAATAGTGGCCACATCCGTCTCCGGAGGGAAGGACCCCATGTCCACTACAGTTTTAAACAAGTTCACTAAATGTGGGACCAGAGTGTCAAGGAAAGTTGCGTAGTATTCTTGGGGGTAACCGTCAGGCCCTGGCGTCTTGCCGGAGTGTAAAAGTGAAATGGCCCCATGTATCTCCTCCGGGGTGAAAGGAAGATTCAGAGTCTCAGAGACCTTCTGGGGGAGGCAGGGCAGCTTAGTCCCGGTCCCGGACAACAAGTCAGCCAGAGAGGATCCGGGAGGTCGGGCCGCGTAAAGAGCAGCATAGTAGCCTGCGAAGGTTTGGGCGATAGCTCGAGAGGTGACGTGATGGCCGCCGATCTCATCACAGATCTCGGGAATAATGCGGTTGGCTTTGGGGTATGACACTAAATTGTGGAGTAATTTGCCATTCTTATCGCCCCAACCGTATACGCGCGCTACGGAGGATCGCCATAACATTTTAGCTGACTCCAGTGAGATCCGACTGATCTCTTCGCGGATCAGTGTAAGTTGTCGAGCGGAGTCATCGCTGTCAGTGTAAGCCTGGGCCCCCTCCATTTGTGCTGCTTGGGCCTCCAGCTGCACAAGTCGGGCGGTCTGTTCCGCGCGTTTCGCGTGGACCAAGCCTCTAGCCACCCCCCGTATAGTGGCCTTGCCAGCCTCCCATAATGTTCCCGGCGAGGAGACCGAACCTGTGTTGGTCGAGAAATAATGCCCCAGTTCCTGCCTGAGGGCTTCAACGAATTCGGCGTCCTGCAGGAACCAGGCATTCATCCGCCACGCTGTACAAGTACCATTGGGGGAGTTCCCGAGACGGAGGGAGACCGGGGAGTGATCTGAGATGCAGCGGGGCAGAATAGTAGCCCCGGACATCAATTGACAATCTGGGGCTGGAAGCAGGAGCAGGTCGATACGAGAGTGGGTATGGTGAGCCGCCGAGGTGTGGGTATATTGTTCTCGTCGGGGGTTCCACACCCTCCAAGCATCGCAGAGACCCAAGGCAGAGGACCAGTCAGACAAGCGCCTAGCAGAGGCAAGGCGGGATGCTGAGGGAACGCCCGACGTGTCGCGGGAGGGCTGCAGAACGGCGTTGAAATCGCCTCCAATGACCGTCAGTCCCTGTGGGAAGGAGGAGATTACAAGTGTAAGACGGCGGAGGGCAGAGGTCGTGGCGGCGGGGGGGATGTAGACACACAGGAGGTTGAAAGGGTGTCCCTCAACCTTGCCCGTCAGGGCCACAAAACGACCCTGCACGTCTGTCTCGGCTTGCGCCAGGGTAAAAGGAAGCCCCTTCCGAAGCAGTATGGCAACCCACCGGGAGCCCTGTGTATAGCCAGAATGCCAGACCCTGTCAAACCCATACCGGGCAAGGAAGTTGCATCGTGTACCCAGAAGGTGTGTTTCCTGTATAAATAAGATATCGGGCATGTGTCACTGGACGCTACGAAGAACGGCAGTGCGTTTTATGCGATCTAGTAGGCCGTTGACGTTCCATGACAGGATATGGAGGGGTCTATTTAGGGTCGACGCCATCCAAATGGAAAAGGTGTGGAAGAAGGGTGCGCAAGCGCAAGTGGACCCGGGTCCCAAGGGAGGCAGCGTTCTGCGGCCGGGGTCTTTGGGTGGAAGTTGTGCAGTGTGATAAGTCTCGTGTCGCTGTCAGTGGCGTACATGCATAGATAGCTGCCAAGAAAAACAAGGAACGGCGGCCCGTAGGCGGCTGAAAACAATAAACAATGGGGAGACAACGGTCTACCCACGCTCCCATGCCCCCCAACACCCCCCACCCTACACTTCTGAAAAGGAAGCATCTGTCGCCCTAATAAGGAAAACAACTTAAAACAACAAACCACCAATAAGTCTAGGTGCTAAGCAAAAACGTTTAGCAAAACATGGGCATGGCGGAGATGGACCCCCCTCCTTAGATTCGGATAAAAACTTGTCAACAGCTGCAATTACTTTTAGAACGATTATGCAACAAGGGAATACAATTAAGTCCAGGAGCTGAAATATGAAACATTCCGCAGAACATGAATGCATTGAAGACGAATCACCCCCAATGTAAAGAAGAAATAACACTCGTGGGTACAGGAGCTATTTGGAAAACTAATTAGGGAACCCCTGCTGTAGGCCAGAGTTCAAGTTCCCTCGTCTTCTCCGGTTCCACGAAGCGCAGGGCTCCGAGACAGGTCGGATTCGGATATGGCAGGACGCAAGGTCGCGGATGGATCTGTGATCTGGCTCAAGTCGATCAGGGAGTTAGTTGGACTGGGAGTGGCGGACCTCTGAGATGAAGCCCGAGAAGGAGGGCGCTGAGATGGCGCACCAGGTGAGTGGGATGCCTCTCCTCGGCGATCGCCCTTCTTGCGGGACCTGGTCCGGCGTCTTTGGGATTTCAGCTGGGCCAGACGGGGCTGCGGGGGGTCACGTCGGGTGAGAGAGGGCACCGGCCAACCCAGGAGGGGCCGTTCTTCCGTGAGCCAGGACCAGGCCGCCTGAGGGCTGTCAAAGAAGAATGTCTTATCTTGAAAAACAACTCCCGGGCCGGACATAGGAGACCGTAGCAAAGACCCAGGTTGCGAAGCTTTTGTTTAACTTCACCGTATGTCCGACGCTGGGCCTGCACCTCCCTGGTGAAGTCCGGGAAGACCATGATCTTGTTGTTTTGGAACATCAGTGGACCTTGTGCCCTAGCTTCCCTGAGGATGGCATCTCTGTCCCGGAAATTGAGGACCCTCAGGATAATAGGTCGGGCGGGAGCCCCGGGTGGAGGTTTGGGGGCCAGGGAGCGGTGTGCACGCTCGATGGCGAACCAGGGCGAGAGGGACTCTTTGGGCATCCAAGAACGCACCCAATTCTCCACAAACGTGTCCGCATGACCCTGTTCAACCCCTTCGGAAAATCCTACAAGGCGTAGATTGTTTCTCCTTGACCTATTTTCGGCGTCCTCGGCTCGCCGGTGGAGCTCCGAGGTCTGGGACTGGAGGCGAGCCACTTGGGTCTTAAGTTGTCCAATGTCGTCTTCGGCCGTGGAGATTCGGGATTCCGCTTCCGTAATTCGCGCCGTGGCGTTGCGTAAGTCCTGGCGAATAAGGGCCATGTCTACCCTCACCTCGCCAATCTTGTTTTCAACGGAGGCCTGCGATGCGCCGATCGCCTGAAGGATGGTGGAGAGGTCGCCCCCGGTGGGGACCGGAGCCTCAGGCGCCTCTCCTACAGGACCGCGGTCCGACGTGGTGAATTGGTCCATTTTGGTCTGGGTTGGAGGGGCAGGGTTCTGCAAGGTGCGGGTCCTGCCCATCGCCACTAAGGAAGGGTTCCGGCTACCTCCTGGGCAGGGGATGGACCGCAGTCCCAAAGAGGAGGGCGAGGGGGGCCCCCGGGCACCCAGATCGTCGATACTCAGACCCGGGCGCTCAGGTCCACCCCTGCAGGTCCGTTGTGAGGAGCCCCGGGGTCACCGGCAGATCCGTATGGAGCGCTCCAGTAGAGGGAGGTTAGGCCAGGCCAGGCGACAGCGACAGGTCGACAGCACGGACCCCTTGTCCTGCAGGAGAGTAGTTGGGGTCAGACGGGACCACTGAGGATCCAAACTCTGTGGTGGACTCTGCCACCGACACGGACCGGTCGGAGCAGGCGAGGCCCACCCGCTCCCGCCCGTCCCCAGGCCGGCAATTCCAGACAAGGATCCCTCGGCGTGTAGCATGGTGGGTGAAGGAGGGAGATTAGAACATCAAGGGGGGAAGGGGGGTGGAGGCACCGGTGATACCCCTCTGCGCCGCCATCCGACCTGATGGCCGATCCCCGACCCCCCCCCGGTCTCCGGTGCACTGACAGTGGGGGCCACAAGAGAGTCTCGCCCACCTCGGGGCCAACCGCCCCGGCACCAGCAGTGAGGCCGGTGTACTCCCGTAGATTTGTAAGAGTGGGTAGGTTATAGTCCAGGGCTGCCCCAGCTTCTAAACCAGGGGGAGGCCCCACCAGAAATCACGCTGTTGGGGGCCCACAACTCCTCGTGCGATACCAGGTGCCCCAGCCGCAGCGTCCCCCTCCAAGGCAGCGGGTAACAGCGATGGGGTGTCGAAGGAGCAGTCCCAGAACTACAAGGAAGGGGGAGGGGCGTAAAAGAGCGGTGGAGGAAGGGGGGGCGGGGGTACTAGGGCTACCCCTCCGCACCGCCACCCGATAAGATGGCCGGTCCCCAACCCCAGACCCCACTCACTGATGCAGTGATGGCCCCAAGGTCATCCTCGGCGTCAGCAGCGAGGCCGCAGCACCCACATCGGAACAGGGCAGCAGGCGCCCGCATCGGGGGAAGGCCCGCCCAGAGGCCCACAGCTCCCGGGCGACACCCGGAAATCCAGAAGCAGCGCCCCCCTCCAGGGCCACCAGGGTACAGCTTGGGCCCGATGGAAGGATCCGGGGTGTCCCCCCCACCGGCTCACCCGAGAAGGCAGCTGGGCACCAGGCCGGGGGGAGACACGTGGAAGGGCCGGAGGAGGGTCCCGGTCCCGACGCCGCCGCCCGACAGTGGCGGCTGAGATCTGGGGACAGAGGCGGGGATGCAATCCGGAATAATCCCCTGGTGCAGCCAGTCAACGCAGGAGGCCAGCCGAGGTCCCGGTCCGGTCGGGACGCGGCAGCCGCCCCGCCCCCAGTTCCACCCGTATGGCGCTCCACGCGAAGCCTGGTGCTGGTGCGGCTGGGAAGGACTCCGACCTCGAGGGCCCTCCACCACACAATCTCTGACCCCGGGGGCGTGCAGATGGGCCCCAGGCACCGCCGCCGCCTCGATGCAGCCGGGGGGAGCCGGGCCGGCCGGGGAGAATATCAAGCCCAGGGCCGGAGCGCCAGC
The DNA here is from genome assembly GCA_963921515.1 of Calotriton arnoldi. Taxonomy (NCBI): domain Eukaryota; kingdom Metazoa; phylum Chordata; class Amphibia; order Caudata; family Salamandridae; genus Calotriton; species Calotriton arnoldi. Next base: position 1,229,758 of record CAWUFW010003966.1, read on the forward strand.
GGGTCCGCCATCTCAGGGCCGCAGGAGAAGGGGAGGCATTTCCCGGCAACCAGAGCTCCGATCCGCCGTCAGAAGGGATCGGGGCAGAGCGGAGGGTTCAGGGAAGCTCTGCGGGCCGGTGAGGGAAGATTGTAGCCGCTGTCGACGACGGGTGCAAGGCGGATGACGGAGGGGGTCCGGCGCACTCTTAGAGTGCGACCGCCATCTTCACGCCTCAGGCCACGCCCCAGGAATCCTAACTTTACTACTACTAAATGCCTTCTGTGAATACCAAAAGTAGTAAGTTTAGGATTTTGTCTCAGATTACTTTTGTAAATCGGGCCCAATGTGTCTGTGTAATTTATAACACTTACACATCTTCTTCACTGCACTATTTATCACTACTTTGAAGACGTCGCAGGCCGGTCTCTTCCTCTGATATGTACAACCTAACAAGCGGTCGAGAAGGCCCTTTATTGCAAAGCAATAGGTCTCGCATTTGGGAGAGTTTAAGCCATTAGTATTGTAAATGACAATGCCTTTTATTTATGTTTTAAAACCCAAAACATAAATAAAAGGCATTGTCATTTACAATGCCAATTGTTCAAACTCGCGTGAATGCGAGACCTATTGCATTGCAAATGCTTGTTTTTAAGAATTGGGACTAGAAAGTTAGGTCTGGGGGTTGTATAAAACTTGCAGAATAATAAAAACTGCTCCAAAGTTTGGGTAAAGATTCATCGCAGGGACACAATAAAATAGACTTAGGGTCAAATTGGCCTGTAGGGAAGTATAAATAGCATCTGACGGCTCTCAGGCGGAATTATGTCAAAAGTGCCCTCTCCCAAATGTTGTTTGCGTTTGAGAGATATGGCTCGGCACCTACGACAGTTTGGAGGCAGACGAGCTCTCTCCTGTTAGGGTTCGTCACCTCCCTGCCCTCTCTATTGGCCATGGCTCTGCTTAGATAGAGTTTCTCGATCTTCCTCAAATCCCCTTTTCCAATGGTTCGAGGTGTGGTAAACAATTCAGGCCTGCCCAAAGCTTCCACTGTTTTCTTGATATAAGTGAGCCAAGGGATCCTAAGCCCAAAGTCACATACCAGACAATCTCCAATTACCTCTTGTTTAAAAAGTGCATCGGGATTGCTCTATATGAAGGCCCAGAGTAGAAGGGGGGCAAGTCTCACCATGTCGGTCACATAGGCAAGGCCCAGTTCTTCGTGCAAAAAAAGCTAGGACCTGCCTGAGCCCAAACCTAACAGGCGTCTGCAAAAATGATGCTCTTCACTCTGCAAGCTAATACAATCTCAGAAACCCCATATTCTGGCACCATATGTGATTACTTCTAGGCACTTCAGTTTGTAAATTTCCAGCAGCGGGAGTATGGGTTTGCTGACAACTTTTGCAGATACGTCAAACAGGACAACAACCATGTGGGTGAATCGAAGGCAATAATTGGAAAGGCAGGGCCGAAAACTATTATGGGCATTGACTATTACTCCTAGGTAAGAGAAATCTTTGACCTGAATAATACGATTACCGTTGATGGCAATGGGTCTAAACTTGCTGCTCTGCAAGCCTCATACCATTTAATGGGTCTTGATGATATTAGTGCGGGAGCCTGAGAATTAGCCAAGAATGGTATTTAAGACAAAACACATAATTTACAGATTTCGTCCTTTTGGAAATCCTGATGGCTTGTGAAAGATCAATGGATCTTTGCCACCGTTTTAGAATGAAGCTAGAATGGAGACACAAACTATGCCTATGTCGTCAACGGTCAGATTATTAACGTTCAGTCAATGATAAGAGGTTGATGAAGTTTTCAACATCTTTATTTATCTTAAAGGATTAGTGGGGCATATTTACAATAAAGTGGTGAAGCGTGTCATTAGCTAAGAAGGCTAACGACACGTTTCTTCACTTTAGAATGCAGGGCTGCACCATATTTGCCAGAATATGGTGCAGCCCTGCGTTTCCCCTGTGCTGGCACTAACTTTAGCTGCCTAGCACCATAGTGCAAGGGTGCCTGTGTTGAGGAGAAGATTGTTTATGTGCAGGAAGGTCTTCCTTCCTGCACATAAACAATCTTTAAATGCAGTTTTGTAACTTCTATGTGTGCTGCTTAATGCAGCACACATTGAAGTTGCAAAACTGCATCTTTAAAAATGATTGTTTATGTGCAGGAAGGGGGACCCTCCTGGATGAATAAACAATCATTGGCGTTTTGCTGTTTCTATGTGTACTGCACAATGCAGCATACATGGAAACAGCAAAAGAGAAGAAATAAAGCATTTCTCCTCGTTTCGCCTGTTTAAGACCAGGTTTTCCCTGGTCTTAATTTTGGCGCTGCCTCCTATTTACGCTGCTCTTATAAATAGGGGGCAGTGTCAAAATCAATGGGTGTTGCGGTGGAACGCCCACCACAACACCGATTGCCCGCCCCTTTCACGCTAAGTGTAGCGTGAAAGGGTGCCTTATTTACAAGACAGCGAAAGCCACGTTAAGTGGCTTAACGCTGCCTTGTAAATAAGGCGAAGCTCGTATCGCCACCACAACGTACCTAAAAGTAACGTTGTAGTGGCGATAGGGGCTTGTAAATATGCCCCAGTATTGTTTTGTCATCTTTATTCAGATTAGTCGGTTTACAAAAATATCAATAAAAAAATTGATTAGTGACAGCATAAATCACTACAAAGTGTTCCATAAAGGAAAATTGTCACTAAGCTAGCTAAGGAGCCTAACCTACCCTAAATAGAACCCATGAAGGGTTCTTTTCAGGAAAAGAGCAAGATTTGGAATTTAAGAAGAACTACCCATAAAGAGTCACTCTGGAAACTCAGCCAAGTTTCCTACAGCTCTAGTAGCAACCATCAATAATAAAGTGATCTTTGCAATAGCATTGATCAGGAAAAGGGTCTTTTGGGTAAAGAAAGAATAAAGTCACCTTGGGCAGTAGCTGTTTGCAACAAAAGCAAAGGACCAACTCTCTGGTAGAAGAGTCGTAAGGCAGGGAAGAGAGATATGGATCTGAGTCTGAGAGAGTCTCTTTCTAACTAGCTAGGAACACTCATTGATATAAAACTTATTAGACGTTAGCTCCTTTCATCCAATGGAAACCTCTCATCCGAAGGTGTCATCAGCTTCGCCTCCCGATTCCCAAGGTATAGTGTAAAACATTGTTTCAGGACTTTGTTACATGGAGGAAAGTTCTCATGAGAACCTTCTTACCTAAACTAAAAGATTTGCTCTATGTCCATTGTGAATACAAAGCAAGTCGGATATGATGCGACAAATTAGCAATAATATTCTGTGAAGCATTCATAAAATAAAGCTAGATCATTATTCAAGCAGTCACAGCAAAGCTCACTGTATTAAAGTAGATGATCTAATATGGTGTGATGAGGCGTAAGGAAACATAAGCTTGAAGTCAGCACATTCTTAAGCAAGTTGCTGGTGCTAGGCAATATGTTCTAAATAAACGTCTATTAAGCTGTGAGCTATGTTAGCTTTTAGGCCTAACTAAAGAGGCACATTTAAGAATGATAGCCTGGTACAAAAAGAATTCGACATAATTTCGTATACAGTTTAATAAACACACTTTCCCCTATATATGAGTAATTCATATATTATTTGCAGCATTAATAAAGATTCTCTCATGTTATAAAGAATGTACAATTTTCTTTGTGTCATTTTCTTATATGAAAACATTTCTGCAGCAGTTTAAACGCATTCTAAGTTGCAATTCTAACATGGTCTGTAAGTCGAATTTTTATTTTCAAAGCCATTTCCTCCATTAATATCTAGATCCAGGTTGTCCATAAATTATACAAAGTTCACAACCAGGGCACAACGCCATTAGGTGTGCGGGAGAAAAGAAGTGCATCGTCTGTGTAGAGTAACGTGGGCGCAGACTTAAAGTTTACCATAGGTAGGTCTTTCCAATTAGCTATGATAAATGGATTTAAGTCATTTATGTACAACAAAAACAAAATCGGGGTTAATTAGTTAAGTAAAGGCCCCTACACCAGAAAGACCAGACAGCAGAAGCGCCACAGGCGACAAGTCAAGTGTAAATGGAGGGCTACCTGCTTTGACTTCGACTTACATCAATACAGGTTATACGTTAAAATTTCCAGTCAAATTTACTTAGACAAATTCAGAAAGCTAAGAACTCCTCCTGGTAATTATTCACCATGATCAGTAAGCTTCGTAAGGCCTCAAACTTCTTGGATGTTGTGCCTGTTATTCTGGAGTTTTTTAACCTGTTTGCAGACTATTTCATACAGAAAATCGAAGTCATTTTAAGATAAAAAAACAATTCATATCTAGCAGCCAAAAATCTTTAACTTATTTTACAGATGGATCATCATTTTGTGTGGATGAACCTTAGACTGCTAACTGTTGAGGAGGTGATTCCAGTTCTATCCTCTGTAAAGTTATATACCTCTGATGACATTCGCACTCCTGATATGCTCCATGCGCTAGCTCCGGGATTGTCATTTAAAATGATGTTAGAAATGGGATCTCTAGTTGGCAAGGGCTTGCACCTTTGTCCAAGTAGGGACCCTTCTTCCTAGTCAGGGTAAGGGTTGTTACACTCGTGAAGTAACCCCTGCTCACCCTCGTGGTAGCTTGGCACGAGCAGTCAGGCTTAATTCAGAGGCAGTGTGTAAAGCATTTGCACATAACCAGCAGTAATACAGTGTAAGCACTACAAACGGACACCACACCAGTTTAGAAAAATAACCAATATTTTATATACTCAAGACAAGACCAATTACGACAAAAATCCACAATACTGTACTTTACTGAATGAATACTTGATACGTTAACTTCTTCTTTGCAGGAATAGCACAAAAGCAAAGTTCGTACGAGTCGGTAGCTCCGTCCGAGCCTACCGTGATGCTGAGAACCACAGAGTCTAACAGTTCCAGCCGACCGCGTCGATACGGGCCAGCAGAGTCGTGAACAGACTCGGTTACAGTACCTTTCTCGTTGTGGCTGGTACGGAGTGTACGAGCCGGTCGGCGTTCGTCGCGGTTGCGGTGCAAGACGGAGCGGTGCAAGGTGCGGTGTCCCTCGATGCGGTGCAGGCAGCGGCTCGATGAGCGTCGTGCAGACGGAGTCGGTGAGTCCAATGCGTGCGATGCAGGGTGAGACGATGCTCGATGCGGTGCTGACAGGTTGCGATGCAGGCGACCTAGCCGGAGTGCGGGAGCTGGCGTCGGACAGCGGTGCGAGTCGGAGCGGTGCATCGCAGACGTGCGAGCGGTGCCCCAAATGCGGTGCGGTCTCGACTCTTGGGCCAGTTGCAGCGACAGCGTCGGTCTGGTCCGGCTGGCACAGTGAAGCGATGCGATGCGAACTGCGGTGCCCACAGGTCACGGTGCAAGCAGCGGCTCGATGGTGGCGGCGTCGGACGTCGCCCACGGTGAGACCAGGGTTGCGATGCGAAGCGGGCGATGCGGTCTGCGGTGCAAACAGGTCACCGGCCAGGGATGGATTCGGTTGACGGAGTCGGTTGCAGTTCCCTTCCTCTGTGGCAACTGAAACAGTGTTCCAGAAGCGGTACCCAGAGGCTTGTGAAGTCTTTGTAGTCCCTGAGACTTCTTAACAGGAGGCCAGCTCGGTTCCAGGCCCTTGGAGATACTCAGCACAAGTTTGTAGAAAGTTCAGTCCAGTCCTTTCACTGCCCAAGGCAGAAGCAGCAGCTGCAGGCCAACCCAACAAAGCAACAACACAGCAAAGGGGCAGTACTCCTCCTGGCAGCTCTTCCAGCTCTTCGTCTTGGCAGGTTCCTTGATTCCAGCGAGATCTAAATTCATGGGGTCAGGGCCCCAATATTTATATCCCAAATTCCTTTGTTCTCTGAAGGCAGAGAGGCCTTTGCCTAGTCCAAACCAGTTCTGGAGCACTTTGTTGACAAGTCTCCGTCCCTTCTTTCAGTGAGCAGGCCAGGGACATCAGACGCACCACAGGAGGTGGAGCCAGCATTGTGGAGGGAAGGCACTGTCCTATTCAGGGCCCAGGTGCGACCCCTCCCACCCATCTACATGTAGATCTTGCTATCCAGCCCTGTGCTGACTCACCCTGTCTCCTGGCATCCCCCAGCCCCTGTCACTCACACTCCAGACAAGGAATACACAACCTCGCAGAGGCAGGCTTGGATGGTTAGACAAGAAAATACCCACTTTCTAAAAGTGGTATTTTCAAACACAGAATGTTAAAACCAACTTCACTAAAAGATGCATTTTATCATTCTGAGTCCAGGCATACTAAACTCGAATTTCTACCATGTTCCCGGGGTCAGTTAGGATTATAAGCTGTAATAATCAAAACTGCCCGTTCTGGCCTAGGGGGAACAGGTAGCCTTGCAATAGTGAAAAACGAACTAGGCTGTAATTCACTATCAGGACATGCCGCACACACCAGGGCATGTCCCACCTTTCGCGTACAACGCACCCTGCCCACAGGGGTACCTTGGGCCTACCTTTAGGGGTGACTAACATGTAGCAAAGGGAAGGTTTAGGGACCGGCAAGTGTGTGCACTTGCCAAGTCGACATGGCAGCCCCAGGCTGCGCACAGGCTCTGCGTTGGCAGGCCCGAGTTACACTTTACGGGCTGTTTGCGTGGGTGGCACAATCCAGTGCTGCAGCCCACCAACAGCATTTGGTCTATAGGCCCTGGCACTCGCAGTGCACTTTACAAGGGACTGACAGATAAACCAAATAGGCCAATCATGGAAACACCAATCCATAACGCATTTTATACAGGAGCACTTGCACTTTCCCACTGGACAGCAGTGAGGAAAGTGCGCAGAATCATTACACCAGCAAAAACAGAGTCAAAACCGGGAGGTCAGAAAGCAAAAAGTCAGGGGAAACACGCCAAAAGATGCCAAGTCTAACACATGTCCCCTCCAGCTGAAAGTAGGGAGAACTACCCAACCCCATTGGAGTTCTCTTCACTAAGGCGGAAGAACCTGGACAGACCATCTGCGTTGGCGTGTTCTGTACCAGGACGGTGTTCCACCGTAAAGTCCATTCCCTGTAGGGAGATGGACCACCTCAGCAGTTTTGGATTCTCACCCCTCATTTGCATCAACCATCTGAGGGGCCTGTGGTCTGTCTGAACCCGGAAGTGAGTCCCAAACAGGTATGGTCTCAACTTCTTCAGTGCCCAAACCACAGCAAAAGCTTCCCTTTTATGGCACTCCACCTCTGTTCCCTGGGAAGTAGTCTCCTGCTAAGGAAGACTACAGGCTGATCCAGGCCCTCTTCATTCAGTTGTGAGAGCACCGCTCCCACACCATGCTCTGAAGCGTCAGTCTGCACGACGAATTCCTTGGAGAAGTCAGGTGCCTTGAGCACGGGCGCCGTGCACATGGCTGCCTTCAGGGCATCAAAAGCTTTCTGGCAGGACTCAGTCCAGATCACTTTCCTGGGCTGCCTCTTAGAGGTCAGCTCTGTTAAGGGGGCAACGATGGTGCCATAGCCCTTAACAAATCTCCTATAGTAACCGGTGAGACCTAAGAAGGCTCTCACCTCTGTCTGGGTCTTGGGGGTTCCCAAGCCAGAATGGTGTCAATCTTGGGTTGTAGGGGCGCCACCTGGCCGCTCTCTACCTGGTGTCCCAAGTACACCACAGAACCCTGCCCGATCTGGCACTTACTGGCCTTGATCGTGAGGCCTGCACCTTGCAGAGCCCTCAACACTTTCTCAAGGTGCTGTAAATGTTCTTCCCAGCTGGAACTGAACACAGCAATGTCATCCAGGTAGGCGGCACTGAAATCCTCCAGCCCAGCCAACACCTGACTGACCAACCTCTGAAAGGTGGCAGGGGCATTCTTCAACCCAAAGGGCATTACCCGGAATTGGTAATGACCTTCTGGGGTTGAGAACGCTGATCTCTCCTTGGCCCCATTGGTTAAGGCAATCTGCCAGTACCTAGACGTCAAATCAAACGTGCCGAGGAATCGGGCAGCTCCCAACCGATCAATGAGCTCATCAGCTCTGGGGATGGGGTGCGCGTCAGTCCTGGTGACGGCATTGAGCCCACGGTAGTCCACACAAAACCGGAGTTCTGGAGTGGCACCGGGCGCCGCAGCCTTTGGGACCAAGACCACTGGGCTGGCCCAAGGACTGTGGGAGGGCTCAATCACCCCTAACGCCAACATCTTAGAGACCTCCTCCTTGATGCTGGCTCTGACCCGGTCAGTCAACCTGTAAATCTTGTGCTTCACAGGAGGGCTGTCACCGGTGTCCACGTCATGGGTACACCAGTGAGTAACACCGGGGGTCAGAGAGAACAGTGGGGCGAACTGTCCCAACAACTGGCGACAGTCCCCCTGCTGCTCCTGAGTCAGAGTAGGGGAGGGGATCACACCCTCTACTGACCCATCATGCTCCTTGGTATACAGGAGGTCAGGGAGAGGCTCACTCTCCTCTTCCACCCCATCATCTGTCGCCAAGAGCATACTCACTTCGGACCTCTCGAAGTGGGGCTTGAGGCGGTTCACGTGAAGGACCCTCAACGGGTTCCTTGGAGCCTGCAAATCCACCAGGTAGGTGACGTCACTTTTGCGCTCCTTTACCTCATATGGCCCAGTCCACTTGTCCTGCAAGGCACAAGGTGCCACTGGGGCCATGACCCACACTTTTTGCCCAGGTTGAAATTCGACCAGAGTGGCATTCTGGTCATACCATCTCTTCATTTCTTCCTGGCTTGCTTCTAGGTTCGCCTGAGCGAGTTTCCTGAAGCGGGCAGTTTGGTTTCTAAAGGCCAGCATGTAGCTAAATACATCCTGGGAGTTTTCCTGGGAGCTGCCTCCCAGCCTTCCTTAACCAAACTCAGAGGTCCTCTGACAGGGTGGCCATACAGGAGCTCAAAGGGGCTGTACCCAAGAGACTTCTGAGGCACCTCCCTGTATGCAAAGAGTAGGCATGGCAAGAGGACGTCCCACTTACGCCTCATGGGTTCTGTTAGACCCTTGATCATGCCTTTCAAGGTCTGGTTGAATCTCTCCACCAGACCGTTTCCTTGTGGGTGGTAAGGAGTGGTGAACTTGTAGGTTACACCACACTCCTTCCACAGGGATGTCATATACTTCGATATGAAATTGGTCCCCCTATCAGAAACCACCTCTCTGGGGAATCCCACACGGGAAAAGATCCCCATTAACGCCCGGCCCACCACTGGCGCTGTCGTTGTCCTGAGAGGGATTGCCTCCGGGTACCGGGTGGCATGGTCCACCAAGACCAGGATGTACCTGTTGCCCATGGCTGTCTTGGGATCCAGTGGCCCCACAATATCCATCCCTACCCTTTCAAAGGGTGTTCCAACTACAGGAAAAGGTTGGAGAGGAGCTTTGACCTTCCTCCCACTCTTACCACTTGCCTGGCAAGTTTGGCAAGACCTACAGTGTGCATCTGACTGCCTTCGCATTTGGGGCCAAAAGAAGTGGGTGATAAGCCTGTCAAAGGTCTTGTCCTGCCCCAAATGTCCTGCCAAAGGCACGTCATGAGCCAGACCCAGTAGGAAGGTCCTGAAGCGCTGGGGTACCACCAGCACACGGGCTGACCCAGGCTCAGCAACCTTAGGCTCACTGTATAGGAGACCACTCTCCCAGTAGATCAGATGTGACCCGGACTGATTGCCAGCTGCCTGGTCTGCAGCCTGCCGCCGCAGACCCTCCAGAGTAGGGCACTCGTTCTGCTCCCTGCAGAACTCCTCCCTGGTGGGACCCCCTTCTTGCTGCCAATGGGTCAGCTCAGAGATGTCTCCCAGTTCGGCTACCTGTTCCCCTGTAGGCACCGGGCGTCCCCTCGAGGTCCGCCTCCTCCCGGTCCGTGGGAACTTCGGGGGCCGGTTTCCGCGCCCCTGCCCTTTCTCTTGGCAGGGACTTGGGCCACTGTTTCAGGCTCCAAGTCCTCTTGATCACCCTTTCTGGCTGCCATTGACCGAGTAGACACGCATGCCCACTCTGGCAACTCAAGCATCTCCAAGTGAGACCTGAGCTCAACCTCCTTCCATGAGGACTGCTCCAGGTCGTTTCCTAGCAGACAATCTACAGGCATGGTAGGGCTCACAACCACCCTCAAGGGACCTGAGACCCCCCCCCATTCAAAGGGAACCTGCGCCACCATACACTGGCGCTCTGAGTTGTCTACCGCAACTACTTGGTGGAATGCCCCGGGGACTACTTGCTTCTCAGACACCAGGTGACACCGGACCGAGGTCACACTGGCTCCAGTGTCTCTGAGAGCCTCTACCCTGGTCCCGTTAATGGTCACCCAGGTGCTATATTTCTTTGTGTTAGGGGGCACCTGGTTTCCTGGGACCATCTCACTGTCCCCTAGTGAGACAAGGGTCATTTCTGCGGGATCCCCACCCTCCTGTGGGCACCCCTCCTCCCCAAGTGCTACACTAGCCAACACTTTGGACTGTCCACCGGTGGGTGGCTGTGTCCCCTTCGGGCACTTGGGGTCCCCCTTAAAGTGACCTACCTGGTCACATGCATAACACTTGCGGGGCCGGTCTCAACAGGCTTCCCTGTGGAGACCCCTTTCTTCTTATCACCGGGGGCTGGGAACCTTTACCCTGGGTACTAGTTTGGGGCCCTTTAGAGAACTCCTGTGCTTTACCCTTGTCCCCCCCACCTTTCTGCTGGGGACCCTGCCCACCTTTGGCTGAGTCTCCCCAAACGCTTTCTTGTGGACCCTGGTACTCACCCAGCGGTCCGCTTCCATAGCAAGCTTCCTGGGGTCAGTTAGCTTACTATCAACTAGGTGCTGGCGCAGATCTGCAAAACATAGACTAGACAAGTGCTCCCATGCAATCAAGTTGTAGAGCCCCTGAAAATCTGTTACACTACTGCCCTTCACCCAACCATCCAGAGACCTGCAGAACACATCCACACATTCCAACCAAGTGTTGGCATCAGACTTCTTACTGGACCTGAACTGATCCCTGTACTTTTCAGGAGTAAGACCATACTTTGTGAGAAGGGCATCCTTCATGTCAGCATAGGTGAGGTGATACCCCTTACCCAAAGCTATCAGAGCATCCCTTGCTTCTTCCGGGAAAAGTGGCCACAATCCTGCTCCCCAATTCTCCTCAGGGACCCCATTCATGTGTATGGCTGCCTCATAACCCTGAAACCACCTTTGTATGTCATCCCCCTTCTTGAACTCCTTGCCTACGTTCTTGGGAATGTGCACAATCCTGTCTGCCTTTCTGGACGAATTGCTGCCACCATCTGAGCCTGACTTACTCCTAAGTTCTAGCTCCTTCAGTTCTCTCTCATGCTCTAAGAGCATCTTCCTCTCCTCTATGGCCAATCTCTTCTCCTCCCGCTCACTCTCCACCCTGAGCTTCTGCAGCTCAAACTGCCTTGCCTCCCGCCTGTCCTCCAGCTCCTCTGGGGACAGACTGCTGCTGCCTGACCTGGCGGGTTCCCCCTACCCAAAAGCACATCCACCCTGGAAATAGGCTCCTCCACCTCCTCACTGAGATCACCAGGCTGCCCATTGGCATGTCTGGCTGCTACCCAGGCCCTCAGCGCCTTCTGTAGCTCCTCCTTCCTTGTGAGGCCTTTAATTTGGACTTTCAGGTTTTTACAAATCGCTCGTAACTCCTTTACGGCGTAGGATTCCAACCTGTCCTCCTCAAAGATAACTTCCAGAGATGCAACGGATGATGCAATTGATTCAGGCATGACAAAAGTCGTGAGTTGAAAACTGGCAAGATCAAAAATAGGCCAAAAGAAAAAGAACCAGTATGTGGTACGTAATGGTCTGCGATATGGTAGTAGTGCACACCAATCACTGTAAGTCAAGTGCAAACACAAGTCCTATCCTCACCGCTGACACCAATGTTAGAAATGGGATCTCTAGTTGGCAAGGGCTTGCACCTTTGTCCAAGTAGGGACCCTTCTTCCTAGTCAGGGTAAGGGTTGTTACACTCATGAAGTAACCCCTGCTCACCCTCGTGGTAGCTTGGCACGAGCAGTCAGGCTTAATTCAGAGGCAGTGTGTAAAGCATTTGCACATAACCAGCAGTAATACAGTGTAAGCACTACAAACGGACACCACACCAGTTTAGAAAAATAACCAATATTTTATATACTCAAGACAAGACCAATTACGACAAAAATCCACAATACTGTACTTTACGAATGAATACTTGATACGTTAACTTCTTCTTTGCAGGAATAGCACAAAAGCAAAGTTCGTACGAGTCGGTAGCTCCGTCCGAGCCTACCGTGATGCTGAGAACCACAGAGTCTAACAGTTCCAGCCGACCGCGTCGATACGGGCCAGCAGAGTCGTGAACAGACTCGGTTACAGTACCTTTCTCGTGGCTGGTACGGAGTGTACGAGCCGGTCGGCGTTCGTCGCGGTTGCGGTGCAAGACGGAGCGGTGCAAGGTGCGGTGTCCCTCGATGCGGTGCAGGCAGCGGCTCGATGAGCGTCGTGCAGACGGAGTCGGTGAGTCCAAGGCGTGCGATGCAGGGTGAGACGATGCTCGATGCGGTGCTGACAGGTTGCGATGCAGGCGACCTAGCCGGAGTGCGGGAGCTGGCGTCGGACAGCGGTGCGAGTCGGAGCGGTGCGTCGCAGACGTGCGAGCGGTGCCCCAAATGCGGTGCGGTCTCGACTCTTGGGCCAGTTGCAGCGACAGCGTCGGTCTGGTCCGGCTGGCACAGTGAAGCGATGCGATGCGAACTGCGGTGCCCACAGGTCACGGTGCAAGCAGCGGCTCGATGGTGGCGGCGTCGGACGTCGCCCACGGTGAGACCAGGGTTGCGATGCGAAGCGGGCGATGCGGTCTGCGGTGCAAACAGGTCACCGGCCAGGGATGGATTCGGTTGACGGAGTCGGTTGCAGTTCCCTTCCTCTGTGGCAACTGAAACAGCGTTCCAGAAGCGGTACCCAGAGGCTTGTGAAGTCTTTGTAGTCCCTGAGACTTCTTAACAGGAGGCCAGCTCGGTTCCAGGCCCTTGGAGATACTCAGCACAAGTTTGTAGAAAGTTCAGTCCAGTCCTTTCACTGCCCAAGGCAGAAGCAGCAGCTGCAGGCCAACCCAACAAAGCAACAACACAGCAAAGGGGCAGTACTCCTCCTGGCAGCTCTTCCAGCTCTTCGTCTTGGCAGGTTCCTTGATTCCAGCGAGATCTAAATTCATGGGGTCAGGGCCCCAATATTTATATCCCAAATTCCTTTGTTCTCTGAAGGCAGAGAGGCCTTTGCCTAGTCCAAACCAGTTCTGGAGCACTTTGTTGACAAGTCTCCGTCCCTTCTTTCAGTTAGCAGGCCAGGGACATCAGACGCACCACAGGAGGTGGAGCCAGCATTGTGGAGGGAAGGCACTGTCCTATTCAGGGCCCAGGTGCGACCCCTCCCACCCATCTACATGTAGATCTTGCTATCCAGCCCTGTGCTGACTCACCCTGTCTCCTGGCATCCCCCAGCCCCTGTCACTCACACTCCAGACAAGGAATACACAACCTCGCAGAGGCAGGATTGGATGGTTAGACAAGAAAATACCCACTTTCTAAAAGTGGTATTTTCAAACACAGAATGTTAAAACCAACTTCACTAAAAGATGCATTTTATCATTCTGAGTCCAGGCATACTAAACTCGAATTTCTACCATGTTCCCGGGGTCAGTTAGGATTATAAGCTGTAATAATCAAAACTGCCCGTTCTGGCCTAGGGGGAACTGGTAGCCTTGCAATAGTGAAAAACGAACTAGGCTGTAATTCACTATCAGGACATGCCGCACACACCAGGGCATGTCCCACCTTTCGCGTACAACGCACCCTGCCCACAGGGGTACCTTGGGCCTACCTTTAGGGGTGACTAACATGTTGCAAAGGGAAGGTTTAGGGACCGGCAAGTGTGTGCACTTGCCAAGTCGACATGGCAGCCCCAGGCTGCGCACAGGCTCTGCATTGGCAGGCCCGAGTTACACTTTACGGGCTGTTTGAGTGGGTGGCACAATCCAGTGCTGCAGCCCACCAACAGCATTTGGTCTATAGGCCCTGGCACTCGCAGTGCACTTTACAAGGGACTGACAGATAAACCAAATAGGCCAATCATGGAAACACCAATCCATAACGCATTTTATACAGGAGCACTTGCACTTTCCCACTGGACAGCAGTGAGGAAAGTGCGCAGAATCATTACACCAGCAAAAACAGAGTCAAAACCGGGAGGTCAGAAAGCAAAAAGTCAGGGGAAACACGCCAAAAGATGCCAAGTCTAACAAATGACCAAGGGGCATATTATCAAGAAACGGCGTTAAAATTATCGCCGCTTTAGCGGCAGAAAACGGCCGCTAAAGCAGTGATAATGGGCTTGATAATATGCCCTTGAGACTTCCAATAGAAGCCCATGTTGACACCAGAAATTGGGCTTCTATTGGAATTCTCAAGGGCATATTATCAAGCCTATTATCGCCGCTTTAGCGGCAGTTTTCTGCCGCTAAAGCGGCGATAATTTTAACGCCGTTTCTTGATAATATGCCCCTAAATTGTTCACCTATATGGCAGGATACCATTCTCATGGAATCAAAATGTGGTCTCCTAGCTATTAAAAAAGTCAATGTGGATGTGTGCCATGCCAAAGCACTATGACCGAGTAACACTTCTACCAATGCTTGGCACAATCTTAGAAAAGCTAAATGACTATCAGGGGCCCTCAAAGATGGCAAACTGTTGGACGATGGCCAGAAGGGTTTTTGGCCTGGTTGAGGCAAAGAGACTGCTCTAGCTACAGTGTCAGATATCATCAGAGCCTGTCTAGAGGACGATGAAGCAGTGTGAGTGATAAATCACTTTGGTGCATCTGATATAGTAGATCACCAGGTGCTGCTCAAATGATGCATAGAGCCCAATTTCAAGGATAGAGTAAGGAATTGCTTTAGGTTATTCTTGACTGTTGCTCTCAGTCATTAAGACGGGCTATCATTTAGGTCACCATGTGTCCCAATCAGCTGTGGCATGCTTCAGGGCTCCTCTTTATCCCCGATGTTATTTAATCTTCATGTTCAACCTCTGATGCACATCATCCACTTATTTGAATGCCAGTCCTATTCACATACGGATGATACACAGTTAGAGTCCAACTAAGCAATCAAGCATGTAACTTGGTAGCTAATCTACAATCAATCAAATCAATCAGGTGTTTGTTAAGCACGACTACTCACCCGTAGGGGTCTCAAGGCGCTGAGGGGGGGGGGGAGTTCGCAGGTACCAGTCCATCAAGGAGGGGGTCTGTCGAAGAGCCAGGTTTTGAGGTTTCTTGCGAAGATGGGGAGCGATGTTGTCTGTCTGAGGTGGAGCGGAAGGTCGTTCCAGGCTCTGGCTGCGAAGAAGGAGAAGGAGCGGCCTCCCGATCTGTTCTTTCTGGTGCGGGGGACCACGGCGTAGGAGAGCTGGGCTGATCGTAGGGTCCTTTGGGGTGCGTGGAATTTGAGTCGGCTTCAGGTATGCTGGTCCGGTGTCGTGGAGGGCCTTGTGAGCGTGGGTGAACATCTTGAAGGTGACTCTAGCTTCGATGGGGAGCCAGTGGAGTGTGCGAAGGTGCTGGGAGATGTGGCAGTGTCTTGGCAGGTTGAGGACCAGTCTTGCGGCGGCGTTTTGGATGTTCTGTAGCTTGCGGGTGAGGTTCTTGTTTATTCCGGCATAGAGTGCGTTGTCGTAGTCGAGTCTGCTGGTGACCAGGGCGTGAGTGACGGTCTTTCTGTGTTCGAGGGGGATCCATTTGAAGGTCTTACGTAGGAGGCGGAGGGTGTGGAAGCAGGAGGACGAGACGGAGTTGATCTGGCGGTCCATTTTGAGCTCTGAGTCCAGTATGATTCCCAGGTTGCGTGCGTGGTCCGTGGGGGTGGGCGGGCTTCCGAGGGCGGGGGGCCACCAGGTGTCGTTCCAGGCGTCGGGGTTTGGGCCCATGATGAGTACTTCCGTTTTGTTGGTGTTTAGTTGTAGGCAGCTGTTTTTCATCCATTTGGCGACGGCTTCCATGCCTTCTCGAAAGTTGTGTCAGGCGGTGTTGGGTTCGTTGGATAGGGAGAGGATGAGTTGGGTGTCGTCTACGTATAACACAATGTTGAGTCCGTAGGTTCTCACGATGGGGGCGAGCGGAGCCATGTAGACTTTGAAGAGCGTAGGGCTGAGGGAGGACCCCCCTGGGGGACTCCGCAGGTGGTTGGTGTAGGGTCTGAGAAGAAAGGGGGAGTCTGACCCGCTTCGTTCTGCCGGAGAGGAAGGAGCGGATCCAATCGAGGGCCTTGTCTTGGATCCCTGCGTCGTGGAGTCTGCGTATTAGGGTGCGGTGAGAGACTGTGTCGAACGCCGCTGAGAGGTCGAGGAGGATGAGGGCTGCTGTTTCTCCTTTGTCCAATAGGGTGCGGATGTCGTCTGTTGCAGCGAGGAGGGCGGTTTCCGTACTGTGGTTTTTTCTGAAGCCGGATTGGGAGGAGTCGAGGATGTTGTGCTCTTCGATGAATGTGGCGAGTTGGCTGTTGATGGCTTTCTCGATTACTTTCGCTGGGAACGGGAGCAGGGAGATGGGTCTGTAGTTTTTGAGGTCGGTGGGGTCTGCCGAGGGTTTCTTCAGGAGGGGGTTGATCTCGGCGTGTTTCCAGTCGTTGGGGAACGAGGCGCAGTTGCAGTAGAGGAATGGATGGGTCACAGTTTTGCAGTAGAGGAATGGATGGGTCACAGTTTTGTGAAGCTCTACGCTCAGAAGATCAGATGGAGCTCCTACATTTGGGAAGAGAGGAACCTATTTGAAAAAGTGGCTATGGTCTGCAACCATGGGTAATCCTCTAATCGCTTTGTCAAATATTAGATCACTGGGGAGTGATTTTTGATGAAAACCTGGCTTTTGATCATCATATTTCTTCTATGTTTAGTACTTAATTTGATTACTGAAGTCACTTAAGAAAATTCTACCTTTCCTCCCCAATTAATCCACTGCAGAAGAAGTTTCTGTCTGATTGATGTGTAGGCTGAACTATTGCAATTCCTTGTACCCAGACATGCCACCTGCACAGGTTGCTGGGCTTCAGTGCATGTAGAGCTGTGCAGTGAGATCAAACTAAAGAAATATGATCAGGTATCGGTGTCAAGAAGGAGTCTATACTGGCTGTCCATTGATCAAAGGATACAATTTAAGATCCTCTGTTTGGCACAGTTGACCATCTGAAGCATGATTGTCCTCAAAGAGCTCTGTCAATTTGTTCCAGCCCTAGAGACAAACAAACATACAAAACAGTGAATGTTGCAATTGTGGTAATCAGTGCAAAATATTGTAAAAGCTAAATTAAAAAAACAATAATAAACATAAGAGTTGATCATTATTAGTTCCGCAAGGCTGTGATGCTCATATTATTTTAAGGAGGGTAATTGGATCTAGTCAATGCTTATGCCTTGGAGATGTAAAGGGCCACCCTATTGGGAAGAAGATCTAGATCAGTTTGGAGACAGAATGATAACACCTCGCCACACTTCCTAATATCATAAATTAAAAACAAAGGTCGAAATATCTGCCTTGTCTCCAGCGTGAGTGCATAACAGCATGCAATGGGGTACAGTCTCTTGGCCTCCCCTCTTGCATGTGCAAAGATCCACAATTTGCTAATTTTTCGACCATTTTCTAGTATAGCCCAGCACTGGGAAAGTACGCAATAAAAATTTGAAACACAGGGTTAGTTTCGCATCTGAAACCAAGTTGCTAAGATCAAAGACCTCTAAGATCATGTGGTAAAACACTTCTGCAGATACCCAGAATAAACAGATTTCATAGCTGGGAAAAGACTTGCTGATACCTTGCCCTGAGCTCTTGAACAGCATCCCAATGTTAATAAGAAAAATCTAACATCATGTGGTCTTCAGCAAAGCTATTGAATCTTTCCTGTTCATATAACTTAGGCTCTGGTCACATCCCGTGTTTCTTGAAATCATCTGTTCCTTTGCAAGTGTTTTAGGTTTAAGCACCAGGAAGTCAATGAGTGGAGTATGTTGTGCTTTATATCAATCAATCAACCTTCTCACCACTGATGCACAAGGCATGGTTTCTGAGAGTTTAAAAGACTGCAAAATTTCTCTCTTTGAGGATGTCCTGACCCCAAGATGGCCTCCCAAGCACCTCATGAGATTTTGGCTTTTGTTTGTGATCTCGCAAGATTTAGGGTTAATCATCTTTGGATCAGGCCAAAAGATCTGCAAAAGAAAAGCAAACACTATGACTATTTTTTTATTTTTTATTTGAGTTTTATATAGCGCTGGCTAGACCCGGAGGTATCAGAGTGCTTTACATAAGGATCCACAAAGTTACAAAATTACATCAGTTACAAGTTACATCAGTTCCAAGATAACATTTCCAGAGCGTCGGAAGACAAAGTAAATGGAGCTTAGAAGGGAAAGGGGGTGGGGTATAGGAGGGAGAAAGGTATGGAGATAGGATGGATGGAGAGACGAAGGAGAGTCTGCCCAAAGTCCGGTTGGGTAGGTGGCGGCCGAGGGGGAAGTCCACAGCCCATCTCCTCTATAGCTATCAGGTAGCTCCACCGGGCATCAGTCAAGCGGCTAGGTCTCAATGAGAAAACAGTTAGAGAGCAAAGAGGAGGAATAAATGGAGCATAAAGGAGAAAGTGGGTGGAGTAAAGGGGTAGGGGGAAGAGTACGACGGAGAGACGAAGTAAGGTCTGCCCAATGTCCGGCTGGGTAGGTGAGGGCCGAAGGGGTAGTCCACAGCCCATCTCCTCTATAGCTATCATGTAGCTCCACCGGGCATCGGCCAAAAAGCTAGGTCTCCACGGTCAGAGGTAGGTTCACAGATTCGGTATCCTGAAGGGTAGGACGGATGGGGATGAGTTTGAGGTCTGGTAGAAGTCCGGTTTATTCTCAGAGGAGTAGCACGACGTGGTAGGGAACACAGTGGCAGCCATTTTGGGGTCAGGCAAGGGATCAACAGGTAGTAACAGGGAGGGCTCAAAAACTTTCTAGCCAAAAGATCATGGAGGTCCCCATGCCCTTCACCACAGACCTGGCCTTGGGGAGCATCCACCGAAGAACCAAAAGTATGCAGCAGCAGCTCAGCGCGTGGAACACGGACATGCTTGAAACATGCAAATTAGATGAGATCCATCGCTACCTCAAGATCGAATGTGGGTATGAAGCACTCCGGGCCCCCTCTGTGCAGAGTCCGACAATCAGAGTCCGACTATCATGACAAACGTTACAACCATATTAACCCCTTCCATGCGCGGCCGATTTTCGCCCTGTGCGAGGCGTTGCATTAAGCGGACGGGTTCATGACGAGCTCAGCTCGTCATGCGCACACGAGCACTGCGCAGCATGACGAGCTGAGCTCGTCATGAGCATGGAAGGGGTTAAAGTGAGGCTAGCTACATGTCGTCATGTTACAATAAAAAGTCTACGGTGATCTGTGCGGTCAATGAACAAAGCTAAATTTTACAGTGTTCTTTTACAAAAAAGTTGAGCAGAAGGTCAAACTCAGCATTCCTATAACAGATATAACTGAGTTGTTAGAAAAGGCAGCATGGCATTTGTAAACTTGCTATAATACTGACTACAAAGATCACTGTATAAAAGAGATGATTAACCCTGAGAATGCATGTAGAGACGTAGAAAAAGGGTATCTAAGAAAACAAGCATGAGAGTGCACATAATGAGTCGTGAGGGCACAAAAAGACTGATAAGAGAATTGTCAGGGATGTGTGAGGGTGTAGGTACCAGGCATCAGGGCACAGAAAGGCTGCTGAGAGAGGTGTGTGATTGAAAAGTGTGATACCAAGGCATCAGGCTGTTCAGAGATATTTGTGAGTGTAGGTGTGTGAGGATGATAACGCCCAGCCATCAGGAAACAGAAAGGCTGATGAAAGAATATGTGAGTTAGATGTGTGAGAGAGATGGAGACCTTGAATAAAGAACTCACGAGAAGTAGCTGAAGAGACGCGTTTCAATTGGCTGGGTTTCTAAACATTCAGGGATGATTAAAATACGTACTGTAGGCCTGATTCACAGAACTAACTTACGTCAAAATCCTAAACTTACAACAATTTTGGTATTCACAGAATGAACTTACACATTTGGGTATTCACAGAATGAATTTACACATTTGGGTATTCACAGAATGAACTTACAACAATTTTGGTATTCACAGAATGAACTTACACATTTGGGTATTCACAGAATGAACTTACAACAATTTTGGTATTCACAGAATGAACTTACACATTTGGGTATTCACAGAATGAACTTACAACAATTTTGGTATTCACAGAATTAACTTACTCATTTTGGTATTCACAGAAGGCACTTACTCATCAATGAGTAAGTGCCTTCTGTGAATACCAAAATGTGTAAGTTACACAAAATGTGTAAGTTACACAAATGTGTAAGTTACACAAAATGTGTAAGTTACACAAAATGAGTAAGTTACACAAAATGTGTAAGTTACACAAAATGTGTAAGTTACACAAAATGTGTAAGTGTCTTCTGTGAATACCAAAATGAGTAAGTTTATTCGGTGAATACCAAAATGAGTAAGTTCATTCTGTGAATACCGAAATGGTAGTAAGTTTAGGATTTTGTCGTAAGTTAGTTCTGTGAATCGGGCCCTGTGAGTACTATTAGCTGTCCTTTTCTCAATGTTTAGGAAAACATAACTACGATTATTACTGTGGTTTCTACAGATTGTAACTTTTTCTAGAAGGAATATGAACATATGAAAAGATTTGTAGAAAATGTCTCCTATCTTCCACAGATCTCCATTGAAGATGCACGCTGACCGGCCAATATGGTAACTTTTGACATTAGCTCTGGCTGTGTTAAGGATGCTGGCTTGGGCTCCCTTGCTTCCTCCTGCCAGAGCTGTGTAAGGGTCTTAGTAATGACCAGCAGTGGATGCTGCAGGTGAGGAGCTGGGGGCAATGGAGCAGCTAAGTGTGTCAGAAATTAACAGCTGTGCCCGTTGCATGGTAGACCCCAGGTGCTGTGGTGCAGCTGTGCAGGAGAACCTCAGTAATGTGCTGCAGTGGGTGCTGCAGATCAGAATCCAGGGGCAACAGCTTAAAGGTCTCAGCGAAGGACAGCAGCAGTGGGTGCAGTCCAGAAACTCTGTGTCATGGGACAGCTCTGTAAGGGCCTCAGAAATGAACAACATTGGTTGCTGCAGGGTAGGATCCAAGAGCCATACAGAATGAGTAAAACCCTTGGATACATCTGGCCCCACGTTCACTGAAACAGATAAGCATGTTGGAAATCAACAGGAATTGGTGACTACCGGTCAGGATCCAGGTCCATGATTAGGATCTCATAATGGACAGCAATAGGTGTTGCAGGAGAAGATCCTGGTGCACTGGTGCAGCTGCGGGATGACGGATTAATGGACAGCAATGGTTGTTGCAGGTCAGGACCTGGGTAAAGGTATGTGAAGATTTCAGAAATGAGTAGGAGTCGTTGCCATAGGTGACGATCCAGATGCACTCCTGCAGCCGTGTGAATGTGTCAGTAAAGAACAGCAGCGGGTGCTGCAAGTAAAAGATCCGGCTGCACTGGTGCAGCAGTGGGACTGTCCCGGAAGTAAACAGCAGCAGTTCTTCCAGGCCGATATCCAGGTGCACTGGTGTTGCTGTGTAAGGGTCTCAGAAATGAACTTCAGTGGCTGATGCAGGGCAAGATCCAGGTACACTAGAAATGCTATTTGTCTTGGAAACAGTAGCAAAGTAGAAGGGATGTTCAGGTTATGTTATGTCATCTTGTGTTATGTAATATTATGTTATGTTATGTTATGGTATGTCATGTCATGGCATGCCATGTCATGCCATGCCATGTCATGTCACGTCGTCATGTCATGTCATGCCAT
Organism: Calotriton arnoldi; assembly: GCA_963921515.1. NCBI lineage: Eukaryota > Metazoa > Chordata > Amphibia > Caudata > Salamandridae > Calotriton > Calotriton arnoldi. Next base: position 1,251,642 of record CAWUFW010003966.1, read on the forward strand.
GCCATGCCATGTTATGCTATGTTATGTTAGGTTAGGTTATGATACGCTTTGCTATGCTATGCTATGGTATGCTATGCTATGTTATGTTATGTTGTGTTTCGTTATGCTATGCTATGTTATGTTTAAAAAGAAATACAAAGCTCTCTTTTATCCGAGGGTCTCAGGGTGGTGCAGGTGGCTACTAAATAAGGTAAAGCAACACTATACCTTAACAAAATGCAGTTTTTAAAGTGGGGATAGATTTATTTAACGTCTCTTGGCAATGTGTTCCATAGTTTAGTGGCCAGAACTGAGAAAGCACAACCCCTTAATGATGATCTGTGAAAAGAGGCACTGTGAGGGGACATTGCTGACTTGGTTGTAAATTCCGGGAGGAATGATTTTGTCATAGTATTACTGACTAAAAATGCAGAGCAGTACCAGATCTAAATTTATGAACCAGACAAAGAGTCTTAAAGGGACTCTGGCCTCAATCGGAAGCCAATGAAGTTTTGCCAGAATAGGTATGGCTGAAGCAAATTACGGGCAGAGATTATTCTGTCTTGTCCCAATGAAGGTGAGGATGGCTGCACTTCTACCATCTTGTGTAAAAAAAGGAGAATGAGTTTGATTTTGTGCGTTTGATGGGTGCACGAGGAGTCAACACTAGAGAGTCCTTTTTAGCTGAGCATCTATTTTTACTCCTAGACATTCAGATGTGCTTGATGGAACTGGAAATGAATGACAGAAATTAAGCCAAAATTCTGGTGACCATTGCAAAGAAGTTCCACCTACTACCAAGACTTCTGGTTTTGCAGGATTGATTTTAAGGCACTTTGAATTCATCCAGACAGTCTTTCAGAACAAAAAGATTTGATTGGTGTTAGACCTGGCATCCTTGGCGTGGTTTTCCCTGATTTTTTGCCTCTACCTCCTGTGTTTTTGATGCTGTGCTGGATTTCGTTTTTGCTGGCTTAGATGCTTTGGGCACTTTGCCACTGCTGATCAGTGTTAAAGTGCAAGTTCTCCCTGTGTAAATTGATATTGTGATTGGTTCTCCCTGATTGGCCTATTTGTTTTACCAGTAGGTCCCTAGTAAAGTGCACTGAGTGTGCCAGGGCTGGTAAATCAAATGCTACTAGTGGGCCTGCAGCACTGATTGTGCCACCCACATGAGTAGCCTTGAAAAGATGTCTCAGGCCTGCCACTGCAGTGCCTGTGCGCAGTTTGTTAACTCCCATGTCGACTTGGCAAGTGCACCCACTTGCCAGGCCCTAACCTTCCCTTTTCTTACATATAGGGTACCCCTATGGTAGGCCCAAGGAACCCCCTGGGCAGGGTGCAGTGTATGTGAAAGGTAGGGCATGTACTGGTGTGTGTAACATGTCTTGATAGTGAAATACTGCCAATTTCGTTTTTCACTATTGAAAGGCTATCTTGCCCCATAGGACAGAATAGGGAATGCTTTGTACCATTTTACAAGCATATCTTCCCATAGGGGTAAGATGGAAAAATGGTGTTTGGTATCCCTGAACTCAGGATTTAATAACACATCTTTTAGTGAAGATGGTTTTTAAATTGTGTGTTTGAAAATACCACTTTTAGAAAGTGGGTATTTTCTTGTCCTAGGGTAAGACGTGTGAGATACTCTCTCACATACAATGCTTTTTACATTCAAGTGTGTGCACAGATGAATGTCACATGTCACACATATAGCCACCCACCTTAAATAATTGTGCATGTGGTTGAATGACCTTTACATAATGACCCAGGTTTTCTATTGTACTCTTGTGTATATATATATTTGAAAAAGACATTTAAGTCGAAACGCGTCATGCCAAAGCTCTGATGAAATAAAGCTACTTACCTGGATTCCCCTTCGTGTCCCTCCGGTTCTTCCAACTGTAAGAATCTTTTGTGTCATAATACGCGCGTTGGCCCCGGACGCGCTGGAGGAGACCCGCCTCATCAAGTGGACAGAGTTACAAGGGCAGCTTCGGCAATCTTCGTTTTTCCAGGGTACTGGTCAAGCTCTGACCCACCGCATCCAGATCCAGCAATAGTGCCGCTGCACAAAAGCAGTCCGTGATTGCACGGAGGAGTCCAGGGTCATTGCATCCGCGATCCCAGGTCGGCAGGAATTTGGGAATATGCGGTTGAGGCGTCTTGGGGACCCAGGATAGAAGCTTTGTCTCTACAGCGGTGTTTGCCAGCATACTTGTCCCACGTTCTTAATTCCTCCAGGACCCAGGAAGGGATATATGGAAGCCGAGAGGAGACACTCACCCAGCATGCCGTGAGAGGTGCATGCTGGGACCTGTAGTTTGCCGATGCAGCTGCAGTGTTGTTTGGGACTCTGATTCAGCCCACCTGGAGGCGCAACCAATGGCAGAACGGATGGTGGTATATATATATATACTTTTCTGTTGTTTTACAGGCTTAACGTGAGCCATTCTACGGTGGAGTGTGACACAGGTCAGCTCACCAAGTGGTACCTTCTCACTACGAAGTTGGTAAGAACGGGGCCCCCTTGTTTTAGGTCCTGATGAATGCCACGGACCCAACTGGGCCATACGGCAGAAACATGTTGACCGCACCCACTACGGTGAGGGGACAGTCAATTTTCCCCATTGCACCGTCCACTTGTTTTTAATACTATATAGCTGCCGGTCACATAAAAAATTTAATTTGGTAACTATAATGGTTTTTAAATCTCACTCACTCTTCACGGGCCCCCACTTAGTTTAGAAGTGCATCCCTGTCGTCAGGTGTATGCCCGCCCTCTACCAAACCGAGTTTCTAGAGGGCGAGGACTGCCGATGATGAAGCATGACACCTGGTGGTGTGTGAGGCCAGTCCTTCACTTTTTGTGAGATGTCCACACTCACAATTTAGTCTTAGAGCACCTCGGTCACTAGACTAGGAGCGGACCCATTTGTGTTGAAAATATTTTCTTGCTCAGCCATCCTGTGTGCCTCTGCCTGTTTGTGGATTGACTGTCTGGCTTTGGAGTGACAGGGGCTGGGGAGGTGCAGTGGCTCCAGGAGTCTGGATGAGTCAGCACTAGGCTGAATAGGTCTGATCTGCATTTGGAGTGGTGGGAGGAGTAGCACCTGTACCTGAATAGGGCTGTGCCTGCCTTCCACAATGCTGGCTCCGCCCCCCTGTGGTGTGTCTGGAGCCAAGGCTCACATGGATGTTGTTCTGCACTTGCAGAGTGCCCCCCAGAACTGGTTTGAACTGGGCTCAGAGACCCTTGCACAAAGAGAACGAAGACATTTTGGGGTATAAGTATCAGACCCAAAACCCCAGACTTTAGATCATTCCTGGAATTCAAGAGGAACCTTTGCCAAGGAGAAGAGCTGGAGAGACTGAGGAGACCTTGCTGTGTGTCTGGGGATGGCCTGCAGTTGCTGTTTCTGCCAAGGAAAGGAGAAGGACTTTGATGTGTGCTGTGTCCCCTGCTTGAAGGAGATCTCCAAGGGCCTGAAGTGTGCTGGCCTCCTGTTCTGAAGTCTCAGGGACACAAAGACTTCACCCCCAGCTCCCCTGAACTCTGCTGCTGTGAGTTCAGGGGAGCTGGAGGTGCCTGTGCCAGTTTTGGGCCTCTGGAGGTTGTTGCTGCTGTTTGGGAGCTGGAAGCAAGAAGAAACTCAAAGAACTACAGAAATCGACGCATCGCTCTTCTTGCGGCTGTTTTCCCGATGCATGTCCGTGGCGCGATAAAAATGTCCACGCATCGCTGCGCCGCTGGAGAAACCGCTGCAGCGCCTGTCACTGCTGCAAGAATCAACGCATTGAGGGATCGCGGCTGAAGAGGTCCGACGCAGCGCCGCTCGACGCCGCCGCATCGATCACCGCCGCATCCCGGATTTCCATGCATCGTACCTGTGCGGCAAGTTCTTCCGACGCATCACCCGCGGACCGGAACTGTCACGAAGAATCGACGCATCACTCTCCATTCAGACCGGATTCAACGCAACCCTTCCTCTGTGTGCAGCGGGACTGTCGCATCGCCTCCCCAAGGTCTCAGGAGTGTGGCATCTCTTTGTTTTCCGACGCTGCGGCTGTTTGGCTTGAGAACTTTGACGCATCTACAGGTACTTTGGTGAAAAGTCACGCATCCATAGTTTTCTATGGTACAAGTCCTGGAAACCTTTTGAAAGTCATATTTTTAACTGTGTATGTTGGATTTTTGTCGTTTTGGTCTTGTTTAGTTTAGATAAAGATATATTATTTTTCTAAACTGGTGTGGTGTCCATTTCTGGTGTTTTCACTGTGTTACTGTGAGTGTTGGTACAAATACTTTACACATTGCTTTTGGGATAAGCCTGTCTGCTCGTGCCAAGCTACCAAGGGGGTGAGCAGGGGTTATCTAGAGTGTGTATCCCCCTTACCCTGGCTAGAAGCAAGGGTCCCTATTTGGACAAAGATACCTACCTCTGCCAACTATAGACCCCCATTTCTAACAATTGGTATTCAGATAATCTAAAATTCAGTTAAGTGTTATCTGCATATCTGTAAAAGGTGATATTATTTGTTCTGATCAGAGCTGCTAAGAGTTGGACATATATATTAAACAACATGGAAGAAAGAGTAGATCTTTGCTGCACCACAGTAGTCACCCGAGGATAGGGGGAAGAGAATTTATCCATAACTATTCTTTGTTGTCGTTCATTTAACAATGGAGCAAAGCATTAAAAAAAAAAATTCTGACAGACCACACCCCTCCAGCCTTTGTAAAAAGATCATATGATCTACAGTATTAAACACAGCAGAAAGATTGAGTAGTATAAAGACATTCATACTCTTAGAATTTGTGACCATCCAAAGGTCATTTACTGCAGCATCCAGCCCGATCCTTTGTTGCTTCTGAATCCCATCTGAGCATCCACAAGAACTGCATTCTCTTCCATGTATGTTGATAACGGAGGTCCCACATGCTTTTCTAATATTTCAGTTTATGGATGGTAGAAGGAAGATAGGTCTATAGTTCCCTGGCACATGGGTATCTAGACCCAGCGTTTTCAGGAGAGACTTTATTGCTCTATCAAAGTTGTGTATGAGTCTTTAAATTAAGATAGTCGGAGGCTATTGGTCAGAGTTGGTACGCACTGGAATTGAAGTGAACTAGTACAGATATTTATTTGGAACCATAAGGGATAACATAACATAACGTGTATTTGTAAAGTGAACATTCACCCAGACGGGAATCTTGGCGCTGAATAACAGATGTTTATTGTTACCCAGCTCAATGGTACTCATTTTATCGACCTCAGAAGGATGAAAGGCTGAGTGGACCCGCCGGGATTTGAACCTGTGACCATGAGGTCGAACACAGGCAATGGAATCAAGTTAAACATGAGTTGCATTTGTAGGCATCTGGGTGAGTCCCAGTGCTTTAACAAAAGTAGTGCTGTAGGTCACAATGAGGGGCACTGGTTGGGATCTTTCTGTGGGACAGAGCTAGAATAATAGACTGTGCTGAGTGCATTGCAGAGGTGTGTGGGTCTCACTACTTCTTTAGCAGGCCATGGTGTAGGCCAAATACACTATCCCAGCTGTGTGGGGTTTGCACTTGAGTGCAGATGGGGCAGCAAGCTAGGATAGGGGTTCACTGACGGAACTGCTTGAAAACCCACACTTTCAAATTAGCGTTCAGCTAAATTGCCAAAGCCAATTGTGAATTCAGAAACACACAACTTTTGTGTGCTTAAATCAGAATCTTCTCCATATCTTTAGTGAAAGTAATAGAGTTCATATATTTTTCAACACTAAGCTTCTGTTATAAAAGCATTATAGGGGCATTGCCTTATTTACAAGGCAGCGTTAAGCCACCTAACGTGGCTTATCGCTGCCTTGTAAATAAGGCCCCCATTCACGCTATGTTTAACATGAAAGGGGTGAGTAGTAGGTGTTGCGGTGGGCGTTTCACCGCAATACCCATCGATTTTGACGCTGCCCCCTATTTACAAGGGCAGCATAAATAGGAGGTAGCGCCAAAATTAAGGCCAGGGAAAACCTGGTCTGAAGTTGGCGAAACGAGGAGAAATGCGTTATTTCTTCTCGTTTTTGCTTTTTCCATGTGTGCTGCCTTGGGCAGCACACATGGAAAAAGCAAAACGCCTTGGATTGTTTATGTACAGGAAGGTCCCCCTTGCTGTACATAAACAATCTTTAAAAAAAGCAGCACACATAGAAGTGACAAAATGGCATTCAAATATTGTTTATGTACAGGAAGGGACACCTTCCTGTACATAAACAATCTTTCCCCTGCATGCAAACGCCCTTGCACTATGGTGCAAGGGTGCCTGCGTTGGCGCTACACTGCTAAGTGTAGCACCAGCGCAGGAGGAAATGCAAGGCTGCACCATATCATTGTAAATATGCGTTTCTGAAGTGGCGGAGTGAGGCGTTAAGCCATAACGGCTAACGCCTCACTCCGACACTTCCTAGAACATATGCCCTATAGTGTTTCAGACAGGCCTTTGCTTAGTCGCAGCCAGGAGAAAGTGACTAGCATTGTGGCTTCAGAGTCTGGAGACAGCTCAGCAACAAGTGGTCCATGCAGGTCCAAGTTCAGAAGCAGTTAAGTAAGCTGTGTGGCATCTTTAGTTTGTACAAAGAAAGGTGAGCAGCTGGCAGCAGACCACTGCCCAATCAACACAAATTCCTTTCTACAATGCAGAGGTGCCAGCCAATTAGGAGGTGTGGGGGATGGGTTGTTCTCCTTGAGCACCACTCCCATCTAGTGAACGTCATTCGTACATTATGACAAATGTTTTCCCACATGGATGAATAACACTACCTCAGGCAAAGAGGTAATGTCTGTAATCCCTTCTCACAATTCATACACGTTAATGTTCACAAAGGGTCATGCCAGAGGAAGCTGCAAGCTAATGTTTGCAAACATTATAGTCAATGAACTAAATTTGATGAGTGTCTGCTGGACACTCGAAGGGACCGCCTTTTCCGAGAGCCTATGGACTATTACAGGGGACAATGGGCCTCTCCTCTAAGAGCAGTGGTCACTCCAAAGCTCTTCCAACCAGCTGCAGGCAGACACTGCTAGGCCAGGGGCAGGGGATACTCAGTAAGCATAAACAGTAGGGAAACCAACAGTGGTCTCTCCTCTCAGTACCCACCCAAACGTAGGGCCCTCAGGAACACCAGATCTGCAGTTTGAGGTGTCCCTCAGGAATATGGGCCCCACAAACTCTGCAAAAAATGAAAATTCTAGGGAACAGCTAGAGACACAGAAGAAATGGCCGGCATGGCAGAGCCACTGGGCTGGTCGTAGACATTTCTTCCTATAATTTTACTAATAGACTGATGACTGTGTCTTCAGCAGAATATATAACCCTCGGCTAGTCACTGCGGGTCAGAGAGCATAGACCAATTGTCTTAGCCCTTTCTTGTTTGACTTAAAGACTGCGCGCGGTCTTTTCCTGCAGTACTAAAATTATTAAGATTTGCTTTTGCTCCTGGAGCAGAAAAGAAAAAAAACCAGTGTCAAGTCAGACATGTGCCGAGGCGAACCTGTCACAGCTGCTCCACCTGAAATAACTCCAGCGGCCTCTGTCACCGAACCATACGGCTGACAGGCCAGCACTTTCAGAAAATGGGCTGGGATGGAAGATGTCTGCAAACCTTGGGGCCACGCGGGGGCCACGGTTCAGTGGTCATTAGTGGGTTTTCATCTTGGCTGGCCTCTGAAGCATACCTCAATTAAGACAGTGTATTCTTTATGTCTGACCTCTAAGTGACTGATCAGGGGCAGCGTCCCTCTATATTTATCGTTATCAAAACAGCGCGTGGAGTTCTCTCCGGCTCAGCCCAGATAAGGGACTGACAGCAGACACTGCCCCTGTATTTCCCTGCTGGTTTCAATTCATCTAAGCATCCCCAAGGCCAGGGTCTGCCGCTCAAGGGCTCTCTAATATTAGCCTCAAACAGAAGGTTGCTAATTCGCTATGTGAGGCCAGTCTTGTGAAAATAGCAGAGAGACAAGGAGGGCAGGAGTTCAGTTGGACTAAGTCCATTTTTGACTTCAAGGGTCCTCAAATTCAGTCACACGTTATGTATTGACTAGTTTATTTCATAAGTTATTCCACAATGTATGCGATGAATACCTTGGGGCATATTATCAACGGCCAGCGATAAATATCGCTGGCCGTGCTTAGCGCTAATTTTGTTATCGCAGGCTATCTCTGGAATTTATCGCCCTGGTAGCGCGTTATTAACAACGTGTTTCTCCAGGGCGATAAAAATTCCAGAGATAGCGAGGTTATCGCCGTTTTGCAGGGAACATCGCTGGTTTTCCAGCGATGTTCCCTGCAAAACGGCGTATAACCTTGCTGATACGACCCACAGGGTCGTATCAGCATAATCCACCCCAATGTTAGGGATAGGTAAGTCTGCATTTTAGCAGACGTTAGTTTTGGAGAAAACAGCAGTTTTCTCCAAAACGAACGTGTGCTAAAATGTTGGGGCAGCCTTGTAAATATCGCGATGTGAACATCAGCGATATTTGCAAGGTAGTCCATCCGAGGTATGCCCACTTTGCATCTCATTAGAGATGCAAAGGGAGGCGTTGGAAAAGGGTGCTAACATGCGATTATGCATGTTAGCACCCTCTTGTAAATAGGGCGATAGTTTATCTCCGCTTTTTGGCTTTTAAGCCAAAAAGCGGAGATAAAGCCCTTGTAAATATGCCCCTCAGGGGCATATTATCAAGGAATAGCAATATTTATCGCTAACTGCGCTTAGCGCAAATCTTTTTAACGCCGCCTATCGCTGGAAAATATCGCTGAGATAACACCCTATTAACAAGGTTTATCTCCATAGCGATAAAATTTCCAGCAATAGCGGCAAAATGTGAGAATATCGCTGGAAGAGCAGCGATATTCTCGCATTAACGCAAGGATGGATTCAGCCTGACAATCCACCTCCTATACTTTAAACAGGTAAGTCATCCTCAGTAGCAGGTGTTAAAATCTAGCGATAAACGCGCTTAGCGCGATTTATTTTATCGCTTCGCCTGCCTTGTTAATAGGGGTTAGTTGTGTTAGCAACTGTTTACAGTCGCTTTTAGTGGGGAACGCCTACCTTGCATGTCATTAGCGATAATTATCGCTGACATGCAAGGCAATGTAAAACCCGGCCGCTAACGCCTGAAAGCTGTCGCTAACGCCTGTTAGCGACAGCTTGCTAATAGGGCGTTAAAAATATCGCCGCTTTAGCGGCAAAAAGTGCCGCTAAAGCGGCGATAAAGCCCTTGATAATATGCCCCTCAGTCTTTATCTCTTGACCAGAAAACATTCTGTTAGGCCTGTAGTTTTGTTAGATGTGTTCCTGCTGCAAGAAGGGGTCTCTGGGTCCAAAGCAATGTAGGCCGATTTACAGAATTGAAGCTAACAGGGCAGCATGCTGCGATGCAATGGTGTACTGTGTCAATGGTGTCCAGCATTGGCCCAAGAAGGCCACATCAAATCCAGATTTTCATGATGTCTAGGAGATATGTTTGCATAAAATGGATAAAACTGGAAATCATTCACTTGGCCAGTGGTTTTCATATAATTCTGAAGCCCTCTTGGGCCCATATTGGAAACCCCTGTGCTATGTCAGGGCAAAGAGTTCGCATATTGGGAATTTGAGGTAATAGTAAAATGATTCCTTGGACCCAAGCACTAGTGATATATCTGTGCAATATAATATTGGAGTCATTTAATAACTATCACTGATTAGGAGCTGTGCACAAATTGCGATCATTCCCGTTTTGTGCCTGTACGAACCACCACCTTTTGCAGGTGATAAATGCTACTGTTAAACAGTAAAAAAAAATAAGGGAAAAAAAAAACACAAAGCAGATGCACTTTCCGCTTATGCATCTTTAATACACCCCTTACTAGAGTGTGTTTAAGAGACTGCTTAATCTGTTTTGTGGTTTAAGTTGTTTTTGAAAAGTGTATTTAGCACTTGTTTTTGGCTAGACAAAGTCTTTTTTTTTAAGTGTGGGAAAAGCAGTATTTTAGTGGCTAGATTTGGGCCTTACCTGCAGGGTTGAAAAGGAAGTACAATGTGTGTATTGAGCATGTATGTATCCAAGGAGATTCTGTCATCAGGAGCACCTCTTTGCCCCCTGCACACTAGTTTGTGCTTCAGTGATTGGGCCTCAGATGTGTGACAGGCCATTAAGTTTGTGGAGGCAACCCCAAGACAGCCACCTCAATTTTCTAGCCCCAGCTTCTCTGACCCCTAAAAAGTCCAGTGAGCAAGGACAAATGAAGTTGGTAAGAACACAGACTTTGCGCGGTGTAGTTTGAAACTTTAAAATTGCTCTCTTCCTCTCCAACAGTACTTTGCATCCAAATCCTTCACAGAAATTCACTACTTCAATATGTCATCTCACTACTCCACAAAAACAAAACATAACACACACACAAACACATCAAAATCTCTCACACACACACAATTTCATGCTACATTCTGTCACAAAATGGAAACAAACACCTATTCCCACCCACATGACTACACAAATAATACAAATCCCAAATCAACTTTAGTCCCAAATTTTCTATATGCTCCAACACCTACCACAAACACCCCAACACAACAGCACTCCTTCACCACCTCTCATCCATTGCACAATTTAGAGCCTTAAAACAAGACCTGCATGCTCCACCACCACCCCTAACACATACACCTTTCACCCTAAACAGACACAAATGAAATAAACTACATACCACTCTTCACAGCTTCGCATCTCCTTGTCTATTAAACAACAAGACTATTCTACAAAAACACACAGCCCACAAACTCACTCTCTGCCACCATCTCTATCACCTGCACCACCTGCACACAGACCCAACAAAATGCCTTCTAAGCCTGCTGGACGAGACTTATAATATAGAGGGAGAGGATGTAGCCTTATGGCTAGAGCGGTCGACCTCGGAGCTGGGGAACCGGGTTCAAGTCTCGGCAACGATGCTCAACATCCTGTGATTCTGGGCAAATCACTTAATCTCCCTGTGCCTAACAAAAAAAAATAATGAGTCCTTCTGTAACGAAACTGGTGTTCATGTAAAGCGCTCTGACACCTGATGTCTCGGGCCTAGTTTGCGCTATATAATACTCTAAAAAAAAAAAATATATATATATATAAACAGCACTATTGCTATCCTGATACGGTTAATATCAACACTAATAATACACCTGCTACTAGTTGAGGAATACTACTCACTCTTCTAGAAAACAAAGTCACACCACCACCAAAACACAATCTCTTGACTGACTACTAATAAATGCTCGATCAGTTTCCAAAAACAAGCACCACATCTACGTCCTACTCACTGACGCACAACCTGACTTACTCTTCATAACTGAATCATGGTTGCGAGATGACACGGCTCCAGAATTGCATGAAGCTGTTCCTCCAGGCTATCAAACTGACACACAAAATCACAGGTAAAAGAGAAGGTGGACTAGCTGTTATATTCAAAGAAACAATAAATCTCACCAGTGCTGACGATGTTTCCATTCAAGGTTGTGAGGCCCTCATCACCAGATGCAACCCTATACCAACTTCCTCCTTCTTTACAGACCACCACCTAGCAATGCAACATTTCCGGACACATTTCTAGACACAGTTTCAAACCTTATGACACTACACTCCAACCTATGCATCCTTGGTGACTAAACATATTGTTTGATAACCCAATGTGCCCTACTTAAGAAATATCATCACTGGCCTAGAGACACTGAACCTACATCAGACATACACATTGCTGAACACATCCTAGATGTCATTTTTGCAAACTGAGAACTAGTTACCTTTCAAAGGATTACTCCTATCACATGGTCAGACCACCATCTGGTAGCTTTTCAACACAAAACACCACAACTCACTACAACTAAGGCCACCTTACATGCAACCACATATCGACCATGGAATAAACTCAATTTGTAATACTTAGAAACACAACTAACATCCAAAACAGATCTAGACACAATACATTTCAGTTCAAAAACTCAATAAGTGGCTCTAGGAAGCTTTTGATATCCTAATACCAATAAAAACACTAAAACAAGCACCTTGGATGAATGCAGACCTAAAAAAAATGTTTTAAATTGCACAGCTGCAACACACCTGGCTCAAAGCAAATAACAATCAAGACAAACTTCACCTACACAAACTTAACATAATATACAAGTCAACAACCAAAAAAGCTAAAAAAAAAATGCTAAACATGCAAATAAAGAATTTACACACAAGGTCCAAGCTACTATCTATTTTGCACTGTCTAACTTGATTACGCCAATGGCCTCTACGAAGGATCATATTTATAAACTATGAAAAGACTACAACAAATTCAGAACTCTGCTGCAAGACTACTCCTACATTTAAGGCCACAGGCCTACGTTTCCCCTATCTTGAGGTCCCTACATTGGTAACCGGTTGCCAGCAGATCCACCTTCAAGCTACTTTGTATTACCCACAAAGCAATACATGGAACAGGACCACTTTTCATCAGGAACAAAATCTCCAAATACATACCACGAAGGAAGCTCCACTCCCAATTGGCACATCGCCTCAAAATCCCAACATGCAAGAAAAAAAACATGGGTGGTATATCTTTCTCTGCTAAAGCAGCCAAACTATGTGACTCACTACCCCCAAATATAAGATCCACAATAACTATCTTATCTAGAAGTAGAAGTAATTAACCCTGTGATTAACATAGTTTTCAGTCTTTCTTTATCTTCTGTGTCATGGCAGTTGCCTGGAAACTTGCCAAATTGACCCCCCTTATTAAGAAACCCACTCTAGATCCCAACATATTTAGCAACTTTAGACCTGATTAAAGCAGCCACTCTGTATTGCCATGAATTTCCCTGAGTTCGCGGCTACCCTTAGAGCAGTATATTAATTGTAATCAGGCTACTGTTCATGTTTGTGCCTAGCGCACCTGTTTAAGGGTGCGTCGTGGTGCAGACATGAACAGTGTGCTTCATTCATAATACGGCCCCCAGGTCCAAAGCCCAGAACAAAAGCGAAGCGGCGCAAATGCCATCTCAGTTGGCATTTTTTCCACCCAGTTTTAACATGGAGGTGTAAGTTCGACATGACCTCTCCATGCCTGACCTTGAGTCTCATGATTTAAAGTGTAATCACCAAGTCAAAGACATATATCATCAGTAAGCTGAAAATCACCTCCATCCTCCAGCCATTAAGGTACCAGGATAACTTCTGCCAATTTTGGGAGAATGAATGCTGCAGTTTATGTTAATGAATACTATATGACCAGTTCAATCGCCCCCCCCCGACCCCAAAAAAAGAAAAAGGAACAAACATGCTATTTTATGAAAGGTAGGTTAAGGGAGGTTCTTCTTCATACAGAATGACAAAAGTATTCACATTTCGTGACAGCCAAGAGTATGACTATGATAACATTAATAGGTTCCTTTAGAGCCTATCAACAGTGTTAAAGAGGGCTGGAACAGCCTTTGCACCTGTTTAAGCACTAGTGCAGGGTCGGATTAGCCTATAGGGCAATCAGGCAATGCCCGGAGGGCTGCTCTAACAAGTCAGTGTGCGGTCCATGTATTTGGCTATTTGTGGGCCTGTTTTGTGGTCAGATAGACCAGTTTTTACTATAGATTACTCTGATATTAAAGCACACTGTCAGCAACAAGCTCAAATCCGTGCAGTCTTTCATATCTTGTAGCCTCTTATACCGCAGTTTTTTACATGTTCAAAACTGTCCAATTTTCAATCATGGGCCACTTTGTTTTAGCTATCAATGGCCCTGTTACAGAGACTGTCCCAGGGGCACAACGTGCATGTGCACCAACTTTGTGTGCCCCCGGAGCACTTTGTTAAGGGGCCGCAGAAGCTTGTGCAGCCCCTTCTGTAATACAGATAGCGCTGTCGCACATGCAGTGCCAGCTCTATCATTAGAGGACTTTCCCTCATTTGCATGGTGGCGTGGCCCCATGCAAATGAGGGAATCATTTTGCCTCTGCGCCCGCGCTGTATTATGGATGTGGGCGAAGAGGCAAACATGCCTTTAGGAGGGGCACTGAAAGTGCACCACAAAAAGATGGCCCACTTTCAGCGCATCTCCTAAAGGGAGCCCCCTGGAGGGGAAAAAGGGGATCCCACGGACATCACCTTGTAGGCAAGTACAGTTATTCACTGCACCCGCCTGAAAGGGAATCTCTCTCCCCTCTTGAAAGTGCAGGTGGGTTGGGGCCTGCACAGTGAAACACGGAGCAGCTTTGAAGCAGCCGCTGTGTATTTCACTTGAATGTGCTGCCTCCAGCTCAACTTCATAGCTGCCCTGAGGACAGTGCATTCACTGTAATAGGGCACACATTCCCTGTTTGCACCCACACACCTGTTTTAAGGTGCACCATGGCGCAAACAAGGAAAGTGCACCCATACGGTAAAACGGGCCCTGGTTCACTAATGGGAGCCATTTTTATTTTGGTGCCTGGGCCTATTTCCTGTCCCAGTCTGACCTTGCACTAGTGCCCTCTAGAGCTGAGACCAACCTGTGGCCCGTTGCACTTTTGCCTGCACTAATTTCCAGCTTTTACCTGATGGTAACCATGAGGACATAAGTAGAAAAAATGCAGAAATAACATGTGCAAAACGGGCTCAAATACAGTTGGGGTGCATTATTCACTTTTTTTGGTACCAATGTAAATGTTGACTTGGATACGTGCAACTCAGCTTGAAGGCCGTGATAAGCCCAGGGTGAGTTGAATGTATCTGCCCGAATGTAGGTTTACATTCGGGCAGATACATTCAACTCAGCTATCAGCTCCTGTAGAGTGGGCTTGCTCCTTCCCTTTTGCTCAAGCAGGTGTGATAGTCTGCACCTGACTATCGAGAGCCACAATCAACACTGAAGGAGCAATACCGAATTTAAATCACTGCTTAGAAGGGAGAAAAAGGGGAAAAGATTCATTTTTTAAGAAGAACCCTTACCCACCAACCTAGTTGGTGGCATGCTTCATCATTGGGTTCCCACCTGAGAGGCCGAGTACCTCCCAGGTGTGCTTCGGCGCCTGAGTTACAGCAGAGCGGGGTTTTTTGTGAGGACAGTGCAGAGAAAGTGGCAAGTGGTTAGGTTTAAAGTTGCCTCTATGACACCTAGGAATTTATTGGTGGGGTCGTAGGGCAAAGCTTAAAAACAAAGTGCAGTGATGTTATCTGTGACTCAATTGATCATAAACATCCGTGGTACGGTTGTGATTCGGTCTACATGTTTCCGCCTTTTATTGCTTAGTAGCTAGGCTTTCTTCAGGACCAGTAGAAAAACAAGTGCACTCGCTAAGGTTACTTATTCAGTGAGAAGTGAACCGCAAACTTACGGTTCTGCTATCAACGACTTTGTCTGAAAGAAAAATGCATAAGGTTAACAATCATTCAATCAAGAGATCTTATGTCCCAAAGCAGTAATGTGCGCATTAGGATCACCAGATGCTATGACTCATGATCCACAAGCCTGGATCTTCATTACCTTCATTCCACTGTGACCATAATGCAGATAGTGGACACTCATGTGTCTAATTGGCAACCATTACTTGCCATAACACGCATGCTTTCTATCACACTTGTGACGCTGGTGATGTGGTGTGTTTATAGGGAAATATTCGTACTATTTGCCGAAATTGACCCATCGAGAGAGAGAAGCCGAAAGCATGCGGGCTCTCATTGCTCGAAAAATTATTAGGAGACACTGTGATCGTTTAGTTAAAATAAATAAGACTAACTAAAACTCTTATAGGAGTGGAAATTTGAGGAAACATGGCAAAAAAACATTAGACTACTGGTATCTTACTTCGATCGCAAGTGTGCGATGCCCCATGGATCCTGGCGGGGGGCACTACCTGTAGTCAAACCCTGGGGACGAGGAAGTTTAAAATACCATTAGGACAAATGCTTGTCGATAGTCCGGCGGTTAGTGGGCAAGTGCCCTACTCACTTCGTCAAGGTAAACGCCTGCATCTGGCACCTGTTTCAGTCCCGGCCCGGGATCCCGCGGATAACCTGTCTCCCGGGCGGGCAGTGTTAAATGTACCGGTCAGTGTCAGTGTTCCCGTGTACGTCATCACGTAGAACGTGATGACGTCAACACGCGATCGTCTTTTCGGCTTTCATTAACCCTTCATTAACTGGTATGCTTATAGTGATGCTTTATTTTAAAAAAGGTACAGTCATTGCTGGGTATTACGAGGACCAGAAAGTTATAGACACTATAAAGGTGAGGGTCCACAGTGATTTTATAATACCAGCGGGATATTGTGGTGACAGTTGATTCACGCTGTCAGGGTGAGCGTCCAAAAATAATTGGACAATAACAGTGGAGACATAATTACAGGGGTGTGGAATCCTTAATACATCAACCCAACTAAAAAACAGAGAGGGGCTGGTTAGGTGTACGGTCCACTTTTCATTCAAGAAATTTTCTGTGAATTTTTTTTTTCTTTATTTAACAGTTTGTGTCCATTCTATTTCTTTTCATTGCGTACCATCATTAAGCTGCTGGTCCCAAGTAACTCAGTCAGACAGTGTCAAATGCAAAGGACCACCTTTAGGTAGATCTGTTATTTTAGGTCATATCTGAGTGAAATTGTGGCCATTGTTCCCAAAGCGGTCAGACTGTAAATCTAGCCATATTCTTGTGTGTATTGTATGGCTAAGTGCGTGCCCAGAGATGAATTTGATTATTACATTTATGCCCATTCTCTGTGTGAAGCCGGTTTGGATGCTCGTGGTCATTCTGTTGGGTGTGTCATCTCTGATTCAGTGTATTCCAGGGGATGTTGTCATTAAGACCCTGCTTATGAGTAGAAAGTCTGTACACCCATCTCTGTTCTTTATCCAGGAGGAGTTTCTGTATATTCCCTGTTGCTTCCACTTGCTCAATGACTACCCATTTCAGGTCATTAGTTGTGTGTCCTGTTTGCAAAAAATGATCTGTTATTTTCGTCGTGTTTCGGTTACACCTGATATTACTGCGGTGTTCGCAGATACGCTGTTTGACTTTTCTGCTTGTCATCCCTATGTACTGTAAACCGCAGGGGCATGTTATCATATATTCCACATTGGCAGTATACAGTTCGTGGGTGAGCGTAGGACCCAGGTCTTGTTAGGTTCCAGATCCAGACTTTTTTTGGGGACCGTCAGGTGGCACGCACTACAATTGCCACAGGGATAGTGTTCGGTCACGTTCGGAAGACCCCAAGCATTCAGGACTGTCGTAGTTTGTGCACTTCCGGCTTTTCTAGGGAGAGTGGATACTAAGGAGTCCTTTAGGCTCCTTGCTTTCTTAAAGGAAATAAGTGGTTATTCCCATCTCCTGTTTCCTGTCTGTAGAATATTCCAATGTTTGTTGAGGAATTTTTTTACTAAATTGGAAACTGTGCTGTAGGTTGTTACACACGTTAGAGGGATTTCTTTTGTTGTTCTGGGATTGTCCTCAAGCAGTGAGTCTCGTTGCTGGTTACAAGCCGTTTCTGTGAGGTTTTTAGTATTCTGTCAGGGTAACCTCTGGCCTTGAGTTTGTTGGAAAGATCAGCTGCTTGGGCCTGATAGTCCCCCAGTTTGCTACAATTCCTCCTAAGATGGAGGGCAGATTTTCTTTTAGGGCCCTAGGGTGAAAATTATCAAATTTTAAAAGGTTGTTTTTGGCAGTTGGCTTCTGGTAGGTTTTAGTCCCCAGTCTGCCCTGTTCCTTAGTGATGGTAATATCAAGGAACGTCATCTCCTCTTTGTCAATGGAGTGGGTGAATCTGAGGTTTTTGTCGCATTTATTGATCCACTCAAGAAAAGCATAGAGTACGTCACTTGGTCCTTGCCAGATCATCAGGACGTCATCTATGTATCTTCTCCAAAAATTAATGTGGTTGCAATAAGGGTTGTTCGTATGGAGGATGAATTTTCAAAATGTGGCAGACATAAAGGCCTGCCACACTAAGGGCAAAAGTGCTGCCCATGGAAGTCCCGTTAATTTGTAAAAACAGGTCCCCTTCAAATTCAAAGAAGTTCTCTTTGAGGGCTAATTTAGCGCACTCAATGATGAAGGCTCTTGGAGTCCGAAACTCCCATGTAGCTTCCGCTAAGGCTTTGCTAATAACCTCAATCGTGTCATCCTGTGGGAGGCTTGTATACAGGCTCTCGATATCGAAACTTACTAGGAAGGTTGTGTCGGTATCCACATCTATTTCCTTAAGAAGGTTCAAAAGACTTTTCATGTCTTTTAAGTACGTTGTGATATTCTGTACTAAAGGCTTCAGAAAACAAATCACAGAAACGTGATAAAGGTTCTAAAATTAAACCAATCCTGACACGATTGGACGCCCAGGTCGTGGGGTCCTATTCTTGTGTATCTTAGGTAACGTATAGAAGTAGGGGATTTTTTCTTCCCCCGTCACCAAGAAGTCTGCCTCCTGTTTGGAGATATGGCCACTCATCTCTGCAAAATCAACCAAGGTTTTGATCTTATTACGTAGTGCCTGAGTGGGGTTTGTTTTCAGCGGTTTGTAGTTTTTCTTGTCATCCAACAGGTGTCGGCATTCATTGCGGTAGTCTTGTTTGTCTTGTAAGACCACTCCTCCACCCTTGTCAGCCTGTTTGATTACGATTGTTTCGTAACTCTGTAGTTGTTTTAGAGCCATTGTCTCTTCTTTAGTCATGTTGTGGAAACTCCCTTTATCTTCCATGCTTTCCACGTCATTGAAAACTGCTTGTTCAAAAGCAAGGATTTCTACAGGTGTAGTGTGTTGGGGGGGGCAAAATGTAGATTTTAATTTCAGACCAGTGTCACCAGATTAGTTTGTGTCTTCACTGGGGCTCTGTTTCTCATAGAATGCTTTTAATCTTAGTTTTCTGAAGAATCCAGAAAGTTCACAATGTAGATTGAACTTGTCCAGGCGTGCAGTGGGGACAAATCCTAGGCCCATATTCAGTACTTTTTCTTCCATTGCTGTCAGAGTAAGGGATGATAGGTTTGTTACTAGACTCTGTTGGTACTTGTCCCTGCCTGAGGCTCCTTCGTTTTGCTCCTTGTATGGGTCCATATTGGACTGTCCTCATCCCAATGTACTTGGTTTGTGCCCTTTCTCCTGCCTCTTCCCCTTCTGCCCCTCCCTAAAAAAGGTGGTCTGTAAATGTTTAGAGAGAAGGGGGCCGGTGTCTGCGCAAAGGCAGAGTTCCATCCAAACATTGGATGTTGGTGCGGTGGATTGAACTGGCCTGGAAACCCTACTATCCCTGGGGCCGGGTATTGTTGCCACGATGGTGGCCATTGTTGGAATCTATTCTTTCCTCTCTGTTTTGATCTATAGCTTCCCCCACTAGACCCACTGTTGGTGGAGGAATCCTCATATGAGAAATCTGAGTTTTTCTCAGTTTTTGTTGGTGGGTAAACTCTGGGTCGGCGTATGGATATGTCTTTGTGTAAGAAAATCGTTTCAGATCTTTCTGAAATTTGTGTATTTTTGACTGAGTTAGATTCTCCTTGTATTCATTTATCCCTTTATTTAGTTCATACAGCTTCTTTTTGAAAGCTGTGATTGTTGTCTTGAAGTGATTCTTAGTCACTTGAATCTCTATGAGCATAGCTTCCGACAGTCTTACTGCTGTTTTTATGATTCGGATTATCCAGTCACATGTACAATGCCACGCAATTTGGGCCCAATCCTTCCTAAATGTAGCGTCCTCTAAAAAGATTTGCAGGGCATTTGTCACTATAAGTCCTTTTGGTGCGGTGTTATTTCTTAAATACTCAGTTAGAATAGTTCCATGTAGGATTGTTCTAATTCTATTTTTCTTTTGTTCGGTGAGTTTGTCCCAGTCAGTCGTTTGGGCAATGGTTTGGGCTATGTTCGGGTCTGCAAACAGGGAGGGACCTGAAAGAATTTCATTTACATCCTCCTCTTTAAAGGTTAAGCCTTGTTTCTCCGCCATGTTGGAGAGAGAGTTACCTTAAAAGATCACATCTCAGACAAAAAAAGCTCTCACAGCTGTGCGCTGCCACACTGTAAAGTAACACAAGGAGAGAAAGGGTGTGACGGAACTACTCCTAGTCCCCTTAAAGATTAACACAATCAACACAGAAGGAGCAATACCGAATTTGCATCACTGCTTAGAAGGGAGAAAAAGGGGAAAAGATTCCTTTTTTTAGAAGAACCCTCACCCACCAACCTAGTTGGTGGCATGCTTCATCATTGGGTTCCCACCTGAGAGGCCGAGTGCCTCCCAGGTGTGCTTCGACGCCTGAGTTACAGTGAAGGCTTTTTTTTTGTGAGGACAGTGCAGAGAAAGTGGCAAGTGGTTAGGTTTAAAATTGCCTCTATGACACCTAGGAATTTATTGGTGGGGTCGTAGGACAAAGCTTAAAAACAAAGGGCAGGGATGTTATCTGTGACTCATGATCGGAATGGAGGGAGGCGGACTCTCTGGGTTCTGTCGGCGAGGAGGGAGGTGATCCAGTCCAGGGCTTTGTCGCAGATCCCTGCGTTGTAGAGGCGTGTGCGTAGGGTGTGGTGGCAGACGGTGTCGAAGGCGGCCGAGAGGTCCAGGAGGATGAGGGCTGCGGTTTCGCCGTTGTCCAGCAGGGTCCTGATGTCGTCGGTGGCAGCAATGAGGGCGATTTCGGGGCTGTGGTTGCTGCGGAATCCGGATTGGGACGAGTCCAAGGTGTTGTTCTCTTCGAGGAAGCGGGTCAGCTGTCTGTTGACGATCTTCTCGATGACTTTCGCCAGGAACGGGAGCATGGAGATGGGCCGGAAGTTCTTGAGGTCCTTTGGGTCTGCCTTCAGTTTCTTGAGTAGGGCGTTGATCTCTGCGTGTTTCCAGCTTTCCAGGAAGGTGGCGGTCTCGAATGAGTTGTTGAAGATCTTTCGCAGTTGGGGTGCGATGATGGAGCTTGCTTTGTTGAAGATGTGGTGGGGGCAGGGGTCTGACGGTGATCCGGAGTGGATGGTGTTCATGGTTTTGATGGTGTCTTCGTCGTTGACGTGGTTCCAGGAGATCAGGAGGCCGGTGTGGCTGGGGGGCGGTGAGTCTGAGGTGTCGGCGGCTGTCGGGGGGGTCTGGACGTTGAAGCTGTCGTGGATGTCTATGATCTTGCGGTGGAAGAAGGTGGCTAGAGAGTTGCAGAGGTCTTGTGACGGTGGGATGTCGTTGGAGCTGGGGTTGGCGAGTTCCTTCACGATGTTGAAGAGCTCTTTGCTGTTGTGTGCGTTGTTGTCGAGGCGTTCCTTGTAGGATGTCCTTTTGGCAGTTTGAATGAGTTGGTGGTGCCTGCGGCTGGCGTTCTTGAGGGCTGCGTTGTATGTCCGGTGTTTGATCGTGGCGCCATTTCTTCTCTAGTCTTCGGCAGGTCTGTTTGGAAGCCTGGAGGTCGGTGGTGAACCAGATGGCCCTTCTGTCGGTGCGTCTGTTTGAGGGTTTCTTGATTGGGGCGAGAGTGTTGGCTCAGTCGTCGATCCATCGCCTGAGGTTGCGGGCGGCTGTGTTGGTGTCGGTGTGGTCCGTTGGTGGGTCTTCTTGAAGGAGAAGTGGATGCAGCGGTGGTCGGTCCAGTGGAGTTCGGTGGTGTGGCTGAAGGTGACGTGGCTGCTGGCGGAGAAAATGGGGTCGAGCGTGTGTCCGGCGGAGTGGGTGGGTGTCGTGACGAGCTGTTTAAGGCCGAGGTTGGCGAGGTTGTCCAGCAGTGTGGTGGAGTTGCTGTCGTCGGCGTTCTCGAGGTGGAGAAATGTTAGCTTGAGTACACATATTAAACAGACCAGCTCATCATTCTGAAAAATTAATTGCAAGGCTTACTAGGCTCTTTACAAAATTGTTAGAATACAACTTTTCGGTAGCTCATTTACCAGGTTTCTCTAACAAAAGGGGAAATTCTCTTTCTCGTTTTCCCATCTTGGATGAAGATTTGAATGGTGAAAATGATTTTGAAGAGTGTATAATTGCTTCCATTGATTGTGTAAGGTTTCCAAATATATCAATGATGGTTGGCCTAAAGAAAGAAGCCCTCAGGTGATTTGAAGATTTTTTCTAAACTTTCTCCAGAACTCTCCCTCAATGATGGTATTGTTTACAGATGAGAAAAATTAGCTTCTCCTTGTGCTCTAAGAAGCAAGTCATTAGATTTAGTTCACTTGGGGCATTTAGTAATAAAGAAAGTTTATGTGAATCTTATTGGTGGCCAAAAATGGATTTTGATATTGAGCAAAAAGGAAAGAATTGTGAAACATGTTGCAGAACAGATAAGCATTTATCTATTAGAACTCCTCCCATGGTAGCTGTAGATTTCCCTGAGAATGCCTGGGACAAAATGGCACTGGATTTTCTAGGTCTGTTTTCAAGTTGCAGCGATAAATATGCCTTGGTTCTTGTTGACTATAGATCTAAATGGATTGAAGGTGAGTTTGTAAGAGCGCCTCATACACTCTCTGTGTTCAGTTTCCTCAAAAAGATCTTCTAATGAGAAGGTATTCCCAAAAATGTAGTTACAGATAATGGAGTACAATTTCCATCTGACACCATGGTTACATTTCTTAAAGAAACAGGATTCGACCATAGACGCCCTAGTCTTTCACATCCTCAAGGTAATGGTCTTGTGGAGCGTACAAATACACTTATTGGTAACAGCAATATATTAGCCTTATCCAAACAATCTGCACCCTACAGGGGCTGTTCAAGACATGTTCAATTCCTTTCTTGCAACACCTCAATCCACGAAAGGGTTTTTCCCTTTTCAAGCACTAAAGGGACATACTCTTTTCACTGCATCCGGTCAAGAAAAATAATATTTCTTACAATTGTCAATCCTCGTAAGGCAAAAGTTAATGATTTGGTAAAGCAAAAACAACTGCAAATGTGTTCAAAGTACAACTATTTAAAGAGGGTTCATTTTACTGATTATCAAATAGGTCATATTGTAAGAATTAAGATACTCAGGTTAGTCAGGAAAGGTCATGTGAAATTCAGAAAGCCTAAAAGGATCATTGCTGTGTCCACACCTGCAATTTGTGTAGAAGTAGAACATGGTGGAGCAAATCTTCAGTTGCTCCAGTTAACAGTAATGATGTTGGTGATTGTGGAAAAGAGTCACCAATAAGAAAATATCTGATGGGTTTTGATAAAGAACAAGTGAATGTGTGCAAATCATGCCCTACTAGATGAAAGACTTTATTTAAACATCTTTCCTCTGACTGTTTCTTTCATTAATATTGTGGTCTCTGTTGGGTTAGTTTTTCTAGCTTCTTTTGTCAAAGGCTACTATTTGAAGGTTGAAATTTTAAATGTTTGGTTGTAACATATAGTTTTACTCACTGCATTTTAAAATTGTCACAAAGTTTATTGTGCATTTAGTTCTTTTGTTAAAAAAAGGGGATGTGTTTCTGCGCTTGGCAGCTCAGCAGGCTTTGCCTGACTCGAGCTGCTAACGCGATTGTGCTGGCAGTTTGGGCACTGCCTCTAGCTCATGCCGTTGGCTGTGTCCTCAGCCTGTTAGAACGGTTGAGCACTGAGCTTTAGGATGGGTGCTGCACGGCATTGGGACTGGTCATTTTTCCTGCCGCTCTCCTTGAGATTGACTCCTCATTAATGAACTTACCTATTCCAAGCCTGCTGCATTGTGTGGAACTTCTTTTCTCTGCACAATCTTTCACTGGGTTGCAAATAAATAATCATTGTTTTCCATGTCGCCAATTCTTATTCTTGATAAACAGCACACATCAGAAATAACACCAGAATTGACGTCACTTGTGACATTTCATAATACCTCACTATCAATGTCACTGGTCATGTCACTAAAGCCATAAACTATGACTTTCTGGGCTGCAGGTCTGGGTTGAAAGACCACTGGCCTTCAGCAGACTCTCACAGCTGGAAGACTAAGCAGAGGTTTTAGTGCTCAATGGCTAACTTGGCTTGGCAGTGTCATTAAAGTTAAAAGACACTGAATACTAGTTATAGTGAATTATGGGCTTACCAGAGGATATCTGCAGTCAGAGTAAGACTGTTAGCGCTGTGCACTCACACTGACCTATTGCTGGATACTGCACCCAGGGTCTTGCTGGGCATCCCCATGGCCTGGGCTATGCTGATGGTTCTGGAGGAGAGTTCTGCCCTCGGTTGGCAGCCTTAGTCAAGGCGGGCAGTGGTGTAGCGGCAGAATCCAGCAGCGGACTAAGGATGTCAAACCACTCTTGCATGTTTAGCCAACACCATGATTCTGAAGGAAGAGATAAAGTCATCCTTAGAAACAACCCTTCCCAAGATGCTGGATTATTCAGAGAGCTCTGTTGGAGGTTCCCAATTCAAGAGGAAGCAGGAGCCTTCCCTGTGATGTCAGTCCCTGTTTCACTTATAGAGGAGGCAATCGCGAGTAAAACATGCATAATAGCGCAATTGTTCCCTATTTGTCATCATATTCATCACCCACTTGTGCTCTTTTTTTGTCCTTGATTTTAGCTTCTTGCTTTTAGATTCCATTTGCATTCTTTTTTGTGGATTTTGTGGCCTGCACATCTCAGTTCATGATGACAGGGAAAGTTTTGTGTCTGGGGTTTCTACTGCAATATAAATCTTCATCTCTAATCATGTACTATCAGATTGCCTAGAAGGTTTTTTACCTTTGTGTTTATCTTCCTACTGAGTAGGCCTCTCTTAAGGAGACACCTTACACCTTACACATGTGTTAGTTATACTGTTCATGGTCACATAGTGGCTACTGGGAGGAGTCAGCATTTCCTCATGAAATCCAGAACAGACCTTCAATGCACCCAGGTCCTAAAACTATTACTCCCACAATCGACTGTTTACAAACTTTTAACGTGTCACAGTTTACATCACAAATTGCAACTTCGATAACATTAACTATGATATCATATATCACATCACCATTGACATCTTTGATAACATCAACACTTCGAAATCAGTTATGGCGCTGCTATCAGTAACTCAATGGCCTATACGTGCTTTATCAATTAGTTATAATGTAGGTTTTCTGTTCATTGCATGGTATTTTTCATTTTGCATGTTGTCACACAGGTAAAACAATTCACGTATCCACGTTTTAGAATTATTGCCGGGCCATAGTTATAAATCCACAGCCGCATAATAATATTACTGTCAGATTTGTGGCTATCTAGTTTGTACATTTGTTCTGATTTCACTTCTAAACAAAAAGTTATCCACCATTGTTTTATTTTTCATAATACCAATTTGTTTTTTAACATTAGTGCGATTCCACAGATATGTGCATTGCATTTGTGCTAATGTTATACTCTGACTTGTGGGCTCAAATCCTTGAAAAAGGTAGTTCAACTTTTTAAACTGGAATTAATATTTTGCCCTATAATGTATTCATCTCAACATACTTATTTGTGGTAACTTGAGTCCTCAGAATTGATCATTGAGACCCAAATGTCGGCTCTATCTACAGAAAGAAATTGCCTGCTTCAATGTGTATTTGAACTTAAAATCGACATATTCTAGGCTTAGCGAATTAACCATAATAAATTCTTGCAAATTCACTTAGCGTAGTCTTAAACTAGATTAATTTAATAGAGGTCACGTGTTGGGGGTATTGGCTACTTCTTTTAATGTAGAATATTGACATTATTGAAGGAGGTATTCAATATAGACATATGTATGGCACATAGTTTGCTCATCAAAATTAAGATAGGTTAGATTCATTTTAAGCGTTTTAGGAATATGGGTGTTAGTAGAGCACTTAAACTCTTGTCCTCCAGCACATGCTAATATCAACATGCAATAAGTACAATAGTATACATTCGAGATTTTCACAGATTCCTTTATTCTTGCAATCTTTGTTCAGTTCTTTAGTCCTTAGCCAGCACGTGTTTTGTGGCATAAAGAAAATAAACCCGCGACTTCCTCAGGGCTAAAAGATATAGAAAATATACGCCATTGTAATGCAACATTCCATCCTTCTTGTCATTTGCACCTCAAAACCGGTGACATTTGTGCAATGCAATGTCATATTTTTTGTGTGCATCATGCCAGGCAGCCTTTAAGAGCACCAGTGCAGGGAAATACAGCAGCAGCAGGCCAATCCTAATAGATATGGCTCTGAGCTGTACTTTCCCTCTTGCACAATGCAGTGCAGCAAATTTGGTTGCTGTACTGTGTTGCATTAAAAACTAGTACATTTTCGCCGGTGTTCACAGTAGATTATGGACCAAACATTGCAGGCTGAATGTGATTGAGCAGGAGTTGAGTAAGCCTTGAAGGTCTCAATGGCAAAGGTTTTCCATGTGAATTTACAACTTTCTTCGGTTCTCAGATTCTTCCAGCAGAGCACTCCAGGATGCTGATGCCAGCAAGAGTCCCTTGAAGTCGGATAGTTCAAGTTTAGGCTCCAGCTGAAGCCTTTAGTTTTGGCACCAAAAGCTCTGAGTGGGTCAAAGCTGGATTCTACAACCGCTGAGTTCACTTTGGTGCTGGTGTTAATTTGCAGCATCGCCTCCATCCCAGGTTTTCACTTCCGACATAGTGGGGCTAGGCTGAACAGTCTAGCGAGGCATGACTCCACAGGCAGGGCTCTGTGAAGCAAGTCATCTTCACTGCAAATCCCCTACAAACCTTTTTCTTCATAGTACAAAGTTCCAGTTGAGACTGTAACGAGATGGGTTTTTCCCATTTAATCCACCCAGATTTTACACTTTATGATCACCTGGTTTTTGGCCTTTTACTGCGGGTGAGCCTCACAGCTGGTGATTCACCCACAGTAAATGCACAGATAATAGTCTGCGCATGTTTACGCCAGCGTATGCCTTTTAAGATAATGTCACTGCGACGCAGCAAGGGTAAGGGGCACCTGGCTGCTTACACTTGAAAACATGTGCGCACGCGTGAGGACTACATGTGTGAGACTACTGGTGTGTGCAGTCCGGTAACTGGGCACAGGTATCCTGGCGCAGAGGGGACTCTGCAAGGGTAGACATTGACCTGGGGTAGGGCTTATAGTGGTAGTGTACACTCAGAGGGAAAGACATTATGGTTTACTGCTTTCTCTGCAGTGACATTTTATTATACACATGGGGGAACTCTGGCTTATAGTGCAGTTTCACTTCCTTTTGGCCTACAGAGTCCAATGACATATCAAAACATGTGCGCCAAGATCAAATCAGCAATTGCCAAGAAGGTATCTTAACTACTTCTGGGTCATCCAGAATTGTCATATTTCTCTGACTCAGCTCAGGATCAGAGCCCAGGCCTTTTGTCACCCTGGTGAACCAAGTTAAGTACATTGCTTGCCAACAACAGGAACAAGGGCCTCCCCACACTAAGGGAGCAATTAACAGTGCTTCACTCAGCTCCTGAGTAGGAAGGAGTGGGGAGAAATATCTGCATCCATTAACTGGCTGTCACACTGTACCAGGGATGGGACAGTCCAAGCTCACTGAACAAAGGAAGGAGTCCAGACCTCTGGCGCCAACACAGGAGTGGGCTCCTCTTTAAAGTTTTGATGGGAAAGGCCCTGGCAGTGATGTCACCGAGGGGCAGAGCTGAGGCCCCCAGAGGGGATGTGACCAGTGAGTCCTGTATGACACCCTTTTGAATTGTCCCAGCATGCTGTGCTGGAGGGTTGGGAAAGTGGCGGAGAGGTGATGTGACACCCTAGGATTGGCCAGGGGTTCCTTACTTCTAGAACCCGAGAGAGATAGTACTTTTTGTTGGAACTGAACACTGGGACTGGAGGCTGCAGCCATGGACAACTGGAAAGCGGAACCACCTGATGCCCATCTGGACTAAGGGCTCTACCTACAGTTGACCCCTGGAGCAGAGGGTCCCTCCCCAGTACAGCAGAATCTGGCTCCCTTTCAACCCTTAAGGACCAGTTGGGGAAGAACTGGACTTTTGCACCAAAGAGGAGAGAAGCACCAGAGGAGAAAAAGTAGCAAGGCTGGTCCTGGGAGCCAGTGGAACAAGCTCCTTGCAAAGTGTGACACCTTAGATGCCAGGTACTCTTAGGGTTAGGGCTTGCCACCAGCAGTAAAATGAGCCCAAGCCCAAGCAAAATATCCCAACGGGCCTGAGCTATCGAAGAGAAATGTATTTTATCCTTGACCACCCATCAGCGAGGACACAGAGTGAGTGGAGCTCTCCTGCAAAGTTTGTAAAAACCCCAGAGTTGGCTAGGTCCCAGGGATTGACACGTGGTGGCTTCTTTAATCAAAGAACCTTGGAGGAACGTGCATGGGGCCCCGTACCCAGAGCCCTGGAGGCCTGGGGAACCCAACCCCCAGGCCTAGTTTTATTACATGGGGCCAGAGACCCTTTCTCAGGCCCCCTGCCACCAAGAGGGGAGTGCCTTCATACCCACCAAGAAGCCAGAAAGGGTCCCGGGATCCCAACTCTGGGCCCCAGCAGAGAACAGAGAAGGGGTAGTTCCCCCATTCTTACCTCAGCTTAGTGGGCCTTTTCCCTGCTCACATGCCCGTGTCTGGGTGAGCAGGGCTGCTACAACAGAAGACATCTCCCTGCCCACATGAGCAGGCAGGGTAGAAGAGCTGTCAACTCTCTCAGCAGCTAAGGAGAATGTTGGCCAAGTGAGGAGCCAGCCGGGGTTTGGTAGGTGGGCTTCCCATCTGCCCCCAACAGAAAAAGGCACCCGCAGAATCAAAAACACAAAAAGAAAAGGAAAGCTGTGTGGCACAAGGCAGCATGGCACAAAAATGAAACAAGGAAAAATGGTCGAAGCCGCTCATCAAGAATTCACACTCCCGTGACAGAGCGCCCCATATTGCCCTGAGAGGCTGTAATTGTCAGCATTTTTCAGCTGTTGGTGGTGGCCCCAGGAGGGCAGGGGCCTCACCAAAGAGGAAAAAATGAGTCAGGGGAGCTGCAGGAGTGCAGCAGCTCCCCCCCAAAGAAAGCTGAAGTATTTACCAAAAGGATGACCATGCTGGAATTCACTTTCATTTTTAAAACCTCCTAAGACTAGAGCTTTAGCTCTACAGCAGTGAGTGCAGCGCCCTCTAGAGGCTGACGTTATGGCTGCTTTTTATGTGGTCTGAAGGTTGTTGAAAAAATGCTTTATTTAAAGAGGTTGTTAATACTGATAGTAATGCACATTGCTGAAAGGCTGCAATGCTTTATTAATGATAATATGAACACCTGGATGCAATGATTTATTACTATAATGACTGCAGATGGATTATGGTTACTGAGGTCAGTGATGGAATGAGGTATTCTGGCATGCGATTCTGGTCTTAAGTGGTAATACTGGCCTGATGTAAAGTGACACCACCCCTATATGGTTATGTGCTGTATTGTACATGGAGGGCGGGTACTGTGGTTTATGGGACATGACCCTTCTTGGGTCAAATGTAATATTGGCAAAGGTATGTCAACCAACTTCATGTATATTTGTAAATTACTGCATAGTATTAAGTAGTGTGTGTGTGTTAAATGTACGTTTCCTTTTCTAAAGAAAAAGCACAGACTGGGAAATCATTTATTGAGTGTTATTATTGCGTGCCAGCGAATGGTGATTACTAGCCTACACTCCCTCCCTTCAGTAGGCCTTGGTCTGCTCTGTATTGCTACCCGGAGAGAGTCAAGTGACACAATGGGGTGTTTGGTTCACAGTGAAGGAGTGAATGTGGACCCATTACTTATGCAGGCCACACAAGTAATGGCCCGTTTCCTTAGAGATCAGACAAGCTAACTCTCCAAGGTAAACATACTCACTCTTAGGCAGTCAGGCATTCAAACATAAATGAATACATGCATATATTATATATCCATTGAACACTGTGAAAACAAATCCACAACAAAAAATAATCTCATACAAATATATTTGTTACAACCATTGTATCAAAGCCTCACTTTTTTACACAATAATCATAAAGCTCAAGAATCCATAAAATCCATTAATCATTCATACATAGGAAGAAATATAAAAATCAAGCTATAAATATTAGCTTTCAAAGAAGCATACCAAATTTCGTCACTGTACAAATATGAATTAATTAAACATGTACAATTTGATCAGTGCAAATGGATCACGCAAAAATAATTCTTGACGAACAATTATTTTTGCATAATCCATTTGCACTTATCTTTTTAGCTTGATTTTTATATTTATGTTTGAATGCCTGACTGTCTAAGAGTGTGTACGGTCACCTAGGGGAGTTGGTTTATCAGGTTCATAATACCCTGTCCCCTTGGTTCTGAGGGGTTGTTCTCATCAATTTATTTCCATCTCCTTAGAGACAAACTTAGACATCTTGACCTCTAAGGTCACCCCTTCACCGTGGTACCATCAGAGTCCCAACTTTTTTTTAAAAGCTGCTCTGGTGTCTCTCATAGCTCCTTCACTCTCAAAGCAGGCTCTGAGGGTTCCATTCTCTCTCCAGACAGGGCTCCCACAGGGATAAGTGTAGTCCACTCCCAACTGGGAACCTGTATCTCTCATTCAAGATGAATGCATTTTCAGTCATTTGTGTTCTTGATTCCAAGTGCAGAGCAGAAGACACCTCAGTCATTTTTTACATGCAGCTCAAGTAGGATTCTTCCTTCTTCAGATATTTTCTTACAAGTCCATCAATGGTGTAGGAACCGGTGGTGGGATGCCATTTTTATCCAGTGCACTAGCCAATGATAAGTTACTGCTTTCAGCCCATTGATTGCAGAGTTTCCTCAAAATATCATCCCAGTGTTTCAGCACTTTCTGTCTTACTGGATACAACCATTTCCACAGGCCACTGTTAAAGATGGCACAAGTCCCCTCGTAGATCCAACCATTTGAAAATGAGGAACCACCCCTTCTTTTTGATCTAGAAACAGGTATCCATCTTCCTGCAGGCAGAGATGAATTTCTGAGAGGACTCTCTAGATGAAAGGATTCTGTAATTTGTGCCTCCCTGTAGCATTTTAATATCAAAAAACAAGCCTCTTCTCTGGTCGTTTGTTATATCTTTTGTTCCTGTCCACTGTCAAATGGCATATCTCAGATAAGTGTTCAGACATTGTCTCAATACAGTCTTCCTGGCTTTTAAAATTTGATTTATTGTTTTCTAGCAGTGTACTTTTTTACCCCTACTGAGGATGCTAAGAGGCACCATTAGACAAAAGGCAAGTCAGCAGAACTGATTTACTACTGCTAGGCTTGCAGGCAGCACAAAGTATGATTGTTAAAAGTTACCTTTCTAATGGAAGTCATCAAAAATATCTTGACAATTGGGGCTATCGATATGCCAATCCTGCAGCGGGAGGATACGGAGGCCCTGGAGAAAGAGCTCACCTTGGAAGAAGTTCAAGCCGCCATTGCTAAACAAAAATCGGGAAAAAACCCAGGCCCAAATGGGCTGCCGGGGGAATTCTTTAAACAAAACATTAGCATGCTGGCCCCCGTCTCTTAGATATGTTCTTGGCGGCAAAAGAGGAGGGATCGCTCCCCCCGGATCTCTGTCAGGCCACGGTGGTGGTCATACCAAAACCTGGCAAACCCCCAGAAAATTGTGGCTCCTACCGCCCAATTTCGCTCTTAAATATTGAAACCAAGGTATTAGCCTCCATACTTGCTACTCGACTATTGACGGTCATCACATCGCTGGTACATAGAGACCAGTCGGGCTTTATGCGCAAACGGGCTACACGCCTTAGCCTGCGTAGACTAGTGAACTGGCTGGACACGGCGAAAGAGAGAGATACTCCTCAGATACTTATGTCACTCGACGCTGAAAAGACCTTTGACACCGTTCATTGGCCTTTTATGAGACAAGTGCTTGCAAAATTAGGCTTTGGGTGCAATTTCCGGGCATGGGTTGATATACTATATACAAATCCCAGAGCAAGAGTCAGGGCTAATGGAGTTAAATCAGCTGATTTCCCCATCCAGCGAGGGACTAGACAGGGCTGCCCGCTGTTTCCCCGACTCTTTGCACTCATGCTGGAACCACTAGCATGTTTAATTAGAACACATCCAGATATAAAGGGATTCCAGGATGCTGATGGTCAGTTGATGGATGAACGAATTTCCCTTTATGCAGATGATATCTTACTTTACATAACTAGCCCTGACACGTCTCTCCCCATTATATTCAACTTAGTTAAAGAATATGGTAGGCAGGCGGGATATAATATTAATGGGGGAAATTCAACATATACCCCATTGGTGGTCCCATTGACATACATGCTGTCCCGGTGCATCTCCCTGTTGCGGCAGATGGCTTTAAATACCTAGGGCTGTATATCTCCACCAACATGGTAGATTGCCTTACCCATAACATCCAGCGAGTCCTAGCGGAATTCAGGGAGGATGTAGCCAGGTGGCGACGCCTTCCTTTGACAATACTTGGAAGAGCGGCCATGTATAAAATGATTATGTTACCTAAGTTACTGTATATCCTCCAAAATATATATTACAAAATACCAGAGGTAATTTTTCGGTCTATAAACAATGAAATGCGCACATTACTATGGGACGGAGGTCACCCCCGAGTAGCGCTACAAACGCTGCAACGTAGCCAATATAATGGGGGAATTGCGCTGCCAGTTATCCGGGCATATTATAGAGCGGCACATCTCACAGTAATCAATGAATGGGGACAAGCACCCAGGGATCATCCTACCTATGCCCTAGAGAGACTACAGTTCCAAAAACACTCCCACGTGCACTACATATACGGGGGCCATGGAGTGCAGAGCCTGCTGCCAGCAACACAGAGGGTGATTGAGGCATGGAGGGAAGCAGAGCATCAGATGAAGTGGGATAAAAGATTAACTAGGTCCACACCCCTCTGGGAGGGAAAGCGACTGCCGGAACTAGCGAAACTACGGGGGTTCAAAGGATGGGACACAATCGGGATTAGCACCCTAGGGGACATAATAAGGCAAGGCAACCTGATAACTATTGCAGAACTCCAAACGCAATATAATTTATCAAACAAACAGTATTACAAATACATTCAGCTCCGGCACGCATGGAGAACACAAAAACCCGACATCACAGATATTCCCGAATATGCCCCGTTAGAAGGCCGGCTTCTACAGGAGGAGATACCAGGGAAAGCAGTGTTCTGGACCTATAAGACCCTGATAAATAACATAACCGACAATTTACTAACACTTAGAATCAATTGGGAGGAACTTACAGAGGTATTAGAAGACATAGATTGGGAGACTGCCCTAATGCACCCCAGAAAAGTGGCGATTAAGCTTAGATTGCGACTAATTCAGTTTAAAATATTACACAGGGTCTACTATGATAGGGCAAGATTGCACACAATGGGCAAAGCAGAGATGCTGGATTGCCTGCGTTGCAAAACAGAGCATGGCTCCTATATACACACACTATGGGATTGCCACCTAATACGTAATTACTGGACACGGATACTACAGGAAATGAACAATATACTTGAAACACAAATTCCGTTAGACCCTAAGTATGTTCTTCTAGGCATCCACACAGACATAGACATTCCCAGATATAAGCTCTTGCTAAGTAACTTAGGACTCGTAGTGGCAAAGCGAGACATAGCCAGATATTGGGGAAGAGCGGAACTCCCCACCATAAAAGAGTGGCGGGCCGGTATGGACATCTACATGGGGGCAGAAAAAACAGTATACAAAGCAAGGGGGTGCCCTAGAAAGTTCCGGAAAGTCTGGCAGCCATGGCTGAGCTATTATAATTTAGAGATGGAGGAAGAGGAAATAGGCACTATACAATCTACTATACGGCAACACGGCAGCGGCGGGTTTACCACTCCAGAACCCACGAACACTTGAGCGGCCTAAGTCACATTTAGTGTGGGGGGGAAGAGATAAGGGTGCCATGAAGGGAAATTGCAATGGCGCGAACTCTGTATCCGTACCAATTATGATTGGTACTTATTGTACTACATGGATGATATGTGAGATATACCTGCTGACTATTCTGTTGTTTTTTGAACAATAAATAAAAACAGTTTTCAACAAAAAAATAGCTTGACAATTACAATAGATTTCTGATAAACACTAAGGAATAAGTTTGAAATATTTTCCTAGCTGTTTCTTAAATGAACAGATAACAATATAGCTTTTTATCAAAACGATATCTCTCAACAAAAAAACGCTACCTTTCCCTGTGGAGTCCTAAAAAACATTTTGCAGCTGGTCATTGTAGGTGCATGGGTTTCCAAATATTTAGAATGCTCCGCTACTCTGCATTAAGCACCCAACCCTGTAGGCTACAGGGCAGCTTATCTAGTGTATAAAAGTAGGTTTCCATACATACATGGAAGAGCACCTGCTGGCATGTGTTACTGCTGTGTTTTAAAGGTGCAGCCTGCCAGGCAACAATTGTGAGCATGCAGCCATACTGTTTTCAATCATACATATTGGTGATATAAATGTGCACGACGTCCCACATGTAAAATTTTACTTCTATAACACTGGTGGGGTTTCCACTGCAAACTTACCATGGCATTACATGAAAGTTAAATAAGATAATTTGATTTAGCCAATTTTGCTTAATGGCATAGGGGAAGAGCACATGCACATGCACTGTGATACTGAATCACGGTGTCCCGGTGCCCAAAATCATAATACTAGTCTAGACAAAACAGTCCATAAAAAGGTCAAAAAATTGTGGGGGACCACGTAGAAAAAGGGGAAAGATCAGTTTATTATCTCCTCACCTATGGGGTAAAATATTTCAAATTATGGGGGCCTGTCTTCTTCTGCTAATGTTATATCATAGGTGCACAAATGTGCACAGAAAACCAATTGTATGGTGCTTGTATGGCACCTTTTATCTGAATCCGTGTCTTGCATTTCTCCCAGGCTATTCAAATGCCCATCTAAAGTTTTTACTTGTATAAAACATCTCATCATATTATTCTTCTAAAGGGACTGGAGATCTCTGAGAAAAATAGAGATTTTTGTTGCTCTGTTTAGAATCACTACTGCACATCTACCGTCAATCATAAGAACGCGTCTTTTTAATTGAATTCTGTTTCTTATTTGCCACTTCCTTCTTCTTAAAGTATGGCTTTCCCCCAGTCCCAGCATATCCATTTTCAAGCAAACCCCAAGATCTGCTGTCAGGCTTGTCCTGGTTCATTCAACCTTTTGGGATTCATGTGGAGATATTATCACTCCATTTTGAAGCACGATAAAGCTAATAATCATAAAATATTAACACTTAATACCTTGTGTTTGAGCTTTAACCTTGTGCCATAGGTAGGTGTGTGTTTATTGAAAGCGTGTTTTCACTAACCTACTAAATTGTGTGATTAAAATATTAACAGTGATAGAATGAAAGGTAATTCAAAAGTAAGTCAGATGCACCAACATGCATCTTCCCTGCAGCATCCCTCCTCCCTTTTCTCTGCAAGGACATTGCGAGGACTTGCTTTGGATGTCATCCAAGGTTATTTCAGTCGTGGATGCCAGCCAAAGTTCTGGACCAGGGCATGCGCAGGAAGCATCTTCCGTATGAAAAGCATTCTATAATTCTGGGATAAATAAGTGTGTAACACTGGTACAGCTTCTGACTGAAGTCAAACAGCAGAACAAAAGGAGGTCACATCAGGGTAAGTCATTAGTTTGAACTAGATTAAGTCACATAAAGATCTCTTATCAGTCCAAGATTAATGTATACATTTAAGACATGCATAAAAGTCAGGAATGAATGTCACCTTTATCTGATTTGCGCAGCTGTCAGGTGAGATCTTTGTAATTGGATTTGTCCATCCATAATTAAAGGGAGTGGGTAAGTGTCACATATCAAACCTTGCTTTTACAAGCTCGACACAATGGCATGAGCTGGATGGGATGATGCTGGACAGAAGCCAGAAGTACAGAGTTGAAGCCTCTCTCCTGCGCTTGCATCTTCCACTTTAGTTGGATATCCAAGCTTCGACCAGGAAATGTAGGAGCCTATCTCAAGAGAGTGATGCTGGCCCTCTTATCTTATGAGATGTGAAAGTTATAAAATTTGAGACCACTGTGGGGGATACTTGCTTTCACTCAGGCAATTTTTAAAGGTATGCATTTGTGTGTGTGTGTGTATTCTAGTATTATTGTATTGGTTGGATAATATTACTATCAAATACCTAGAGCAGAGCCTAGTTAGTCTAGGATTTAGTGTTCTGGGGTAAAATCACACATTGAATATATTAAATCTAATGGATGACAAATCCAATATCCTCATTTCTATTTTTTGTAATATTCACTTTAATCTGAGGTATCATTTTTACCGGGAGACCGACGTGAATCCTGGGTGGCAGGACTTTTGTGCCAGCGCGGTGATACCAGAAAGAAATGTGAGGAAAAGGTGCTTTTTCCAGCTAAATTTGAGGTTTGCAGTGGATTCTGGGTAGGAAAACATTGGGAAATCCACGCAAACCATACCTCCCTGGACTCCCCTGGGTGTCTAGTTTTCAGAAATGTATGGGTTTGGTAGGTTTCCCTAGATGGCCGCCGAGCCTGAGGCCAAAAACCCAGATGCCCCCCTTGTAAAACCAGGTAGTTTTGTGATAGGTAATTTTGATGTCTCCACAATATGTTTTGGGCCCTTTCCTGTTGCGGGTACTTGGCCCACCCACACAAGTGAGGCACCACTTTGATCAGGAGACCTGGGGGAACACTGGGTGGTAGGAAATTTGTGTCAGCCCGGTGATCCCAGAACTTTCACACACAGAAACATGAGAAAAATTTGCTTTTTTCAGCTACATTTGAGGTTTGCAGGGGATTCTGGGTAGGAAAACATTGGGGTATCCACACACATCATACCTCCCTGGATTCCCCCGGGTGTCTAGTTTTCAGAAATGTCTGGGTTTGGTAGGTTTCCCTAGATGGCTGCCGAGCCCGGGGCCAAAAACCCAGGTGCCCCCCTTGCAAAACCAGGTTGTTTTGTGATAGGTAAATTTGATGTCTCCACAATTCGTTTTGTGCCCTTGCCTGTCGTGGGTACCTGGCCCACCCACACAAGTGAGGTACCATTTTTATCTGAAGACCTTGGTGAACGCTGGGTGGTGGGAAATTTGTGTCAGCCTGGTGATCCCAGAACTTTCCCACACAGAAACGTGAGAAACTTTGCCTTTTTTCAGCTAAATTTGAGGTTTGCAGGGTATTATGGGAAGGAAAACATTGGGGGATCCATACAAGCCATACCTCCCTGGACTCTCCCGGGTGTCTAGTTTTCAGAAATGTCTGGGTTTGGTACGTTTCCCTATATGGCCGCCGAGCCCGGGGCCAAAAACCCAGGTGACCCCCTTGCAAAACCGGGTCGTTTTGTGATGGATAATTTTGAAGCCTCCACAATACGTTTTCGGCCCTTCCATGTCGCAAGTACTTGTGCCACCCACACAAGTGAGGTACCATTTTTATCTGGAGACCTAGGGGAACGCTTGGTGGTAGGAAAATTTGGTTTTCTAATTATAGAAGATTATGGCACAGTAATGCAAGGAAAATGTGTGACTATAATCACATTTTGAGGTTTGCATGGCGTTGTGGGTAAGAAAAGTTGTTGGGATCCATGAGAGTCACACCACCCAGTACTCCCCATTGTTTTTAGGTTACAAAAATATCTAGAATTGGTAGATTTTCCCTAGAGACTAACTACACCTTGGCAGAGAAAGACAGACAAGACAAATATCACTGCCTATGCATCTGTTCATCAAGTACACACACATATTGGTTGGATTTGGTACGAGGGTGAGTGAAAGGTTCAAAATTTATATTTTATTAACAAGAGATTTCACAAAAGGAAATGCACTGTTAATAATTAAAAGGTTAAAAACCTGAACCAATGGCTCACAGCTTGTGAGCTGTAAAGCTACGTCAAGGCACCAACCTCATTATAGGCCATTCGAACACCTTTCATACTTGACACACACGTTCACACCACCAGCCGCGGACCCAGCACATTACAACACTCACATCAACAGACAATGGAGAGACAATCTACACCCTGGCAGAGAAAGACAGAAAAGACAAATATTCCTTCACAACTAACTATTCCTTAAGTACACACACATACTGGTTGGATTTGGCACGAGCGTGAGTGAAGGTTCAGAGTGTAACATTTTATTAACAAGAGATTTCACAAAAAGGAAATGCACTGTTAATACTTAAAAGGTTAAACACCTGAACCAATGACTCACAGCTCGTGAGCTGTAAAGCCACGGCAAGACACCATCCTCTTTACAGGCCATTCACACACCTTTCGTACGTGACACACACAAGACCATTTACACCGCCAGCCGTGGGCCCAGCACATTACAACGTTCACATCAACAGACAGCGCCATTCAAGAGCCCATCACTTTCATACGCCAACATGACTGGCACAGCAATCACACAGCCTGGCGGTTGACGTAGTGTGTGTAGTGGCATTTGGCTAGCACTGTGAGTAATGACCAGCAGCAGGTCACTACTCACACACCGCCAGCCAAGCGCCAGTCCATGCACACTGCCAGCCAACCGCCAGACCATGCACACCGCCATGCCAAATGCCAGTCCACGCACACCATCATCAATTTTTTTTAACATGAAGGAAAACACAAACCAATTGGAACTAGATACCAAACTCGAACTACAAGCACAAAAGTGGTAACTAAATGCATCATACTAATGCCAATAGTGAAACAGAACTACAAATATAAAACAATACAGACCAGGCAGTTCACTATTAGATTCATGGTTGCTCCCAAAAACTCTTTTGAGTGTAATACAATCTGAAACATGTTGGCACACACAGCCCAGGATTAGAAGGACAATCAGCACAGTGCGTTCGAGTCTCCTTCTGCATACCTCTTTGCAATCAGACTCTACATCTCTTACAGAGATTGTTTTTTTGGGTCTTGGGAGGAATTAAATCAGGAAAGTGTTGATCTTTCAATCTAGCCACATCCTCCACCACTCCATCTCTAGGAACACTTGCCTGTTCCACTACAACAAGGCTGCCTATCACAGACTCCTGAAACTAAACAAAAGTCATCCTTGATGCTGGAGAACACTCCTTGAACACAACAAAAGCATTAAAAGTTGCTAAGTTGTAGAGATGGATGGCCAACTTCTTATACCAAATGTAAGCCTTACTAACAGCAGTGTAAGGTTCCAACCTCTGATCTACACTAGCTACACCACCCATGTGCTTATTGTAGTCTACAATGCACACAGATTTGCGCACTTCAGCAACCTGACCCCAAACAGTCACAGGTGAATTACTTTCAGCATGGATGGTAGTCAGCAAGTAGACATCCCTCCTGTCCACAAATTGAACAGCAGTCCACTTAGAACAATTCCTTAAATAATTGCACACCAGTGTAGAAGTTATCTAGGTACAAATGGTGACTGACCTTTGTTAAGAAGTCTTCTACCAAGTTCCCACACGATTTTCTATGAAACTCCAAAAGTGCACAGACAACCAGGGGGGTCAATAGTGGAATCTCTACCAGTGTACACCTGGAAATTATAGACATATCCTGTCCTACTCTCAGACAACATATACATCTGAATTCCATAACATGCCCTCTTGCTAGGAATGTACTGCCTAAAAACCAAACGGCCCTTGAACATGACCAAAGACTCTTCAACAGCTATTTCTTTCCCTGGAGTATAGATGTCTGAAAAGCGATCTACCAAGTGATCAAGGACAGACCGAATCTTAAAAAGACGCTCACAATCAGGGTGATCTCGTGACAACGCCGAAGCATTATCAACAAAATGTAGCATCCTAAGCAAAACGATCACGACTCATAATTTCAGGAAATATGGCCGTTGCCATCAAGGGACTGGTAGACCAATATGAAGACAGGGACGGCTTCCTTAACATGCCCATCATAAAAGTTAAACCCAAAAACTTCTTCAGCTAATCCAGATTTGTGGGAGTCCACCGGGTAGCTCTAGAGCAGAGCCTAAGTCTGGCACTGTTGTCCCTCAAATACTGTTCAGCATACAAATTAGTCTGTTCAACAATCTAAGCCGAAAATACATCATCCATAAACAACTGAAAAAGCTGTATAGGCAAATAATGTTCACAATTTACTCTACACCCTGCATCACCACTAAAGGCAGGCAACACCGGCTGCACCATGTTTGGATCAACCCAGAGTCCAGCACTTCCAATGGGAAACCTTGGAGCCCCAGGCTGCAATCCAGATGTCTCTTGCTGCACCATCGACACATCAGTGTCCTCCTCTAAAACAGGTGCTTCATCCGCACTGAGAGTAGCTTCATCCACATTGAGAGTAGCTTCATCATCAGATGATTCCTCGTGGACAGAAAACTCACTGCCAGAATCTTGCACTTTCTCCTCTGCCTCAGATGCACTGTCAGTCTCATAATCATGGTCAGAGGAAGATTCAAAAATCATACCAACCACCTGCTGAGCAGTAATCCTGTGGCTAGCCATAATACTTACTAATAAATGTAACTTGACAAACAAATCAACAAAACACTTAGTAAAATAAGTACTAACCAAAATGTGCCTTTATCACTAAGACCTATATACTCCAAAACTATACCACTCACTTGCCAGAAACAGCTAGACTCACCACCACCTACTCTGCACAGACACAGCAAGGACCAACAATATCCCACTAAAAAAGAAAAAGAAAAGAAAATTACACATAAGACAATGCAATTCACATCGTGCACAAATCCAAAAAGAATTTGACACTCAAAACATAAACTAAATATGCTGCTATTATGACACCACTTACAAAAAATTCATTCATGCATGACAATAATACTCATTTGGAGTAAACACAACAAAAAAAATGTCTTACCAAACACATGCAACTACGCAAACTGCAGATCAACCACTGCCAAAACCGCAAACAGGAATCAAAAGCTTTGTACTAGAATAAAAAGGAAAAATTAAACATTACAATCACTTATGCAAATAATGCACCATTCCACACACAATCCACCAGCCACGCTGGGGGGCAGGTGGGTCTAAAAACATAAGGCCAATCTGCCCCTAAGGGGGGGCAGAAACAGCCAAAATAATTACCCCATAAAGGGGAAGGGACCCTTGTCCAAGGGGCCACTCCCCAACAACAACATTGAATAAAAGCCCTGGTGTCTAGTTGCTTCAGATGGACCTAAAAATATAAGGCCGATCTGCCCTCAAAGGGGGCAAAAATGCCCAAAATATTCATCCAATAAAAGGGAGCGACCCTTGCCCAAAGGGCCGCTCCCCAACAACAACATTTAAAAATATCCTGGTGTCTAGTGGCTTCTGCCTCGGGCCTAAAAACATAAGGCCGATCTGCACCCAAGGGTAGCAGAAATGGGCAACACAATTTCTCCCCAAAGAGGAGCGACCCTTCCCCAAGGGGCCGCTCCCCCACATCGCAGAAATTGATCAATATAAGCAAATCCCTGGTGTCTAGTGGCTTATAAGGCCGATCTTTCCCCAATGGGGGGCATAAACGGCCAAAATATTCACCCCAATAAAGGGGAGTGACCCTTGCCCAAGGGGCCACTCCCCAACATCCAAAAAATAAAAAAATCTCTGATGGCCTAGTGGCTACTAAAAAGAAATGCAAACCGATCTGCCCCCAAGGGGGGCTGAAACGGCCAACAGAAATGCTACCCAAAGGGGAGCTACCCTTCCCCAAGGGGACACTCCCAGCCAAAATGAAACTGATTGAAAAAAAACAATCCCTGGTGTCTAGTGGGTATTCTTGCTGCACAATCGCAGCCCCATGCGCGATCGTGCAGCAGGAATGCTCCAAAGAAACATCGGAGGAAAGGGAAAACCCTTTCCTTTTCCCCGATACCTCTTTGGTTGAAATCCTCCCCCACTCCCCAGGGAGAAACTCACCTTTCTCCCTCGACGCACTGGAAGCAAATGGCTTCCAGTGTGTCCAACAACATCTGATGACGTTGGCACGCTATCCGCGCTGACGTCATTAGATGACATGGAGGGGGGGCGTGGGAGGGCAGCGGAAGGGCTTCCCCTGCCATCCCGGGTGGGGGCAACAGGAAGGGCGACCCACGGGGAAGTGCCAGTGCTTCCCCCGTGGGTGGGTGCTAGGGCGACAGGAAGCCGTCTTGCGCACATGCCCACTGTGGCGTTGGACGGCTCCCCGCCGTCCGACGCACCAAATGGGTTAAGAAAGTCGTTGAATAAATGTAAGTCGGAATTAAGAGACAGTGGTTGAAAGTAATATTTTCCTTCACATCATCATCTTTATCACCCAGCCCAGCATAGCTCTACAAATGCTTCAGGCCACAGACAAAGAGACATTCCAGTCATCCAAACACATCGCCAGCATAGTTTGATTTTGTGTCAATGGATCCTACTTTGCATCACCCCTTTGCATATTTATATTTTTTGTAAAATGTTTGTGACAGTTTTAAAATAGTATGACCTTTATTGCCAATTAATAAAAAGCATTTCAATATAAACCAGCATTAATTTTTTTTTTTTACATTTGATGAATTGTTACAAAAATTGTATAAAAAAACATTAAGAAGAATTGAGACAACAACGAATCGAGTTAAAATTGCGTTAAGATTGGCTACAAAATGTTAATTGCAGGTTGCGTGTAGTAAGGGCCGAGGAGGCTTCTGGCTAAAATATTAATCAGTAATAACTGAAAGAGCCGGTGTATGCTGTGTGGGCAGCCTTGATACATTTTGCAAAAACCTGGTGGCCTTGCATGATAGCTGCATGCTATGGCCGTTCAGGAGGGCCATCACTGCGGGTGGCAAGACCTGATCTGAAGAGCCCTTAAAGCTGGTCGTAGCAGGACACACACAAAGAAGATGAAGTAGGCTTTCTTGGCTGTTGTCACACAAGCAGCATTGTCTATCCGTCCAAGACTGCTTTCATGAGGGGAACAGGTCTTTTGAAGGAAAAGTGCCCAGATGAAGTAATAGTAATTCGTGTTGGGTGGGTACCGCAATGTGGGTCATCAGGTATGGTTGCGGGTTCCAAGAAGTGTAAGAGTGCAGGACAGCCAACTCGTGCCGTTTTTGGGCAAGCTCCGCCTTATCAATAATCTGTGTTTGTTGATTAGCAGCCTTATTGGTGATTCTTTTGAAGGCAAGGAAGTCCTTATTCAATTTCCAGCCATTATCTAGGTGTAGATTGCTTAGCCTGCTGAAGGACTGTTGGCCACGAGTTTTTATAATTGGGCCGCCTCCTCATTTCTGACCAACACATGGTGGCCAGTGAGTCTCTGGGGGCTGCCCTTAGCTTCCAGCAAAATTTAATGAGGGCGCCGCTCCTAACCGGACTTTGGTGTAACAGGCCAAACGCCAATCTGACCTGTGATTGAGATGTATGTTGCGGAAGCCAGAAGAGGCATTTAAAGAGGGATAATTGGAGCAGGTGTAATGTAATTGCATCTCTCCCCTTTAACAGTTCGGAACCGTATGTAATTGATGGCAGAAATGTTGCCCTTAGGACCTGTAACAGATGGTGTTGTGATGTGCTGCCAATCTTTTTATGCAGCAATTTGAACGCAAACTGAAGTTTGTTGGCAAGGGCTCTGCTATGGGTGGGGTACTCTTTGAACGATAATTGGGTGTCCATTACCACTGCCAAGTATTTATATGGTTTGTCCTGTTCTTAAGGTTTTCCAGAGGCTTGCTACTTGAAGTTTGGTGGGCTGCTCCTTGAATTAGCATACCACTTTCGTTACGTTTTGGTTTAGTTCCAATGACAACGTTTGCGTGTAATGTGGCAGATAAGTTATTACATACTGGAGGCCAATCGGGGTTTGGCTTAATAGAACGATGTCATCGGCATATTGAAGACATCTGAGCGGTTCGTCAGCTAGTTTGGGAGGATCACACACCACTTCCAATAGTTGACTATCGAGGTCGGCCATGTAGATGTTAAATAGGCAGGGGACTAACATGCACCCCTGCTTTAGGCGAGTGTGAGTGGAAATCTTGCCAGTGGTTCTGTGGCCATTGCCAACTTTGATTTTGACCCAGGTGTGTGAGTACAAGTTGATCACAGCTTCTAATAGTTTTGGCGATGCACCACAATTGGCCATTTTGGCCCAAAGATGAGCCCTTGAAACCCTGTCAAATTCTGCTTTCAGGTCTATGAAGCAGGCATAGAGTTTAGAGACTTTGACCTTGGCTTTTTTTATGAGGAGGCTGACTGCCAGGAGATTAGTCACTGTGTTCATGCCTGCTCTGAAGACAGTCTGTGTTTTAGGGATGATATTTGCCGAGGGGTCTACCAGAAGATTGGAGGCATAGATCTTTGCTTCAACATCGATAAGAGCAATCAATCTGTAATTTTCTATGTTGGAGGGTGAGCCAGATTTGTAGATAGGGTGCAAGATGCTGCAGCGCCAGGAAGCCGGGATAGAGTTGGTGAGGAAGGCGTAATTGAAAAACGGAGTGAAGTGATCCTGGGTAGATGGTTGTTATGTGTTCTACCCAGTCTGCTTCAGAGATGCCGGCAGTATGGTGAAAATAGCACCCATTTGCAAGTTTATTCATTTCAGCCCCAAATAATTTACTATTCTTCAGTTTGCTCATGTGAAGTAGAGTGATCTATATTTTTGTCTCATAGGATGTTTTAGCTGTCTATGTGGCCTTTCTATAAGCTTGCCTCAGTGTTGCCAGCTTCTTCCGTGTGTCTTGGGT
Source organism: Calotriton arnoldi (assembly GCA_963921515.1). NCBI lineage: Eukaryota > Metazoa > Chordata > Amphibia > Caudata > Salamandridae > Calotriton > Calotriton arnoldi. The sequence continues at coordinate 1,296,231 of CAWUFW010003966.1, forward strand.
TATCCGAGAGTCTAATTTCAAAAGTCTACGGATTTCCCTGTTTAGCTGCCTTTTTTACAAAAGTAGTGATGGGGTGAACCAGGCTGCCCCCAACCGAGTATTCTTTTTCATTGGGGTAGGTTTGGCTGAAAAGGTGAAGATGAGAGTAGTGACCGAAGATTCCCAGACTTGTACCAGTGAGGAGCTTAATTGTTCTCAGTGGCTGCCGGCACAGGTAAGAGCGGAGGAGTAGGGGTGGGGTGGGGGTCGGGGAAGTTTACAGACGACGGGATAAGTAACATTAAAAAAGAAAGAAAAACACTTACCTTGTGCTCGCCAGTGCAAGGTAAGTGGTTTTCTTTATTTTTGTATTTAATGTTACTTATCCCGTCGTCCCCACCCTGCACCACCGCCCCACCTCTCTCACCTGTGCCGGCCACTATTGATTGTTCTGTTGTTAGGCAGGCACGTACAAAATGCATGATTACCTCTACAGTGGGCCCTGACCATGTGAAACATTTTAAGTTGAAGGCCCATGGAGATGTTAGCAGATCCCTTGGTGGGCTAGACAGTAGCTCCATGTGTTGGAGGGAAGTGATCACTCTCACCTCTAGCACATATACCATAAAGGATGATCATCGGAAACAACACAACGTCTGCCAAAGTGTAGTTTAGAATTGCATTTGATTTGTGTGACAGCCTAGTGAAAGCTGTCAGTTGGTCCTGGGGAAAGCGGCCATTTAATGTGTAGAGACCGATGTTTTCTAGGGCCTCAATTCATGATTTTCCGTATTGGTCGGTTCTGGTGTAATTTGAAATTGCTGCTGGCAACGGCTTTATTTGATGCTCTGGGGATGATGAAAATTTGCTTTGTATTAGATGCATGTGCCAGACGAGCATGCAAAGAGGTAGCTTGAAGGGATTTGAGTAGGGCGATCAAGGACTTTATTTTCCCCACTTTGTTCTTGTGGTTAGGGTGAATATATAGGTTGCAGACTAAGAGACTAAAGTAATTTTGCAGGGGAGGGAGCTGAGAGTTTGAGGCATTGGGGCCAGGTTAGTCCCAAATCAATGTGCTTTTTGTTTTGGGTCCACTGTAGGTGAGCTGTGATATATGTTGAGAGACCTCCTGTTGCTCTTCCTGTCTGGTTTGGTTTAATTGCTTCAATCTGAAATTCCTTAAAACAAGTTAGTGGTGTTGGGGTTTGTGTCCAGGTTTCCTGAAAAGGCAGGATGTCAAAATGCCGAAGATAGGCGATGAAGTTGTTCTCTCCCACCTTATTGCAGAGGATATTCACATTTCAAGAGCATAGTTGGATTGGGGAATGTTCATGGCTGGGGGCCTCTTGTTTTTGATTTCATACCTCCCATGTCACCCTTGAGGGGGAATGCTTCTCTGGGTGGAAGGAAACATGTCTTGTGTGAGTTGGCACTCTCGGAGTGTTAGATTGCTGGGTGCTCAATATTTGCAGAGGATCTCTAAGTGTTCATATGTCTGTTAGACCAATTGCTCCCCTTTATACCCCGCTTGCTGATGACAACCACTTAATGGAGGTCCCTGCGGGAGAAGGAGGGGCTGGGATAAACTGGCTCGGGTCTTCTTATTTCGATGCTCCATTTTTGAAGAAGTTTTCGCAGTTCTGAAATACCTGGGTTGCTATTGTCGGGTTGACCCATGGGACTACCATTATTTCATTGCCTGGATTCAACGGGTTGGACTTAAATTCAACACCCTCTATGTGGTTTGTTTGTAAATGTTTGAGGGTGTGAAAAGAGCTAGCCAGTTTTAAAATAGCACTTCTATTTAAAACGTCATGGGGGCCTCTGGACTTGTATTGTGGGATCAGTTCTAGCCTTGCCGAGGCAGTGTCAACGCTATCGTTGTATGTTTGTGTGGGTGCCCTCTGCCCAGGGTGATGGAGGAACCGAGTGGAGGGCTCACGTCGAAATGAATGAGGGAGGCCGGAGTGCTGCGGGGCCATGAGCTTTTGGGGCGTTTGGGTGGGCGGCTGCGAATACTCAATGGCCGGTAGGCAAATCCCAGTCGCAGGATTTACTGATGATGTAATGGAATGGAAATGACCATCTGTGTTTACTAAGAGTGGGGATACTTGGCTTGACCAGTCACAAGTGATGACTGTGCTGGGTGTTAGAGAAATTAGTTCTCTAGTTGTAGTAATGGGAACTATGTCCCAAGGATGAGATGTTGTTGTCACTTTCAGAGTGCCAGGTTGGCTGGGCCCTGGCGGCTGGGTGATTTTGTGGGTCCATTCCTTCTGTAGGAATAAAGGGTAGTGGGGATTGTCCCTTGGTCGGAAAGTCGTTTTTGATGCACCACTGGGGTCTGCTGAGAGTCCATGGAGGACTGCTGAATGCTTGGTTCCTTGTTATTGTGACAGTGTGGGGAGGGACTGTCCCTTGAATAGGTTGATCTGGCTGGGGTTCCATTTGGGGATGGTGTTTGCCTGGTTCCTCACTGATGTGACTAGGTGGAAGAGGACTTTGTACTTCTGGCCTTGTTCGCTTGTTGTTACTGACTTTTCTGAGGCGTTTGCGCTCCCTTTTTGTCAGGGCCGGTATGGGGCTTGGTGGGATTGATCCTGTGCTGGGTCAGAGTGATCGGAGAGTATGGAGGCCTCCTTGAAGTGCAGGTTTATTGATGCTTCTACTATTTGAATTGCAGTGTTAGTCGCTTTAATTTCCTAAACGTTTACCGGATCATCCTAAGAGCACGGTTTGGTCAGGGAAACCTGCTGAGTAGGTGGCTGTTGATTGGCTTGTTGCTACTTAGCCGGATTGTGGGAAGGGATATCTGATGAAGGGTGAATAGCAGATTGGGCTGTATGAGCCAGGGTGGGGTGTTTAGGGACTTTGACTTCTGATTTAATGTCTGCTAGAATAGTTGGAAGTGTTTTGAGGAGGTCCAGGGTGGTATTGCATTGGTACAAATGATAGGATGTTGCAGGGTCTTTCTGCACTCTCCTGATCAGGCCATTTAATGCCTGCAGTTTTTGGTCAATGCCTAAGACATAGGCGGCCAAGGCGTTCAGTAGGTCAACCTGGATTTCTAATTGTTCTGAGTGCAACAATAGAGCAGAATATATCACCTCCATGATATCTACCAGAGGTGTCCATATTGGGTTTGGAGGGATTATGCTTTTATCAACAGATGTAGTGCACTCCTTGTCTAAGTTGGGGGCAGAAGTTGAAGCCTCGTTGCTGCTGGAATGGGCATGGGGCGTGCCGATGTAACACTCTGTTTGACTCACCATGGATGTCCTGTCCTGCGAGCTGCTTTCGATCCAGATTGCTGGGTTCTCCTGGGCAGTCTAATAGGGAAAGCAGGGCATTGTAATTGTGTTTCGGCCCTGAGTTGGATGTAGTCCTATGCTGGTCTATGGCACCATCATGGGATTGATCGAAGGGGCTTAGGAATAGATCCTGCCACGGCCTGTGTCTCCTGTTTTATAGCCTTGTTCTGGTCGTACTATAATGAAGACCTACTCAATGGCACTAGTGGTGAATGAATCCAGATAGAGTCGTTGGCTTGAGCGTAAATGCCTAGGTGTGTAGATGACTTCAAAAAGTCTGTTCCTTTGGCCATCCTAGAGCCGCTGGACGTGGGGGACTGTAGAACGGCGGCAAGTGTGGCCCCTTTTGGTGGGCCGATGCTGATGGTAATGGGTGCTTTGTGAGTTCACCATCTTTCTGTTTCGCCTTCTCCTTGCTTTTTTGTAGGCTTTACACTGCTGTGTACATTGTCAGATTTCATGGCGGCAAAAGCTGAATATAGAGCGGGCAGTAGATTGTCCGGTGAAGGAGGCGCCTCTAGATCCTGTGGTGCTCTGTTTGTGGCTGTGATTGTGTCTTTGCGTCTTGTGTCTTTGCGTGAGCCCCTTCTGTAGCGGCTGTTGGTCAGGTAGCCCTTGTGTGTGGGGTCGTTTTGGGCGATGACACTTTGTTGGCTGTGCTCTTGTTTGCTTGTACGCTAACACTTTGCTGCTTGTATGCCCTTGCTTGCATAGCTTGTTTATTGATGTCATTTTACTTGCAGGCTCCTCACTGCAGAGGCATGGGGCCAGATACTTCATTCTGGCTTCCTAGTGCCGTCTGACCCCCTCTGCAGGACTCCTTGTTGTTTATGTCGAATGCAGAGTGAGAGCATGAGCACGCTGGATATTGTGCTGTTAACTGGATGGTGGGTCCGTCCTATCGGCTTCGGTTCTGATTCTTTCCTACTGTGGCTGATGCCTGCAGGATGACCTGCCTGGGGGAAATGGGAGTGTGCCCAGTCGCAAACCGCACCCAGACCTGGCCGGCTGCTTCTGCAACTCAGGGCTCAACCAACCAGCAGTGGAAACAATCCATTCTGCCCCCCTTGAGTTTGCAGCTCCTCCGCTTAACTGAAGAAGGTAGGTAAGGCAAGTGAGTGTCATGGGCCAATTGCCGGAGGATGAAGGGGCTGCCAGGGAGACTAGCAGTGGATGCTCCTCGGCTAAAGGGGAGGAGCGTCGCCCCACTGCTTTTTTGCAGTGACACAAATGGAAAATAAAATGATAACTCCTGTTATTATCATTTTATTTTCTCCTACTTCCCCCCACTTTGCGTTTGGGGGCAGGGGAGGAGTGGGGGAACCCTCCTAAAGTGCGCAGTGACTGCTTGGCCGGCCCTCTCGGGCCGCCCAAAATAGTCTTGCACACTTCGCATGTTCTCCATGCAGGCTGCATTACAGCCTACATTGAGAACATGCTCACGCCCCCAGTCAGCGTCTGAGCACCGAAACACGGCTAGCACAGCGTTGTGATTGGCTGACTGGTCGCCTGGGTGTGCTTCTGGTAAGGCTGAGCGAGGGAGGACTACGGAGGCAAGGAAGCGGCGAGAATGTAAGTTTTTTGTTGTTTTTTTATTGCCACTTCCCCCTGCGTCCTCCCCCTCCTACCCCTGCCCCCTACCTCCCGCCCCTGCCCCCTCTATCGCCGATCAGGGCCAACCGCTGCTGGAGACTTGGGCTTCATGCAGGCAAGGACCGGACGGTTAAAAAGAGGAGGACACAGAGAGGGATGGGGGAGCAGCAGGCAGCAATGCAGGAATGTGCAGAGGCACAGGGGCCAGACAACAACGAGGACCAGGCAGCTGGCTGAGGGTACTAACACTCCAGTGCAGCCCTTGTTGTGAGCACCGGGTGCTGTCCGCCTGGCCCATGCTTGGGCTGGCACAGGCCACTGTGCACTCTGGCCCACGCTCCATACTGGCTCAAACTCTCTGACCCTCTGTGTGCACCCTGGGAGCAGATGTAGCACTCTACGATGGATAAGTTGTTAACTGTGGGACTTCGAGACCCATGTTAAACACCATTTCTTTTTTTATCACATTTTGTCCATGAGCACATTACTTTATCTGCCAAAACTGGCAACCCTTCGAAACTGGGCATACACAGTGTTTAAATAATAGAATTACATTTATAATAACAACCTTGATTTTTTCCACACACAAGCCATAGTGTCTTAAGGCCAGCATTCTCAGATGCAGTCAAACACTTCCAGATAGATTATTGGTCCCGCCGGGCCCCAGGTGATTTCTCTGGGCACCTGCTTCTCGGTCCCAGGGACTCGGGCCCCTCCCTCTAATGAGAAAACGAGAGATCATAACAACACAATAGGTGGCTGCTGGCTGCTGGCTGCCTGCCATCCCACTGCAACAACACCGGTGTTCTGCAAGCTCGCTAAGATATGTGCTTTTGTAGTAGACAATCAAAGTCATTTCTTTAAGCTTAATACATGAAATGTTCCATTTTAATGAGCACTCGATATATATACAAACAAGTTAAAGTGAAGGTATGGTTAGCTTTCGTGAGGGCACACGTTTGAAAAATAAACTCACAAATGTACTGAGAAAAAGAGAGTTAAAGGGAAGTTAGTTTATGAATTAAAACCCCCAAAATGCTCGGATTCGAAAGTTATGAATAGAACCACAATCCACAAATCACACAAAAGATATGCTAACCATAATTGGCAGATAGGGTGCAATGCTCTTGACCACTTCCTGGATGTGACAATTAAAATGATAAATTCCGTAAATAACTTTATTGAAGAGATTACGAGTCATATAACCCTTAACACTATGAAAGAGACAGCTATGAATGCAGTATACTTTATTGTTTTGAGTATATATTGTTATTATTTATTGTTTTGAGTATATATTGTTATTTAATCACTTCGTGCTTTTAGGGGTTTTAACTCATTGGTTAAATATTGTGAGTTCATAGGCATTATATTTGCTGTGCACTTAATGGTGTGCATGGGTGTTGTACTAGTTATGGATTACAGTCCGAGCCATACCCTGTACATTTTTCGGTTCTACTTTGCAACCATAAAATCACTTTAAATGTGTTTTTTTAAGTGGCTTTGGAGTTTTTTCATTAAACATATGTTGATGTGTTGTAAGCAACACTAACAATAACTTCACCCTTTTCTTTTTTTCGGTGCATTTGTGTGTTTGTTATCATATATCACAGGCAACACTTCCCTGCTCCCAAGCAACTATGAGCTTCCAGCCCTTGCTGCACACAACCTTTGGCTGTGTGCAAAGAGGGGGTTGGACCTAGGGACTGGCCTGCAATCAAACCCTGCACCCAATCATTTGCAGGTGGTCAAACCCCTCTGTGCATGGCCTTTAGCAAATGATGTCGGAGGTGTGACGCAATGCTTGATGTAGGGCCATGCATGCACACACCCCACATGGGAGGCCAACTTCCTCTGCTCACTTCGTCCATGTGCAGCAGGTGTTTGCTGCAGGGCGGCCAGGCCCTACACTCGCCCGCAGCATGCAGCCAACCCCCATTGCTCAATGCCATCGACTCTGCGCAGCAGGGCTCCATCTGCCCATAGGTGGCTAGCCCCGCTGCGCACTGCCTTTGTACAGCGCCGGTAGGCAGCCAGGACAGGACTGCGGCAGGACATAATTTCGCAAACATATTGTAAGTTGAAGTTGACTTGAAATTTATTTAATTTTTCTTTAGGCTCATATACATCTCTGCGAGGCAATGTTCCAGTTGTTTTACTATTCATACCTAAAGATCGCCTGCATGATCCATAAAGCCCTGCATAGCAATACGCCCAGTTACTTAGCACTAAAGCTAGAGCGATCGGGAGGATGCAGACATTTGCGAAGTGCGAGGTCACTACTACTGAAACCACAATCCTTCCATAAAAAGAGAACTGGTTGCAGAGCTTTTTCAGGGATCGCACCGAAGATTTGGAACTCCCTACCTCCAGTGGTACGTGGAATCTCATCCTTTACCTCCTTCAAAAAAGAAGTAAAAATGCTTCTAATGAACAAATTCACATCCTAAGACTTTAATTCTATGTTGACTAATAGTCACCTATGCTATCCATATATTACTGTCTACCTCTTTTGTATTGAATGGCGAATACCAAAGGTATGTATACTACCTCAACTCCCTAATGTTTAATAACTGTATTGTGAAGCGCTCTGATTCCCTCGTGGATCATTCTTTGTTGACTACTAGTCACCTATGCTATCCATATACTACTATCTACCTCTTTTGTACTGAATGGCGAATACCAAATGTTTGTATACTACATCAACCATCTAATGTTTAACCCCTTCGCCGCGGGGCAAATTCCGCTGCGGTGCGAGAGGGGGCGGGGTTGGGCGTGGCGCTCCCGTACTCAGGACGGCTCCCGGCCGTCATAAATCACGGTGGGCGTGTGCTCATGACGGCTGGGAGCCGTCCGAACTCCACCCACTGATTAATTCTCCCGCACAGGCGGGGAATTAATACCGCGTGGGCGGAGCAGCAACGTTCGGGCGGCTCCCGGCCGTCATGAGCACACGCCTACTGTGACTCATGACGGCCGGGGGCCGTCATGAGCACTCAAGGAGTTAAGAACTGTATATTGTAAAGCGCTCTGATACCCTCGTAGGTCATGTTCGCGCTATATAAAACTTTATAAATAAATAAATAAATAAAATTCATCTTACCTTCTCTTGGACATTTATTCCCATAGTGGTACATTACTCTGGGTGGCCAAATCATATGAAGGAGGTCAGGTCCCCTACTTTGCATCTAGGGCATTCATCTCCTGTGTCTGGATTCATTTTATATTGCATTTTGGAGGTCAGATGGATCCTATGTAGATACTTAACTTGAGTTAGCTTGAACTTAGCATTACAGAAAACTAGCCTAACTAGACAGTAGGCATTCGCTCACTCCAAATCCGATATTCCATTCATTGTTTCACGCATTAGCTTAAGCTATCATTCACAGTGGCCTATATCGAAAGGTAATTATTACAAGTCTGATAGATGTGAGCTCGAGTGGCTCCTAATGCCGTTGCTACTGTATGCAGTTGAGGATATCCTGTTGACATTTGCCCTGGCAGCTCTCGTCAATCTTGAAAATACCAAGAATCCTCCCCTCTGCTCACCAATCTTTTTCTGCGAGCTGAAGGTGAATGAACATCCTTTTCGCTCCACAGCGACCTTCCTGGACTGATGGAAACATGCAGATGTCAGACCCCTCCTAAAGAAAGCCTCAGCTGACCCTAGCGATCTCATAAATTACCGCCTGATCTCCTTGCTGCCCTACCCGGCCAAAGTTCTCCAGAAAGCCATCAACCAGCAGCTCACCAAATTCCTGAAACAAAACTACCTACTGGACGCCTCTCAATCAGGATTCCGTGCTAACCACAGCACTGAGACTGCACTGATTGCTGCCACAGACAACATCAGAACACTCCTTGACTGTGAAAAAACCGTGGCCCTGATCCTCCTCTACATCTCTGAGGTGTTCGACACAGTCTCCCACAACACTCTTATCAACAGACCCCACAACAAAAGGCACCCTCAAGTGGATCACCTCCTTCCTCATATGACGCACACAGAGCAGCCAACTGCCTCCCTTCACCTCTGCACCCAAAGAAATTACATGCACAAGGATCATCCCTTAGCTCTACCCTGGTCAACATCTACATGGACCCCCTGGCAGACGTCGCCAGATCCCACGGACTCAATATAATCTCCTACGTAGATGACAGTCAACGAATCCTCTCGCTCACCGAGGACCACACCAACGCCAAAACCAACTTCTGCAACGCTATGACCAAAGTAGCCGTATGGATGAGAGACAACTCCCTCCAACTCAACTCCGCCAAAACTGAATTACTGATCTTTGGGAAGAACACCTCTGCATGGGACCACAGCTGGTGGCCTGCAGAACTCAGACCCACACCGACCGACCAGGGCACGCAACCTCGGCATCATCCTTGACAGCCAACTGACCATGAAATGAAAAGTCAATGTAGCCACTTCCTCCTGCTTCCACACACTTTGCATGCTCTGCAGAATCTTCAGATGGATCACAACCAACACCATAAAGACCGTCACTCAGGCCCTCGTCACCAGCCGCCTCGACTATGGCAGCGCCCTATACGCCAGCATCTCCACCCAGCTCCTCAGAAGACTGCAGACTATACAGAATGCTGCAGCCAGACTCATCCTGGACCTCCCCAAACGAACCTACATAACCCACCACCTGAGAGACCTCCACTGGCTCCCCATCCAGGAAAGATGCCAGTTCAAGCTCCTCACGCACGCCTACAAAGCCCTCCACGACCTAGGACCTGCCTACCTCAATCATCGACTGAACTTTCACCAACTTGTCAGACACCTGCACTCCTCTTCACTCGCCCTCGCACACACACACCCCGCATCTGTTGCAGCGGTGGCCCCTACTTCTCCTACATCGCTGCCAAGGGGAGAGGTGTGGCGCCGCGGCCAGGGCGACTGACGCTGGAATCTGGGGCTCACGGTTCGAGCCACGGCACTGGCGGCATGTCAGCCCAGCACCATGTGACTCTGGGCAATAGCTTGCTTAATCTTCCCGACGGCCTCCAGCGCCCGGATGCCTTAAGGTAGCTGTTCGCGCTTTACAAATACTGGATTTACATTTTACATTTTAACTACCTTCCCCTCCTGCGCCGTACAGCACCCTCGCAGGCAGACTTCAGAAAGAGATGAAAGACCTGGCTCTTCGAAGCAGACATAGCGCCCAAATACCCCTAGGGGTGACAGTGCTGCACTCTACAAATGCTGTTTGATTGATTGATTGATTGATTGATTGAATTCTTCATATAGATGCTCCATTACAGAACATGCATCTATTGTGTCACAACTTTTTCTCTCAATGCATTAAAGTGGGGGAGAACCCAAAAAGGTTCTCTAGGATGATTTGGTGTGGCCCCACCCAACCTCGGTCCATACGATTTCCGGATGTGATGCATCAGTTTACCTAAATAGAGGGTTTGGGTTTCCGATCGTAATACCCAAGACAAATATCCTGGAGTTCATCCCCTATATATCATATAGGTGCTTTTTGTCCTTGAGGCTCTCCTCCAAGCATTTTGCTAGATACTGCAATTGTGAAGCCAGGTAGTATGGTTCCACGTCAGGTACGGGCTCGTCCCTCTTGTTCGAATGGACAATTTAATATGCTTAATTTAAATCAAGGGGCTTTAACAATTTTTCTCCTGGCCAAAAGAGAAATTACCAGGAACTGGAAGTCGTCAGGAGGACCGAGGGTGGGAACATGGAAGAAGGAATTGGAAAAATGGGCAAGCACAGAAGGGAGAATCCTCCTAAGAGAAGCAAGACGGGGCATAGGCAAACTAGACAAGACAAGGGCATGAGAGCGACTAGTTGATGAACTAATGGAAGTTGGGCAGGAAGCAGAGAGGACAGGCCCCGCACAGCCCCCATCACCTGAACGGGGGGAAGGGGAACCAGGCTTGACAGCGTGAAAGCTGGCCAACCACCCAAACCTAGCCCCATCGCATGGGACTGCACGGTACCTTGGATGTTAAATGAAGGACCCCACTGCGTGACCATGTGACACTCAGACTATTACCCAGAAGCGGCTGCAACACAAGGAGGGAGGGGGAGAGAGAGGGTGGAGAAACAGTACCAAGTTGTTGTTTAGGGGAACCATAAATGTATAAATATCACCTCACATGTATTGCACTGAGCAAGTGATGTATGAGAAGCAACTATTTGAAAACTCAATAAAATCTGGTTTTAAAAAAAAGGGTCTTTAACAATTTTTCCAGCACTATGGCCTTCATACCCTGCTACACATGCAAACATCTCAGTAATATGATCACTTTGGTCAACTCTCCCGATCAAGGATAGAGGCGAGGCCACCCAGAACTGTGCGGAGTCACACAGTTCGTCCATGATCTTACCTACATTTCTTCCTAGTACAGGACTCACTCGTTATCCCCATTTCCAGGTATCTAAATCCCACAGTCTACCATTGCAGATCTGAATAAAGGATGGAGTCCGGAGGTTCAAGTGCCATACTTCCAAGAGGGTACAGCTTAGATTTATGCCAAGAAGTAGTCAGTCCAGAGAGGGGCGCTATGAGGGACAACTGTTGCAGGAAGTGTGGGGTTACCTGAAACAGGTCTTGCATATCAACCGCATAGACTGAAATAACATGTTTAGTGCCTCCTGTCCTAGTTCCCCATTCATTCATTTAAATATGCAGTGTGTGACAGCCAGGGGATGTATTGCTAGGGTTAACAATAATGACAATAGTGGACATCCCTGTCCTGTCCTTCTACCCAAGATCCAGTGTTAGGAGACCATCCCCCTGTCTTAACCTTACTGTGGGCATCAGCTATAGGAGCTTGATCCCCAAAAAGAAGATTGGGCTGAGGCTATATTGTTGCAGGGCCAATTGCCAATCTGTAGAATCTAACACCTTTCAAGTTTTAGCAAGGCCACCGCATAGTCACCATATTCTGCTTTCGTAAATGTTTGCGCAGGTCGAAGGAGCCTCAAATGATGCATCATACGCCTTTTTAGTTATAAATCCTCACTGATCCAGGTGAACCAAATAGTGACTAAACTTCATCAGGCAAGAATGAATCACCTTGTATTTTCATGACTATTTAATGAGATTTTTATCAGATGGAATTATAATTGCGCTCACGGAGTTGGCGAAATTGGGAACTCCGCGCTATGCGTGTAATGCGGAGGTTCTGCTAAATTTCGCCATCTGGTTCCCTAGCAGAATTATAATCCTGTTGGCGCATGAGAGGCTTGTGAAAACATGTGCTTGCGAGCATGAATGAGATTTGCTGGCCGCTAGCGAGCGTGAGCAAGATTTGCCGGCTGCTAGGGAGCACGAGCGGTATATACCAGCCACTAGCGTGACTTCCGGTCCCCAGGGAGCTTTCCAGCACCATTTGTGTGATGCCGGCGAGCGTGAGCGGTTGCTTCTGTAGCAGATTCTCTACTCAAGAACCGGCTAAATCAACTCAAAAATACCTTAAGTGAATATTCTACCTGAACAGACCGTTCAGGTTCTTTTTAGTGCAAAAAGCATTTTCTTATTTTACTTTTTCTTTTTCAACAAGAAGAAAGTGCCCCAAAGACTCCAACTTTCTCTTCCCTTCCAGAAGGCTCTTCCCAGTGCTTTGTCCATCTCCTTGTGACTTTTTATTTGGATTTCAAGGTGAAAGGATCACTCTCTTTGTCTGCAATTGCTGCTGCATATATATACTATTGGATTTCAAGGACTTTGTTTTTCTAACATCACAAGTAAATTCAAAAACTTATGTATAAAGGCGCTGTTTGTTTGATAGAGGACATGTTCCAGTATTTATTTGTACTTCTATTTATTTTTTAAATTTGATTGTGGCCTAGAGTTGCAGTAGGGGCCTACTATTTTTGTGCATTACTTTTTTTCATTTGTAAGGGAAAATGGTTGCACAGTTCAGTACATTTTCTCCATGTTTGTTTAATTTGCGCTATTCATTTATTTTAGCATGTGACCTAATTTGCCCATGTGTTATGTTCCGAGGTTAGGCCCATGTAGCGAAGCTGCTAATTTCTTACATTGTCCTATTTTTCACAAAAACATTTCTGCCGTGGACTTTTGCACATATTTGCATGCTCAACAATGTTGGATTAGTTTCCCTGAAATTACTTTGTTTACACATCTAGCTTCGCACAACATTATTACGATGCCTCAAACATCATGTACAAGGCCTCTTTGTGCTCTATGTACAAATGTCGTTCTATCTTCATCCAGGGGGCGACAGAGCTATCTACATATCTATAACATAGCTAATCTACAATGTACATCGCAAGGCTACTTTCTATTATAAATAATGAGCATCCCGATAGATTAGCAGAGGAGACACTTCAGCCGACACAGAGGGTCTCTGCATGCTGAAACTTCACCACGCAGCAGTCTGACATCTCCGTGAGGGGGTGGCCAGTTCGTGACCAAGATGGGCTCTTACATTCTCTCCCACCAGGTAAAGAAGTTGGATCCTCCGTTGGGGGATTCTTGACTTTACACCTGCACACCCTCTAGGTACACTTAGAGTAGGGTATTGCATAGTAGGAGTACTCCAGATTACTGCCTTGTTTATATGCCTGCATATATAGACTGTTTTAGCACCATGGTAATACTGTATATACTATTTACGCTTTTGATGCTTGTAATCACTTTCATCTGCTTCTGTCTACTAATTATAGCAGAACATGTATTCTATACATGAATAACGTTGGTTCAATAAATATATTGAAAACATCTCACTGTGTATTCTGTGTATTTCTCCAAACACAAGTAAGCACGAGTGATTGGGCGAAAGGCCCTGATCTGTTTCCACGATCTATGAGGGGTCAGGGTTCTCATGTTCAGTGGTTGCCAGAAACAATTCGCTCCCTGGTAAGAATAAGGGGGCTTATAGTGGCACTGTGAGCTAGCTGGTCTTTAGGCCAACATATCCTGCGTGGGTGCCCAGAAGCAGTCTAGGCACCTCGCTCAAAGTTTATGTTGTTCAACAAATGTGCAGATTCTACGGATTAGTGGGAACTACATGACACATGGGCCATCCAGCCAGTACTAGTCTTTGGATATATGAAACAAATGTTTCTGTGGCATATGTTGCTTTAAAACCTCATGACGGCCATGGACTAAATTAAAAATGTCCTTTTTTTTTTTAAATTTAACATTTTTTTCTGCAAACGTATATTTTGGTGGGGTAATATTAAATGCCTTGGGAGGATGTTGGTTGTTGTAACATTTTTATAACTCATTTAATTTACGTTTTTGGCATTGCTGAATTAATGGTAGTGTTTTCTTCATTGCTTACCATGACTACTTTATCTGGGGGGGGGGGTGGGTGTGTGTGTGTGTGTGTGTGTGTGTGTGTGTGTGTGTGTGTGTGTGTGTGTGTGTGTGTGTGTGTGTGTGTGCGCCATAGGCCACCATTTTGTCTTTGTTCTCCATGGCATGTGGCTGCCAGGCATTTTGGGTAGTCAGTGTCAACAGACCTGCATGTGTTCTTTGTGTGTCCATGCCGCCTTGCTTGTAATTGTTATTTAACCATATTGCCGGTGGCCATTTTGTGTAACCAGCCAGTGTGATTTTGCGGTAGGCCTGCATGTATTATTATTTTTGTGTCCATGCCTCCTTGCTTGTTGTTGTTGTTTGACCATGTGCCTGGTGGTCATTTTGTGAAGCCAGCCAGTGTACCTTTGCCATAGGCCTGAATGCGTTCTTTGCTGTGTCCATGCCTCCTTGCTTGTTGTTGTTTGACCATGTGGCCGGTGTCCATTTTGTGTATCCAGCCAGTGTGCTTTTGCCATAAGCCTGCATGTGTTCTCTGTTGTGTCCATGCCTCCTTGCTTGTTGTTGTTATTTTACCATGTGGCCGGTGGCCTATTGTGTAGCCAGCCAATATGCTTTTGCAATAGGCCTGCATGTGTTCTTTGTTATGACCATTCCTCCTTGCTTGTTGGTGGTGTTTGACCATGTGGCCGGTGGCCATTTTGTGTATCCAGCCAGTGTGATTTTGACATAGGCCTGCATGCGTTCTTTTTTTTTGTTTCCATGCCTCCTTGCTTGTTGTTGTTTGGCCATGTGGCTGGTGGCCATTTTGTGTGGCTAGCCTGTGTGCTTTTGTCATAGGCTACTGTTGGACTTGGCCCTTTTTGCAGGTTCATCCCTAAACTTTTTGCCTTTTTCCTAGCCTTTTCTCTGACATGGTGTTGGTGGTTTTAGGCCTCTGGGCACTTTAACACTGCTGTCCAGTGTAAAGTGCGTAGCCTCTGTGTACATTTGGTAAGATTGGTCTACACCTGTTTGGCCTATTTAATTTACCTGTCAGTCCCCTGTAAAGTGGTATCTCATATACCCAGGGCTCGTAAATTAAATGCTACTGGTGGGCTTGCAGCGCTGATTGCGCCACCCACCAAAGTAGCCTTTCAAACCTATCTCAGGCCTCTGCCATTGCAGGGCCTGTGCGCGCAGTGTTACTGCCACTGTGATGTGGCACCTAAAGTGTGTGCCATGTCTGTGACCCCCCTTTTACTGCATGTCAGTCACCCCTAAGGTAAGCCCTAGCTAGCCCTATGGGCAGGGTGCATTGTAGGTGAAAGATAGGACATGTACCTTAAGTGTGTGACATGTCCTGGTAGTGACAAACAGCCATTTTGGTTTCTCACTACTGTGGGGCTGCCCTCCCATAGGAATGCATTGGGGATTCCCTGAGAAGTGTTTCAGTGGTAATTCCTGATATGGGAGGAGCAGCATGGTCAAGTTTAGTATATTTGGAATGGTCATAATAAATGCTGCGCAATGGTGTGCGCAGATTTATTATAACTATTTTAGAAACGCCACTTTTAGAAGTTGGCATTTCTGTGTGCTATGTGTCTGCCTGCCTGATGTGAATTGCATGTCTGGCTTTTTGCGTGACAGGGGCGGGGAGGTGTGTGTGGCTCCAGGAGGGGCAGGGTGAGTCAGCACTAGGCTGAATGGGACACCTGCATTGGGAGTAGTGGGAGGAGTAATCCCCTGACCCTGAATAGGTCTGTGCCTAGCCTGTACAATGGTGGCTCCGCCCCCTGTGGTGTGTCTGATCACTGAGCCCCCACCTCACAAAGGGGAAGAGGAGCTTAGAAAACAAAGTGCTCCAATTCCCCCCTGAACCAGTTATTCGTGATTAGGAGGTTATGGTCTAATATGTTTAGGCTAATGAGGTTGGCGCATAATGTATTTTACGCCTGATGTGATACTGTGCATAATAGGATTTATGTTGCAGGATAATGCTGAGTACAGTGTTTGCCAGTAATTACTGGTTGTTTTCTACGTTTATGATTTGGTTCTACATTTACTATCTTTACTTTGTGATGGTTCTGACAGTGGCCCAATTGGCCATGTCATGTGTATATAATCCCCTGTAAATATTGCCTAGTACCAGTTGGCACAGTGTATATTGTGTGATTACTATTGTAATGTGTTTATGATATTACAAAGGCTATTTTTATATATAACCTTGTGTGGAGTTCCTTTAGTGGTGTGCCTAGTATGTTGCTGCTGTGTGTGTGTTGCGCAAACGCTTTACACATTGCCTCTTGGATAAGCCTGACTGCTCGTGCCAAGCTACCAAGGGGGTGAGCAGGGGTTATCTTCAGCGTGTAACTCCCTTGCCCTGACTAGAGTGGTGGTTTCTGCCTGGCTTTGGCGCAAGCCTTAGCCAACCAGAAATCCCATTTCTAACAGCCACCATGTGTTCTTTGTTGTGTCCATGCCTCCTTGCTTGTTTTTGTTCTTTGACCATGTGGCCGGTAGCCATTTTGTGTAACCAGCCAGTGTGCTTTTGCCACAGGTCTGCATGTGTTCTTTGTTGTGTCCATGCCTCCTTGCTTATTGGTGAACATGTGTCCAGTGTATTAAATATATGCTTTTTTCCCAGTTGTCAAAGCCATTTTCTAGGGATATTTAAGAGGGTTATGCCTATCTGTTTTTTGTTCATTTTTTTACTTTTTCCCCTGATATCAGTTTAATGTGCTAGAGGATCATTGTAGTATGTATGTTCAGTGTTTATATATGCATTTGATTTTTTCCATTTTCCCATGCACTTCCTTGCCTCCCAAAGGATTTTTCATAGTCCCTAGTGAGACTAGCAATTACTTTTTTTATACTATTTCATTTTTCCCTGGTCTGAATCCCCTGACTGCCATAAGTCTCTTAGACCATTGGCAGCACACCAGCATTCACCTTTTTAGGGATTGCTCCATTTTTGTCCCTGGCCTGCCCCTGCGTCCTCTGCCTGCCATAGGTCTCTTAGACCATAGGCACATCAGCATTCACCTTTTTAAGGACTGTTTTAAGAATTTTTCAATTTTTCCCTGCACCTTCCTGCCTCCCACAGGTGTCTCACCTTAGAGGCACATAAAGCTAACTTTTAAATCTGTATGTTGTTGTTATCATTATTGAAATATTATGGTTTGGATTGGAATGGTCAATGGATACACTAATTGTTGTTGATTATTTGGGAAGGAATGGGATAAATAACCTCAATAAATTATATTGTCAGTATGAATAATTAAAACTGCAAAAATAAATGCCACATTTCACTGAATGTTTTTCGTGTTTGTTTGCTTAAAGGTGCACAAGAGACATCACCGACTGCCAGACAGAAAGCCGGCACAAAGTGATGTCACATGACCACAACACGTGAGCCCTCCTCTGCTTCTGCTTGTGTGTAGTTAAGTGGCAACTGACAAAGCTTGAAGATGGCCCCAAAGAAAGGTGATGCTGAGAAAGTGGCCAGTGAGGAGAAGAAGATTGCCACCATTTGCTTGCCACTGCCCTTCTTTTTCAGGAGACTTGGTGCGCCTGCTTCACCGTCCTCTGGGCAGTAAGCTGAGAGAAGCTCTCCCACATAGATGGCATCACCCCAACTTATGCCCAAGGCCATTTTCTCTCAGGGAGGCAGCCACTGCAATCATGGCGGTGAGCAGTAAGTCTGAATTGGATTTGTCTCAATCGCAAAGTACGCAATTGTTGCAGGAAACTGAGCAACGTGGACAACAACAGCTGCAGCCAGCAACAATTCTTCCTGAAGTAGGAGCAGAACAGGAGGTTGAGCTGCCTGCTGATCAAGATGTAGCTGAACCATTGGCTTCCTAATCTCTAGCAAGGTAAGAAAGGGTATGCAACTATCTTCTCCAAGCACCCCTTCTGATTATCTGGACATGGACTTAACCCCAGCCGTGTCCGAGACCTGCCACGAGAGGCAAGGGGAAAGGAAAATTCCTGAAAGACTTACAATCATGGAAGAGGACAGTTATGAGGACAAGCCAGTGATTGTCAGTATGGAAGCCGGCTCATAGGACAGCAAAATTACCCCCCCCTATTCAACCTGCTCAGAGTGATGTGGCACTGGTTCCACCACCACTGCCAGCTTCCATATTTGTAAGGCCCCCTGCTGAGACCTGCATCCATACTACCTCAGTCAACGTACGCACTGCAGAGAGGCAATCGACAACACACCCACCTACCTCCAGTTCTTCTTCAGGCATTGGCAGTGGCACACTAAAAAACTTCTCCTTCCCAGTTTGGGACTTCTTTACGATTAGCAAGCAGGAGGATAACATTGTAATGTGCTCCATTTGCCATGCTAGTGTTCGTCAAGGTAAGCCTGGTTCACAATATGGAACTGGAGGCCAAACAACACATACGAAAAAACATCACGCAATCTGGTGGGAGGAGCACCTGAAAAAAACTGGAGGTGGTGGTGATGAGAGAGGGGAATCAGCTCTGATCACAGGGATAGGAGGTAAAGAGGAAGAAGTGGATGACAGCTTTACATCAAGTAGCCCTGTCCCCAGTAGTGTGCCAGCATCACCTGCATCAGCAACCTCCAAATGGCACAAGACTCAGATGCTGACACCACCGCATACAGTGATCATTCCCCCAAGGCGCACATTGAGTTTACCACCTCCTGGTTCTCTCCAGAAATCACCTGCGTCAGTGGCACCAACAAAGAAAACAATCTAAGCTACTATTACAGGCATGTTTAGGCAGGAGGGACCCTATGAATGCAACCAACGAGTGGTACATTTGTACAACAGGAAGCTTGCTAAAATGTTAGCACTGGACCTCCTCCCTTTTTAGTTTGTGGAAAGAATGGGATTTTTAAAATTTGTGGCTGCCATCTGCCCAAAATGGAAGGTTCCCAGCTAAACCTATTTTGCCAGAGTTGCTGTTACAGCATTCCATTACAGTGTGCTGCAATTGCTTGGATAAGCTTTGCAGCAGAGTGCTGTATCCACCTGACGACAGACATGTGGACCTTTTGTCAAGCAACTGATTATATGTGTATTACTGCACACTGGATTTCTTTTGTGGGGGTTAAGCAACAGCTATATGCAGGTCTCAGTGCGGAAGAAACACTTAAGTGCATTTGCCAGCATGGAACAGTAGCAATGTTCTCCATGTAGAAGTCTCGTACAGCTGCAAACATCTTGAAAGACTTTAACCACAAGGTGTTTGAATGGCTGTGACCCGGAGGTCTGAGAATTGGATTTGTTGCCACGGACAATGTAAGTAATATAGTCAAGGCCATGCAGATGGTGGCTATTTCAGGGTTCTGCGTTTGGCGCATTGCATCAACCTGATTGTGCAAGACTATCTAAAAAAAGAAAGCATAGTCAGCAACATACTCGTCACCTACAGAAGAATCTGCACTCATTTCAGTCAATCTCTTAAAGCCCAGAAGCAGCTGAGGATCATTCAGCGTGCTAAGAGAGTACCAGTTAAAGCCCTCATACTGGAGGTGCCAACACGTTGGAACTTGACCTACTACATTATGCAATGTTTGTTTGAGCAGTACAGACTGATCAATGACTATGTCCTTCAAAAATGGGGGTATGCAACTGGAAAAAACTTGATTATAGAGGTGGACAAATGGAGGGTAGTCAAATGCCTGATACAAATGCTACTTCCTTTTGAGGTTTTCACATGGGAAGCCAGAAAGGAGTACAGTACAATGGGGCAAGCTATCCCGTTCTTGCATCTGCTACAGGACCAGTTACAAAAGGTGTTGCAAAGGTTCGCCGGTGCGAACGATAAAGCGTATCAGTTGGTTGAGAGCTTAATCCTTCACTTGGCTGTTAATCCAAGGCTGCAAAGAGACATTGTGTCCTCCAAAGAGTACATCTGTGCCACAATACTTGAACCATGGTACAAAAAACTACTGGCCACTTTCATTCCTTTTTTAGAAGGAGAGGTTTCACTTTACTAGACGTGGATTGTTGAGCAAGCGAGAGATCTGGACGAAGAATGGCTGGACATTAGTGTCCCAGGCAGAAGTTCTGGCATGCAGCTTTCAACTGTCAGAGAGGGCAGTACTGTTGTCTCACAGCAACCAATACCAGCAACAACAACATTGGCAACAATAACACCAGTAATAGAAGAATCAGACCCAACAGCTGCAATGGCTTGGTTTCAAGTGGCAGGGTTTAAGTCGAGTGCAGAGGTGAAAGCAACAGAGGTTGAGCAAGTGGCAGAACCAATGACCATTCAAAGGATGGTCCAAGACTGTCTGGATGGCCCAAAAGAGCTTTATGTGAACCAAAACCCATTGGGCTATTGGCATGTGAAGATACGCCCACGCCCAGAGCTCAGCAGACTGGCAATAAAGTATCTGTCTTGTCCAGAGGCCAGTGTGTCTGCTGAGCGTGTGTTCAGTGCAGCTGGTGCAGTTGTCGCAGTCAGAAGAACCAGTATCTCTCCTCAAAACGTGAAGAGATTGAAAATGATTAAAATGAATCAACATTTCATACCACACGATTACACTGTTCCTAAAACACCACAGAAAGAGGAGGATTAGGTCAGACTACAGTGTGTTAACTAACCAACTTCTGAGCGAACCCTCCGAGTTTGAGGACGAATTCTACTTCCCTGACTGAGTAGGCCACCATAGAACTTTCCGATTATCGTCAAACTGCTTTGTCAAAACAAAAAATGGAAATAGCTAGAGCAGCATTATATATGCTGTGTCTGACTTATGCAGCCCCACCATTTATATACATGTATGGCCGGATTGGAATTGGACTAGTGTGCCGTGAAGAAGCCTGCCCATTCCCTTCAAGGACATTGAAGACAATGCCTGCCTCCCTCCCATGCCTATTCTTCTTTTTTTCATTCCTTAGCAGGGCTGCCCCTGTAAAGATCATTAATTTACGAGACTGCCTCTTTGTTGCTTCCACAGGAAAAGAGGAGATACAATGTGACAATTGTGTACCACCATGTTTGGATTGTGACAGGTTACTATTGCACCAATGAGTGATATATTATTGAGTGAGGGCTGATGATTCATGGGTGGCAGACAGTGTGGGTGTTTAACGAATTTGTAAACTTGATTTTGATGATTTGCTATGTTTGGGGGTCGATGGGTGATTTTGCCTGAAGGTTTCACACTCAGCTAGATTTACTTGCATGGTCCACTCCTCGCTGAACTTTTGGTTCAGAGACCGGAGCAATAAGTTCAGTTGACAGATACAAATCGACACAAAATGCTCAAATTCGTTTGCCCTTCTTGTCCATCAGCAGCACACTGCAGATCTATCTCTCTCAATCTCAGTTGGGTCGGAAGTTGGACTGAATCTTTACTCGGAGTTGGGACTCAGAGCGGGACTACCTCAACAGCCAGAAGAAGGAAGTTATCTACTTCAAAGGGAAACCAACATGATGATATCTCTAAGAGGCACACTCTGCCCTGTTTGATTGGAGAGAAGTGCGTTGATTTGAGAAATGCTAAGTAGTGTGCTAGCTCAAATGTCAAACTCCTCTATTGTGTGGTTGTGCTTGGGGGGACTGTAACTAGAGACGGACATTATGTCACATCATCACATGATTGACACACTCATGTAAATGTTATGACAGTTGTGAGATTGATCAGCCAGGTACATGCAGCTACTTGACTGGGATTGGTTGCAAAATTTCTCTCACTTCTCAGTTAATCGTACATGAGCCATCATGAACGATTGCAGCAGTCCAAGCTCTTGCTCTGGCTCTTGGTCCACTCCTCATGAAGCTTACCTTCTCTGTCCTTCTCCTTGACCGTACAATATCATTACTGTTTTACAATCCACAGGCCTTCTCTTCTCCTGCACAAAAGGCGAAAGCTCCATAACACTCATACTTACCTAACCTTACCGGACCGGATTAGCCAGGCACCCAAGATGGACAATCCGAGAAGAATGCAGATGCATCGCCCAACTTGGCATTTATATACAGTATCATTTTTATTTTAACAATCATCATTTTAAGAACTGTGTGGGTTCACACCTCAATAAACTTGTATTTTTAAAAACTAGATGACAGAACATTTAGATATATAATAATAACTTGGGTCTCTGGGGTGAAGGACTGTTTGCATTTAATTGAACTGTTAATCTTTCATTTCCTTCCACAACAAAGTTGATGATGATGACATGCTGCTCATCTACCTGATGAATTTTTGTTGTTGTGTAGTGCTTGTCTTTGTCAAACCTTTACCCAACTACCCATTCATCAAACCCCTATTCCTCTTACGCCAGGCTGTGTGATAAATTGAGGTGAGACTTCTGAATTTACATCAGAAAATAAAATGATGGACGGAGTGTTGAAACTTTTCAAAAACTCACCCCAGTCGCAGATGGGGGTTTAATCCATCGTTATTTTGCTTGCCACGTCACCCCAGTTTGGACCCAGCCATATGCAAATCAGTCTTGATCCTGCTCCCCATGGGAACAGTCCAGCCTGAACTGCCAGGCCAGATCCCCCCTGGACCGGAAACAAGCATCCTGGGACCAGTTTCAAGGTATCACCCTTCATCAGCCAGGCTAGCTTCAATCCAGTGGCGCAGCCAGCAAGGGACCCACGTCTGGGCATACCCTTAGCCACTTAAGGCACACACTGCAACATCACAAAATAAAATGATGGACGGAGTGTTGAAGCTTTTCAAACACACCCCAGTCACAGATCTAGGTTTAATCCATCATTTGCTCACCACGTCACCCCAGTTTGTACTCAGCCATATGCAAATCAGTGTTGACTCTGCTTCCCACGGGAAGAGTCCAGGCCTGGTCCTCCCTCGACTGAAAACAGGCATCCTGGGACATCACCGCTCATCAGCCAGGATAGCTTGAATCCATTGGTCCAGGGAGCAAGGGACATACCCTCAGCCACTTAGGGCGCACATAGCAACATCACAAAATAAAATGATGGATTGTGTGATGTGACTTATGATTTTATGACATAAATAGATCACACACTTCGTGGGGTGGATGTGGTGAAAGCAACACCAACTCACTGCAGGATCTTCTCTTACTTGAGCAATAGCCATCACTAGCCCCACTTACCCACCCACACATAAAAGGGATACATAATTTACATATATAACATAATTTGTCAGCATCATCATTCAGGCCTTATGTTGAGTAAACACTTAACCTTCTCCTAAGTCCACTTCTTCTGACTTGAGGATTTTGTAAATTTAGTTTTAATTGTTTTAATAAATTAATTAAATACTAGCTCCCCATTGCTCAGAAGAAGCTAATACTGCTAATTTTTGTTATAATATCAGGTCTTTGTGTCATGGTGGTAGTCTGGTCTCAGTCTTTGATAAGTTATGATATATATAACCCACTAACTCAGTTTTCTTTCAATCTAGTTGTCTGTGATGGACTGTCCTTCTGATTATTCCTACTGTTGGAGTTCACCTACGTGGGAGTGGGTCTTCCCCTGTGATGTCTTCCCTGTTAGCGTGCTAGCCTGCTACTACTACCATCACCATTAAAAAGTCACCTTGGGAAACCGTGCAATAAGGTTTTAGAAGATTGAGAGAGGTAGCAGCCATTACATCATCTATTCAGGTAAGAGAACTAAGACGTAAAGTGAACTAGTTTAGTTAGTAACTTCTACTGAAGATTAAGATTATTTTTATGTATGTTGTAGGCAGCATAGGCATACCCCCTAGTGGTCAATATAGTTACAGAGGGTAGTAGGACAAGAGTATAACTAACTGGTCTACACATTGATAAGTGGCTGGGTGCTGCCAAAGTGGCAAAAGTTAACATTCTCAAGCAATAAGAGAGACCTCGTCTGTGTTGTTCCCACGCTGGTAGCGGGGTATTGTTTGGGTATAAGTAAATTAAGTAACCTAGCAAATAAATTTTTTTTTGGCTAGGGACTTCAGAATCAGCTAGGGAAAGTCTAGGGGGAAAAGTCGAGGCAAAGTATGTGACTGTTCAGAGGGCAGCTTTTTGTCAATCAAAAAAAAACAGGCTGCGCTAAAAGCAGAGCTAAGACAAAAGACAGATTGCGTCACATGAGGAAGAAATTCCCATTTTTTTTTCAAATGAAACCATCATCTCCACCCACAACAGGTGCATGTCTCTCTCCAAACAAATAAATAAACCACCCCAACCAATGCCCAATGTAAGTCCAACAAAGTCCTCCTTGCCCCAACTGCTCTTCCCAATTTCCACCCTCTCCACCAACTAAAAAAGTCCCACCCACCAAAGAAAGTATATTAAAAAAAGGAATTAGAGGGCATCTAGCGGGTGTAAGCATGTGCCACCTCTTGGCGATGCAGTGCCAGCTCCCATAGGACATGGTGGAGGAGGCGGTCTGTGGATGATGAGTATGGGGAGGGCAGCAGCAGTGGATCCCGACTGCCAGTGGCACTGGCGATGGTGTGGCTGGGATGGAGGATCTTGCAGCTGGCCAGAGAGACTGGAGGCGGTGGCACAAGCCTCAGTCTCCTCCTCTTCCAAAGCCACCAGCCAGCGATATTTGGCCTGGATGGTCTCCATCTGGTGACGCCGCGACAGGGCGGCTATCTCCTGCCATGATGGTAGACTAACAGAAGTAGCTATATCAAGAAAGAAAAACAATGTTCAGGGCAAACACTTGTTTATATAGTAGCACAGTAGTAGAACATTGCTGGTCCCCTAGGGC
This sequence comes from Calotriton arnoldi, assembly GCA_963921515.1. NCBI lineage: Eukaryota > Metazoa > Chordata > Amphibia > Caudata > Salamandridae > Calotriton > Calotriton arnoldi. The sequence goes on from CAWUFW010003966.1 coordinate 1,321,042, forward strand.
CATTGGAATTATTGATGTGATTAGTCACAGGGCCACTTTTTCCCCACACATGCATCACATAAAGCACTGACTGCAAGGAATTTAGGCAGAATACCACCAGAATAAAAGTGTTTATTTGTTGTTTGAAGGATTTTATGGTGAAACCTAAACAGACACTTTGGGGCCGGGGCCGATTCCGATTCAGGCCGGAAATCTCCCCGACCGAGCCGGACCCGGAGAGATTTCCGACCGAATCGGACTCTAGCAGTCCGACCGAACGAGTACGATGCGTTCGCATGCAATCGGACTTGATTCGGTCGGACTCCCATTGAAGTCAATGGGAGCCGGTCGTACAACGCGTACGCGGGCTCCCATTGACTCAATGGGTGCGGGGCGAACAAGGGCGCCCCCTACAGCGGGTACGCGTTGAAGCGACTCGCGCCGTACATGCACAGGTAGGGGGGACCCATGGGTCCCCCCTGTGTGCGACTCGCGCGGCTACGCGTACAGGGGGGTCCGACACGGACCCCCAAAGTGCGGCTCCGACTGCTCTTTGGAGCCGGACTGCGCGAGTTGGTCGGACTGCTCGAGGCGCGCATCGTACTTACCCGGCCAGGGAACGTATCCATTGCGCGGTACGAGTCGTGTCCGTTTGAGTCGGTCGGAGCGGTTGGGTCCCGCGAACGAGTCGGTCGGCGATTTCGCGAGCGCTCGTATCGTACTCGCTCGCCTGGACACACGTTCGAATCGGTCGGGAAAGAGGGCTCCGAATCGGATCCGGTAAAGCCGAATCCGATTCGGTGCCCTACCGGCCGAGATCGGAATCGGCCCCTGAGTGTGTAAAAAGAAAAATTACCTCCCATTAATGAATAAGGCAAATATGCAGCACTATTAATAGTATTTTTGTTGTGCAACATTAATGGAGGCATGCTAGCATCGGGTCCACTACACTCTGCAGTCTGCAGCTGGGGCAGCTGTAATGGACAATGTATTATCTTACTTTAATTCCAATGGCCCTGCTATTCTCCGACTGTCTTTCAATTCTACCCTGATTTCAAAGAGGCACATGAATAATAATAATACTACATCACACGTCACGTATAATACAGATATTCTGTTTGCCTTAAGTAAACAGTGGAAAAAACAATACACTACAGTACAGTGATGGGAACAGGATATATATTTTATTTGGCACGTTTGTCACAGAGTATTGCAACCGCAAAACTCTAAATCAGGCATTTAGTCCCACTTTAGTCCATAGCCTCGCCCTCCACCACAAATTATGTTCAACAAATACCTTCACTTGGCAGTAAGGAAAGTTACTCTACTGCAAGGTAAGTTAGAGGGACTAAGCTGGTTAGAGATTTTGCTGTAGAATAGAGGGGTGTCACTCATCATCATGTGCTAAGCTTTTGCTTAGTCAGTCACTGTAGTCAACAAATGACGAAAGGGAAAAATTTGAAAAAAGTGGAAATCTGTCGTGGAAGCAATGAAATCTATATACATAAATCACTTGGCCAGAAAAATGTGGCACATGCCAAGAATGCATCTTTCAATTTTTTTAGTAGGCTGGGACAGAACTTATGAAAGAATAATGGAGTTAAGTACTAGTAGGAGGTGACTGAGTGGGCACTGAGAAACACACCTTGTTTTAAGTGTGTAATGCATTGAAAACTTCATAATTAACTGAAGCAGATGCACATTTCACAGCCTGGACTGCAGTGCCAAATTGAGCCATGTTGCAGTTAAGTCACGGGTGGTGAAATGCCATGGGCAGAGAGGTGATGATGATGGGTGGGATATCTGCCTCAGTTAACAAATAGGGTGTGTTTAATTTGTCAATAAGCAAGCAGTGTGTCTTACCACCAGAAATCCCTGCCAACTGGGACTCCTTCCCCTCCCACCTCCTGGGCCTCCTCATTCGCACTGGGTCTACCACTGGTGCTGGCGATCTGTGCGGCTAGAAAAAAAAGTATCCATTTTAGATACCAGATTCACCACCTGAATAATTATTACTATTCATGAATAAAGTAGAACAGCAATACTTCACTGCAGTTCAGTTAGCAGTATCTCCTTTTGAAACTATCACATTGAGAGGTTTGTTGGTTGACATGTTAGAAAAGCAAGGTAGTCAAGCCAACCAAAAACATTTTTCTCGTAATGGAGGGACAGAGCTATGATGAGTCATTGAAGTGCAATGAAGGGGTGGAATGGTCAATGAAGGACATATGGTCCTGGTTGGCAAATGCAATGGGATTTCATTACTTTCCTGCCATGCTACACTGTCAAGGAAACTATTGGTATACTGTATAAATAAATGATAACACAACATTGGGGGAGTCCATGACCATGCCCACTCTCTCGTTTTGACTGTTCGAGCATGAGCAGGTAAGTATTTTTAACAAACATGTGTGGTGAATAAGATCTTTCTTGGGCCTGCAATCTTCACAGTGAAAAATCTGCTCTCTGAGTCTTACAGTACCACAAGACATATAATGGGAGAGCGAAAGCTTACTAAAAAAGCAGAAGAAAGCTACAGACAGGAGGAAGTCAGCTACAGAAATATGAAATATAGAAAAAAAGGATTAGGCATGGATAACAAGAATTTAACAAACAGTAGATAGAGGAGTTAAAAAAAGGAGACAGTACAAAAAAAAACAAGGTAAAATTAATCTACTAGCGTGGAGAGGTCAAAGTTAGGAAAATAATAATAACAGGACCTACTGGGGCCAGCAGAACTATCTGCCACGGCGCTGGTGGTTCCACCCATCACAGTGCTTGTGGTGGTAGCCCCTTCACCCTGCTCTGATGATGCCCTCTTGCCCTTGGGTGCTGATGTAAGAAATAAAGAAAATAAAAAAAATAGTGGTACTGTTAATCTCTAAATAAATATTTTGACAGGCAGACTCAATAAAATTTTACTTTTCTAAATCAGTCTATTGCCCTATTCCTAATTTCCTAAACCTAAGCCCTATTCCAATTTTCCTAAACTAAATTTTGAATTACTAATTCACTGCAACAAATGACCTTTGTTTAACCGCCCACTTTGACGGGCCAACTCAGTATCCCATTTCGATGCATACTACACATCACCGGAAGATTGGAACTGTATCAGCTACATAAAGAAAGGTGCAGAAAATGTTTACTCCCTGAAATACTATTATCTTAGTATCAGGACAGAGGAGTCTGCATCACTTGTTAAATAATCACCCCAAGCGAGCGCTGAGTAGCTAGCTGAATCTGGATCAGATATTATTCACAACGTAAACTTAATGTACCTCTGAGTGTGAGCAGCATGCTATTTGAAAAAAAATATTAGAATTTTGGGAAAAGAAAAAAATAATTATTAGTTACTTACCGAGCCCTGCAACCTGAACAACCAGCATTGGTGAGCATGTCCTGTTCCCTATTGATAATATCTTCCCAGTGGTGCATTAACTGCTGTGTGGTGCACTGCAGCGCACGCACTGATGCATTTGCCCTACAGCAGTCAACGTTCCCACATGGTGTACCCCCTCCCGGGCCTGCTGCACACATGCAAAGTCGGGAAAGAGAGGAGAAATAAAAACTTTTCTCCTTTTAACGTTTCCTTTCAAATGGCTTTACCTTTTGGTGCTCTACCCTGTCTACTATTGTTTGTAGATAAGGTTTTGCATCAAAAGGCATGGGTGGTTGCATGGGAACGCCCATGTGCCACCCATGTAACTCCCCTTTGGTGCTAAGTAACGCAAAGCAGTGCTTTGTGTTGCTTTGTGTCACTTTTAGGGTACTTTCCAGCGCTAAACAAGTTTTGCACTGGAAAGTGAATCTGGAAAAAAACATTTTGTGTTGGTTAGCATCACTGTTGTGACGCTAACCAGCACAAAATGTTTGAGAATCTCCCCCTTAATGTTAGGAGTTTACAAATCAACAGAAATCCCACATAGTGCATTAGTCAGATTGTTAGCATAAGGACATGCCTGTGTGTGGGTTGCATTGGAAGACCTACCCTGTGTGTTGCCCTGCTGCAGTTGCAATTACTCCAGCCCCAGCTGAAGCAACCAATGTACTTGAAAAAGCTGTTATATGAAGAGTATTAAAAATGTATACGATATGTGGAAATTTATAGAACTAGTGTGTTTTTTAGGGTTTATATGTTATATGTGCCTAACAATGCAGGTATTAGTGTTGATTAGATATGGGTAAGTGATTTTAGGTTTGCTTTTAGTAAGAGCAAGTGGAGGAATGAGGTTAGAATGTTATCTGGCTCCACATTAGTGTTTTTAGAAAGAGATAACCCATATAGCAGATGGGGTTGCATTATAGAGAGGGGGATGAGACGGAGACAGGATCCAGTTGGCACTCCAGGAAGAACTTGTACCGGCAGTAACCTGGAGAACTTCTCCTTCGCCCGCCTCTTCTCATAATACCACTTCTTTCTGAAATCCATCATGGTGAGGGCCCCCTCCACCAATGCATTGACAGTGTCTGTCACCTCTTGCCATAAGGCTACCTTCTGGGTTCCACTGACAGAGAAACGGAGGCAGCCCACATAGTTGGCTGTAGGATTTTACCACAAATTTAACTACAGTGGCTGTCTCCTCTGTGAAATTTCTCTTCCTCTTGACCTGAGTTGTCTGCATGCTTCTGACTGAATGTGTTGACTGCAAGATCAGCAAGACAAAGAGGAAAATGTACATTATATGGTGTAATAAGTATTTATGTTGTTAGAAGGGAATGGGTGTATAGGATTAGTTTCAGGTGTATATATTTCTCCTATTCCCTTCCATGCAGAGATCTCCACCCTGGTTGCAGAAGTCTCCACCCCGAGTGCAGAAGTGTGCAGAGTCATAAAACCAGCAGAAATGAGTTGAGAAAAAAGGAGGGAGACAGGCACAAATTTGGGGGTAGACGTTTGAATTTTAAAACTAATGGCAGACAGAAACTATGGTGGATATCTTTGAAACAGGGAAAATCTTAAAATTTTAAAACTTTACAATCTTAGGCAAAAGAGTATTTAAAATCAGCACTTTTGCAGGGATTCCACCTTCATGCCTAACAACAAGTGAGACTCACTTAGAACAAGAGATGTAGAACATGATATGGAAAACAACCTTTACAGTCCTGCTCACAGGTTAATGCAAAAAAAGCATTAAATATCCTTAAATATGATATCGTTAAATATGAACACTATGCTTCCTGAGGGATCTCTGCAATAAGATCATTAGCCCACTGGGCTAATGATTTATATAACAGACAAATCTTATGACCTACACATTACACGCTATGCTCTGTCGATAACAAGTTAACTCTCTGTTCTATATTACTATGCTATTAACCTGTGACCATAGATGGTAACACTTGTCTCTTCAGCAAGGGCATTAACTACCAAAATAAACTTATCATTCTTATACCCTGAAATTAGGTGAATACACATAGATCTCTGCAGCAAGTGTGTTAATCCAAGTCTTTAAATGGTCTATAGCATGCTGGTGTTGTACGGTTCACACTATTTCAGTAAGACTGTGCGTTTGGACAACATAAGCATCAAAACTGTGCAGGACTGAGTCTGTGCAAACCATCAGAATATGTTGACCTAAATCCAGGCTAGCTCACAGTGCTCTATCTGGACCTCTAAACCATACAAGGTGCCGGATTGAGTTTGCAACCTTAAACATGACAGCCCTGACTCCCCAAGTAAATCGCGGAAACAGATCTAACCCTTTCATGAGTAACTCAGGCATGCCCAAAGTGAAACACAAGAAAAACTCAAATTGGCATTTCAAACATTTATTGAAGCAATAAGATTCTTGGGTAAAATACATGCGCTTGATGATGTTCAACCATTGTGCTGTTACATTGATTATATGAATACATATAATTATATCTATACTCCTACCTAGTGCTTCCTATTCTAATATGCATAGGTAATGCAGATCTGCCAGAATGCCCCAGAGTAGTTTAACTCTCCATTTACCTGAGGGTATGTGTAATCTGGGAGCCCGTCTTTGGTGTACAGCAGGCCAACGTCCTTCTCAGAATAGTAACAGGATTTAGCTGGGCTGGAATTCCGGCATGGGGCGATCTCGACAGTGCCAGCGAAATGTTACTCTCCTCAAATAAAGAGCTGGGAGAATTTTTATAATAAACTTCATCCATACTCTTTATGCTGGAGTTCTAGTCTGGCTGTTATTGTTTATTCTACTCTTGCAGAGCTGTCGCCAAACAGACAACAACAAACAACAACATTTTGTGCAGTGAACTCAGTCCTTATACAGAATTTTCAAGGGCCTGATAATATGCCTACGAAGAAGTGTAAGCGTAAGCAAACCTATTTCTTAGAATATTATCCCATACGGGTGTGCAAGCAAATGTGTGCTAAAAGTCATTGTCCAAAAAGATGTCAACTTTAAGCATGAGCATGTAAAATGGCAGTGTTCTGTGCCCGGGGACTATGTAACTACACGATGCTGGTGTTCAAAATTAGCAAATAAAAAATGGGGTGTTGAGATAGGTCACTCGTAGGCTCATTTTTTATTGTGTTCACAAGCTCTTATCAACATTTAAAAAAACACTGAGTTAAAGCCTTTGAGGTTGTGCCTGGATGATCTCGGAGGTAGAGGGAGGTGGACTAGTTGGAAGAGAATGAGAAGTGCTCTTTGTACTCCATGTGCTCATATCAACATTAAAACAAAATCTGGGTAACAGGTTTTGAGGCTGTGCTTGGCTGATTCGGGGGGAGGGGAAGAGGGTGACCAATTGGAAGAGAAAGAAAATGGCAATGCAGGAGAGAAAGAGGAACACGTCGGGTTGTATGGGCACCAGCAGGAGGCCTAGGAGGACCAGTTTACCAAGGACCAAAAGGACCAGGAACAGGAGGACTAGCTCCAGGAACAGGACAACAAGCACCAGGATGACAAGCATCTTAGGAGCTAGGGCAAGGAGAACCAGGAGGACAAGGGCTATGTGGACCAGGCCCAGTAGGACCAGGACTAGCATGACTGGTAACAGAAGGAAAAGGACCACGACAAACAGAACAAGGAACAGGACCGGGAAGTCCAAGAACTGGACCAGGATGGTCAAGCACAAGACCAGGCACCTGGGCCAGGAAACCCAGCGAAGGATCAGGTGATCAGGACCAAAGAGAGTATAAAGATGAGGGAGAGTGGAACCAGAAGGGCTATGATGATTCAGATGAGAGCAAGAGGACTGTTAGGCCTGTCACCCTTAGAGTGGTCAGCCCCCAAACCCTTTGCCTTTACCCTCCACTTTTTGTTGAAAATCATTTTTGTTGGCTTTAGGTTTACCACTGCTAACCAGTGCTAAAGTTCTTGTGCTTGCTCTCCCTTAAACATGGTAAAATGGCTTACACCTGATTGGCATATTTAATTTACTTATAAGCCCCTTGTAGAGTGGTATACCATATACCCAGGGTCTGTAAATCAAATGCTACGAGTGAGCCTGCAGCACTCATTGTGCCACCAACTTAAGGGGCCCTTCAAAGGTCTGGAATTTCAGCCTGAATGCAGTTTTAAACTGCAATGCAGCTTGGCAGTATACCCCCTTGCCAAGCCTTAACTTCCTCTTATACGTCACCCCTAAGGTAGGCCCTATGTAACCTATAGGGTAGGGTGCATTGTAATTAAAAAATTGGACATGTACTTTTAAGTTTTACATGTCCTGGTAGTGAAAACTCATAAATTAGTTGTTCACTACTGTGAGGCCTACCTCTCTCATAGGGTAGTATTGGGTTGCCGTATTCACTTAATAAGTGCTAACCTTTGACTGGCAGAAGGTAAACATTTCATGTTTGGTGTCTGAGAAATGTTAATTTAAAACCCTCTTTAATGGTAAAGTCAGATTTTAAGTTGCAATTTTTAAAATGCCACTTTTAGAAAGTAAAAGACACACAATTGATGGACATGAAGCACAGGGTCAAGACTGATTTGCATATGGCTGGGTTCAAACTGGAATGGCATGGTGAGCAAACAAAACGATGGCTTTAGGCCCAGATCTCTGTACTGGGGTGAATGTATGACATTGTTCTGCATTCTGTCCATCAATTGTTCTTTTTACTTTTAGAAAGTTGGCATTTTCCTACCCCAACCATTTGGTGCCTGCAGCCTGTTCCGGGGTCACAAGGCTGGGTGTAGTTGGACTTTGTTTATTCCTCCTAGACAGTCACACAATTCAGGGATTAGGTGTCCCTAGATGAGCCATCAATTGGCAGGATGGAGGCTGAGCTGAGCACACTTGCAACTGAATAGGCTGTGCTATGCCTTCACACAAAGGACTTGTCATTCTGGCATTGTTCATGCAGCCAACTTGGAACCAGGTCAGGGGAAGCAGGAAACTTCAAGCACTTCAAAGGGAATTCAAGGTTCGGCTTACATGCAGAGTACCCCAAGTATCTTTCTTGTCCCCCACCTCTTCAATTTATATATACGTCCCCTGGTGCACTTGTTGAATAAAATGTTTGCCAAAATATACAACTACGCGGATGATATGCAATTGATCTTCACCATTGATAATTCACTGGATCAAAACAACCTTTCGAAATACGATGTTATTCATCTGTGTTTGGATGAATAATAATCAACTCAAATTAAATTCTGATAAAACAGAGATTGTCATTACTAGAAGCAAATATGACTTGTGGAACTCCACAATGGGCTCCCCTAGTCAGCCCAAGAACTCAGTCAAGAGCCTCAGAGTTCTGATTGATAAGAGCCTGTCTATGAAACCCCAGTTGGGGGCAGTAATCTCTTCTTGTTTTTTGCAACTCTGCAAAATTAGAAAGATTGATAAATTCCTTTCCTTTGAGGCTTTTATCCAGCTCATCATCGCATTAGTCATCTCAAGGATAGACTATGCGAAACCAGGCAGACAGGCTAATATACCAACAACCACGAAACTGCCACATCACCCCCCTGATGAGGAAACTGCACTGGCTCCAAGTAGAACAGCGTTCGTTATTCAAGGTTGGCTACATCATCTTTAAATCACTACATAGCAGCAGTCCAGCCTTTATTTCAGCCCATAATTAAAAATACACACCTACTCAGAACTTGAGATCTATGCACCTGAATCTCTTCACTAATTCTTCATTAAAAAAAAATAAACTTGGCAGCTCCAGATTCTCTGTACTCGCCCTTGCATCTGGAACACCCTTCCACTTGATATCAGGTGCGCCATCTGTTCAATTCAGACATCGGGTGTGTGGAGAATGTTCTAAAACAATTTAATCCAGACTAAGTTTAAAGAAGTGTTGAATCGGGATGGGTGTCGCCTGAGCAGCCCCATGGAGTGAAATTGATTCCCCTGGCAGTGAGGCGCCAATTTACTGACTACAGTCAAGCCGTCAAGACAACTTTGAAAACTCTGTGGCAACTGGGATTTCTAACTAAAGATTTTTCGTTACATCATATGGCAAATTCAACCGTCAGGCAAGAGGTTTCAAGTATTCCTCTACACACAGGGCGGACGCACATTGCGCCGCTTTCAAGATTTCAACCTTGTCCAAGTCCTGAGGAGACTCCGTGAATTGGGTGGATTCGAAACGCGTTGGCTCTTGTGAGCTCGGGGGATTGTGTATATATTGTGCCTTAAGGAATGTAGTAATAATTTTTTCCTCTTGTGTAGGCAACATTGGTTTGAAGACATAACCCCCGGCCTCTTGGCCTAGGCAGGACAATTAACAACGTCTAGTTAAGAATCTAACGTCCGCTTGGTGCCTTATGAAAAAACTAGGACTGGTGTTGTACTCTCAATGTAAATGTTATCTCACACGATTGTCTAAGTTTGTTTCACCTGTCATTTTTGTCTCTGAATTTTTAAGTGGAATATAACACTGTGTATAAATGTGTTTTTGTAAGTGTGGTGTTCTGTAAATGGAAGGTTTCTTTTCTGAGACATGAAAAAATATTTATTTGTTTTGCTATTCTAAATAATTTAAAAATAAGCTAAATAAAGCAATAAGAACCCTAGAATTGATGGTCTACTGCATTCTTTTTAAAGTATGTAAACTAGTCCTTCTGGACATACTCTTTTTTCTTGTACTTACATTCTTCTACACAGCAGCAAATCCTGTCCAGCTGTCCTTCACCAAAGAGATATTCAACTTCCCGGAAGTAAGAAAGAAGAAATCTTCAGTGTGACTTATTCCAGCGGTAGCCACACGATGAGGCCTCCTCCGTGGACACCGCCTGCAGCCTTGCCCTGCTGAACTTGTACCTTCTCAAAGACTTTATTTTCCAAATTTCTAAGTCCAAAGGTAAGTGCTGACCAGGCCCAATCTACTTTTTGTACCTGACTCGTGCTCCATCGCGGTCGGCCATATTTTTCGACTTTCACAGTCTTATTCGACTATATGGCTGCGGTTGGCGCTTTGATCTTTTTGGTGCTATTTTTTCCCTTAAACTTTAAAAATTCACAACTCTGGTTCTACTAATGGGATTTTAGTCATTTTGGTGTCAAATAATTTATTAAAATTACTCTATTTTTCTAAATTGGTGCAGGGTTTTTCTTATGTCGTGTTTTCACTTTTTGCTGTATGTGTGCTGCCTAAATATCTACACATTGCCTCTAATTTAGGCCTGACTGTTTGTGTGCCAAGCTACCAGAGGGTTAAGCACAGATTAACATAGTGACTTTTGTGGTTCACCCTGACTGGGATTGTGGATGCTGCGTGAACACCCCAGTCAACTAACAACCCAATTTCTCACAAGGGCCATGATCTATAACATGATCAAGACCAGAAGGACAAGAACCAAGAAAACTAGAAGTACCAGTTCCAAGAAGACCAAGAGGACCTGGAGGAGCATCACATGGCGAGGAGGAGAAGGACTGAGAGGATTAGGATTTGGACCAGAAGGAGTAAGAGGACAAGAACCAGGATAAGGGGTGCCAGAAGGGTGAAGATCTTCAGGAGAAAGAGGGAAAACAGAAGCAGGGGAAGGACGAAAAGAAGTGTGAGAAGGACAAGAAGCAGTAGAAAACTAGGAGGCAGATGAAATGGGGAGGACCAGGAGGAGGGGATCAGTAGGCAAGTTTGTGGGCACCTGGAGAAGTAAAAGGAGGAACTGGATGAATAAGAATAGACTTGAAGGACCAGGGACAAGATCGTGGCTATGAGAAAGATCAGGACATGAAACACTAGGACAAGACTAGGACCCGGTAGAAAACCATGACCAGGTGGATGGGGACCAGGAATTGGAAGAAGTAGAAGAGGACAGGACCACTAGGACAAGTAACAAGAGGAGGACCAGGATGTTGATTATGATGGTAACAGGAAGGGCCAAGGTGAGAGGAGGAGTACTAGATGGGTGATGAGGACCAGGATGTTAAAATAAAACTGAAGGTATGCATATTCGTTTGCTGGTGGTGTATGCTTTAATAGTTGTGGATATCATGCTCACTTTTTCTTATAAAATTTTAAAGCGAGTCAGCGTTGGCTATTAATTGCGTTAAGATCTAGAGGGCGAAAACACTTTGCACAAGATCAAACAATGTGATCAAAATGAAAAGCAATCATTAAAAGCCTGACCTTCTGGTTTCAATATCAAAAACCTAACCAAACTGCTATCTTTCCAGGGAATTCCACTTCTTTTTTTCTGCTTTAATTTCAGGGCTATTGAAATGAGGCAGTCCAATACATGCATTCAGTAGTCCTGTATTATTTTCCTTTCATAAAAATGGCAACCATCATGTGTATCTCTTTGAGTTTTAGTGTACTTTAGTAACCTTATTATTAATATTACTACATTTGAATGCATGTTCTGGTAATGTTCATGATCGCATCATGTATTGTTTTAGGTAGTAAGTCACATGACATCATGTCCTCACACAACATAAGTTCCTGTGGTGTTCTGTGGTGCCAGTGACTGGCAAAATTATATGACCTGCCCCCTGGCACACTTAAAATGACTGAACATCCCTGCACTACATCGACCTAACCACTAAATTGCAAGGTAAATTTAAGGGAGTTGATGTAGAGTTAAGAATATCAAGTGTATAGCTACCATGATGACATAGTGGCAGTTGATGCAATGGATGGCATACTATTGTAAATCCAATTATCAATGCTGTGTCATACAACCGTGGACAAAAAGACCCTTTGCTGAAATGTCAATCAAAAGTAAGTCAAGTGTAAGTGTACATAATAGCAGCAAGTTCCAGCTACATAATGTTTACATTTGAAAACTGATACAACTGTGCCGCTTATATAGTGGCCAACTGTGCGGCTTATATGGTGGCAGAGGAGACATTGGTCTGACATGAACATGTTCTTTTTAAACTCAACAGCAATTACTGTGTAAATCTGCCTGGGCTTAAAGCACAGTGTTTTTGAGTGAGAAGGGGTACCCCACATGAGTTGCAAAAGACAGCAATGTGAGCCCCATTTAGATGCCACCTTGTCAATTACTATTTCTAGGCTTAACCTGATGATAAAGTTTCATGTTGAAGTACGAAGCACCAGCAGGACCACAAAATTGATGTATCCAACCTCACTCCATGAATTGGTCAGCTTCAGAAGGTGCTTAGGACCCAGTCAACCATGTCACATAGAATAGCGTTAATATTCAGGCTCCCCATTGTTAAACAGAGATAAGCGTAAGTCGCGTAATTTCATATAGTGTAATCATGCAGAAATACCAATAACTTCAACAAGATTATGCATAATTACACAAGAAGAGTAATTCTGCATTTAGCGCTATTTTCTTAGCTTAAAATACCTTCTCATGTCTGAAATGGACGCGAGGATGCATTTTGCGCTAACAAATAGTGCTAAATTTAGCAGAACATGAATAGCGAGTGATAGCTGCAGCTCGCGCTCTCTAAATGTGCACTTGTGGTAGGATTTTTCCCCAAATTACTCTCAGTATTCAGCGCTAGTTTATTGGTGCTAAATGTATCCTCGCATCCACAATGGACGTGAGGATGCATTTTCACTTTAATTACTCCGGCGTAATTAAATTTACTCCCAGGCCTAATTGTTATATGAAGGCTCCTTGCTTTTCTTTAAAAAATATTAACTCCTGATCACCTTAACATATTAAGATATTTTTGTCATTTTAATTTACACATTGAATTTTCTTTTAGTAAAGTTGTTTAGGAGTTTGAAAGAGTTTAGTCTGTGACTTTACTGTTGTTGGTGCTCCTGTAAATACAATACATAGCTTTTCTCAGACAAAAGAGTGTCTGCTTGCATCAGTTCCCCAAGGGTACCAAGGGTAAGCCCAGCATACCTCAGAAAAACCTGCCGTTGCTGTTAGTCAATAAACTTTTTTAACTTTATGGGAGCTCAGCCACATCTGATATCAAAACTGGAGCCGCTTATTGTCCTAATCGTCAATCCAGTTTCCTCTAGCTACCATATCTAATTCAGTTTTTAACTTTACCCAACTCAACGTCAGAGCATCCACCTTCTGGGCCACATTTACCAGGTTCTCAGGCAGCGCAGTGCAGCAGCCACAAATGCTACGCTGCACTGCGTGAGAAGGAGAGAGCAGGAGAGCGCCATATTTACAGAAATATGGCACTCTCCTCCCCTTTCCCTAATGCCAGCGCAGAAATGTGTGGCCGTGCGCCAAGGACACACCTTTGCACTATAGTGCAAGGGTGTCTCTGCGAGTCTAGCATAGGTTCTGTACTGGAAGGATACCCTTCCAGTACAAAATACTATGCTTAGACTAACTTTAAACATTTTCCCACTTTATATGTGTGCTATACAGTTAAGCACACATGCAAAGTCGGAACATAAAGGAGCAAAAAAGCATTTCTCCATCATTTGGCCTATCAGAAATGGGCACTATTTTCTGAAAGTTAAACCTTATCTACTTTTGTAAGTAAATAGGGTTAAGTGTCAGAAACCTTGGATGGGTGCATGGGAACTTGTTGAAACGTTTTCTTAAGTGAAATGATAAATTGGTTCAGGTGGGCTAAATTGATGTTTTCTGAACATGTATTCTTTTCGACATTTGACAACACAGACCTGACCCTTGAAAGAGTTATCCTTCTTAGCATTATGTTAAAGTGTACCTCTTCAGGAGGCAATAATCTATTTGGTTTATCCAAGGCCTTCACATAATTTACTCTTTTAAAAGAGAGAAACCATAGTAACCTAGTAATCATCGCCAAAGTTCGCCTCATTGAGGTGTCCATGTTACCTGATTAGTCTAATATGTTTGTTGCACCTTGTTCATCTCTGTAGCTCAAAGTACAAAGTTTTCAGTGATCTGTTAGTTTTGATACTGTTCAAGAGCTTGCAGAACAAAGCAGCCTTGCTGTTCAATATTCAGTTTTACAGAGAAATGTCCTTCTGTTATTGTATACCAGTATCTATCCATTTCTCTACACAATATCAAAGACTTGAACAAGGGAGAATCATAGGTCAGAACCTCCATTGTATGTGATAAAGAGAGCGCCACATTTCGTGCCAAGCATCATCATATACTGCTAGTCTAAATGTGCCCCATTGTCAGCTTCAACTAGCACATTACATGATGGTTCTTCCTCCAAGTCCACTAAAAAATGTAAGTCCGTTTTTATATAGCGCAGCTACTCACCCTTACGGGTCTCAAGGCGCTGGGGGCCGTAGTGGAAATTAAGTGAGCTATTGCCCTGAGTCACATGGTGCTGAGCTGCCGCCGGGGTCGGAACCGTGAACCCTGTGCTCCGAAGTCAGCTGCCCTGGCCGCTGCACCACACCTCTCCAGATATATACACCAAAAATGCAATGGAGAATCCACAAGAACTCCAACAGCATCAGGAACCACACAACTACTTTCCTAACTACCACCACAATTTCCTTACAATCCCTCACCCTCACTATATGGAATGGGATCACCAGAAAGTTGAGATTGGCATAGGGACACAAAACCATCAAGTCATACAGGGAACTCTCCAGCCTGCGGTTCCATTGTTTATGGTTAGGATGTAATTTTAAAATGTTTGCACATGAGTGTTTCATCTGAACAATGGGTATACATACAGAGGGTGCCCAGAGATTCGAAAGACATTCAATAGATGCAAAAAGACAGTCAAGTGACAAGAACAGGAACCTCATTGTAGTGCCTGGGAAAGTTAATTAATTAACATGAAATAGTTAATCTAGTAGTTTAAGGTGCAATGAGAAATATAGAATGTGACGCATAAAAAGAGACGCATTAGAAGGTGCTGATTTACAATAGGCAGTCATAGTTACCCGTGTAGGCCATAGAAAAGCTATGAAGCAATTTTCCTTTAACTAGAAGCAAACCTAATATTGCTGAAATGTGTACAACGTCAATTAGAAGCTTGACCTTAAATGACATGCTTAGAAATATTGTCATAACTGCAGAATGATCCAGTTATACAAATGGATTATTTTATAAGCAACACTTTATTAACTAAATGTCATGAATTTCGTTCCTACTTGTGTTTCATATAATGTTTGAATAGAATAATATGTGCATGTTAAACAAATGATGCTTGATTTATAGTAAAAATGAATGCATTAACTAACAGTGATTTTGCCTTCTAGTTAATAGTTCATTGTTTTTGCAGTGAAACGATCTTAGATGTAGAAGGGCGATCTGTGTTTTAAGCCTTATGGGAACCAAGTCCAATATTTCCAGAATATAACTATGCAAGACTGACTGTAGTTGACCTTGTGACAAATGTGTACAAGCTGCATGTTTTTTTGTGGGAACGTAGGAACTGAACCTGCTTACCGAGGTAGAGTGCCATCCTATTGGCTCATCATAGAAGAAGCCTGATACAATGTTTTAACATGTTTTCCTGACTTTTATATTAGTGCGTGTTCCTAGGTAGAGGCATAGCATTGCATCTCATCACATTCCCATCTCATTCACCAACTTGCAATGCTTTTGCCCTAGACCCTCGACGGTTGTGGCTACTGCTGCTACTGTTTCTCTTATTGCCTCACTTTGCTATTTGATTTTCAACAGAATAGCGAATCTATTCCTTTATGGAACACACTTAATGCAATATATATATATATATATATATATATATATATATATATATATATATATATATATATATATATATATATATATATATATGATGCTATGTTCTAACCATTCATTTGATGAGATTTCTATAAACTTATTTGATTTATGGACTAACTGAAATAAATACAAAATAAATAAGAGAACCTTACTATTCTCTTAATGGACATAAAGGTATTCAAAAAATTATCACAACTCTCATCATTGACTGAACTTAAAACTGTTGAGACTATTTAAGTTTGAGATGTCAGATTTGCTCTTTGACTCCTAATACAACATTCCAAGGTCCATCAAGAAGAAGAATTATTTAGCGTGGAAAATGGTGGTAGTACTATAATCGAGTACTAAGATTTAAAATATTAGGGCCCAGTCCACGCTATCAGAACCCTTGTGGCTCCTAACGGACTTTAAGGAGCTGTGATGTGGGTGTCAGAGTGCAATGATATGAAGCTTGTTTTAGAATGTTGAGTTCACAGTTACACGCAGCAGAATAAAGACATGTAATACTAAGCTCTGTGTGTGGCATAGTCATTGGTGGGTACCCAGGCTGGGGAAGACGCTACAAATGGCAACAAGATAGGGGATAAGTAACCCGAAGAATGCCCGTGCTCTCCCAGAGAATTTGCCGTGGTCCAAGCAAACTGCTCAAGTGTGCCACGTGTGTCGCTGCCGAAGAACAAAATTGATGCTTCATGCACGTGGTGTCAAAGCGCAACTCCAGTCACTGCAAAGCCGGTGAAGAGAACAAAAGCATTGACAAGCATTTACACATTGATGGTCGAGAACCTGCTGGTCAAGCCATACATAAAGGAACCGAACTGCCACTCGAGATGAAGTTGTACATTATACGGAGCAATACTACAAAAGATGGTTACATACTGATACAGGAAAAGTGCTGGCTGACAGAATAAGTAAGAAAGAAGTATATTATCATTGCACTTACCAGAGTCTCATTTAGCAGATTGCTGGTGATGGTGTGAAAGAAGTCATATAGAAAATGCCGTGATCTGATGAAGAAATTTCATATTGACAGATTAAAGAAATGTGTCATCTCAAATTCAAACCAGTACCAAACGTTGATTACGAAAAATACATTTTCAGTCAAAATGTGGGTGAAACCGTTGATGAATTTGTGGATATACTTGATACGCTCATCAAACATTGTAAGTTTAAGGAATTTAGTGATGAGGAAACTATGCGACTTAGAGTTATTGATGGATGCTTCTCAGATTCATTCAGATAAAGAATTCTGACAGAAACTCTTAGTCTGGAGTGAGGTTTGATGGCTTCCAGAGCTGAGAAGCATGCCCAAAGACAAGATACTGACATGGAGGCTGGTTGTGCCCAGAGTGAATCAGTCATGAGTGTAAAAAGTAAGTTAAAGCAAAGACTGAAGGATACAAAGTGAAGTCTACCCATACAAAGAAGTTATGCTTTAGATGTGGATTTTTGTTTCCACATGAAGGTAAATGTCCCGCCATTGGACAGATATGTAAGTGCTGTGGAAAAGAGAACCATTTTGTGACAGTTTGTAAAACGAAGGAAAAAGTAAGTGCGTCATGGCGCTAAGAGAAAATGGCCACCATAACATTCCAGAGGCAACGTTCGACACACCCCAACAAGGCCAAGCGTCGACATCAATTGGGGCAAATCAACACTGAATGAGGCCAATTGTCATCTAAATCCTTGTCAAACAGTTCGTCTGCCTCCATGTCAAGTGAAAGTTAAGAAGATGGTTGCGCCATGTCGCTGTTTACCTCAGAGAAACATGCACACGTTGGACTGCCTGCATGTGAGGAAAAATGTCAGTCAAAGAAAAGTCAACATGCCAAAGCACCAAAGTCGTACAAACATTGTCCGAAAATGACATTGAAAATAAATAAGTGCTCGATACCTTTCATCATCGACAGTGGTGCATCGATAAACATAATGCCTAAAGAGAAATACAATGAATTACCTCCATTGCCTCGACTTACTCCATCGAAAACCAAAGTGTACATCCGGGCTGCATCGACGCCCATAAAAAGTAAAGGTTCATTTGTAGCGACACTGAAACACAAGAAAACGAAGGTACAAGCACCCATTTATGTGCTTCCACGTACAGCAGCAAGTACCTGTCTGCTCAGTTTCAGTACCGCATCTAATCTTTAAATTACAACATGAATGCTCTACACTAAATAGTAAGTCTGTTTCCTTCCTTGTTTAATGGCTTGGGAAAGCTTAAGACTATGAAAGTAAAATGGCATATTAATGAGGATGTCCTTCCTGTCGCTCAGAGACATAGACGATTTGATTTTCATTTACAAGAAACTGTTGAAAAAGAACTTGAATCGTTACTTAAGCATGACATTATTGAGCGTTCAACTGGTCCAATGCCATGGGTTTTTCCCATAGTGGTAGTGCCCCAAAAGCACAGTGAAGTGTTGTATGCATATGCCTTGATATGTGCCAAGCAAACAAGGCAATTGAACGAGAATGACATCCAGGTACACACATTGCTGACATGATAGCACAATTAAATGGTGCAAACGTCTTCTCTCGCCTTGATTTAAATAAAGATTATCATCAGTTCAAACTCAAAGAAAATTGCAGGTATATTACAATGTTTTCTACTCATGTTGGTCTATTATGATATAAGAGGCTCAGTTTTAGTGTGTCATTGGCTGCAAAACTTTTCCAAGACGTTATTGAAAGTGTCATACATCCAGTTGTGAATGCATTCAATTATAGCGATGACATATTGATTTTCAGAGCTACACGGTAGGAGCATGATCAAGCCCTCACACAAGTATGTCATTTACTTACTGATGCGGGCCTGATCTTGAATGCAGCCAGTGTGAGCTCCACAAAACAAAGTTAAGATTCTTTGGCCGTATGGTTTCAGATGGGGGTATGACACCTGATCCTGCCAAAGTAAAAAAAAGCCCTGTCAAATGCTGATCCCCCACAAGATATTTCTATAATAAATTCATTTCTTGGCATGTCCAAGATACATATGAGACTTTGCTACCATACATGCTCCCTTACGAGAGTTAGCAAAGAAGAATGTTTCCTTCACGTGGTCACAAGAATGGGAGAGAAGTTTCAAGACAATCAAGCAAGTCACTGAAACTGCTACTGAAATGGCCTATTTCAATCCAAAGCTTCATACAGAGGTGGTTGTTGACGATAGCCCAGTCGGGCTAGGCATAGCAGACAACCCCATGCTCGAAGTCATATTGTGGCATATGCCAGTAGAAGTTTGTCCCAGACTGAACGTGCTTGCTCATAACCTGAGAAAGAAAGTATGACCGTGGTATGGGCTTGTGAACATTTCCATGTATTCCTGCAAGGAAAACCTTTTACGCTTGTAACTGATCCTCAAGCTTTATTGACTATATTTGGCAATCCAAAAGCCAAGATGCCTCCTTACATTGAACAGTGGGGAATACAATTACAAGAGCATGATTATTCCATTGTGTATCGTCCAGGGAAGGATCTGCTGACTACTTTTCCAGAGTGCCTATACAAGGTCAAGATACTCCATCCATGACGTATGAAGCCGACATTAACTTCATTGTAAAATCAAACACGCCAACTGCCATATTGTTAGCCCAGATCTTCACTGCCACGAGCCATGATAGTGACATGCTGAAGATATAATTAGGGCTCCCGGTTTTATGGTATTTATTTTTTTGCCATTTCCGTCTGTATTTATCCATATTTATTTTTTGGGCATTTTTTCTGTATTTATCCACATTTATTTTTGCCACAAGCAAAAGACGACGCTACAGCTAGTATTTTTCCACATTTATTTAAATTGACAATGCACACATGCGCTCGGTTGTTATTGGTCAACACAATTAAATGAAAACTGTAGTTAAGCACTCTTTTAAAGACATATTCAAGGTCATTAGGGCAAGACTGCAGAACAGAGCTGGCTCTATCAAGGGGCCCATGAAAGATTAAAGTAAGGCAACATTTCAAATTGCTGTTTGACTGGAGCGTAACAGACAAGCAGACAGATTGGGGGCCACAGCATGCATAGGGGGGAGTTGCAGCAGGGACAGCTTCCGGAAAAGAGGGAAGACCTGCAGCACAGTTAGTGAGATAGAGGTGTAGGGTTGCAGGAGGCTGGATAGATGCACAGCTTCTGGGGCAGGACAGCCCAGGACAGAGAGGGTATATCTGCTGGGTGCTGAACTAAATTGTGGCCGGGTGCCAGCAAGAACGCAAGCTGCCACCCCTTCTTTAGAATGCAGACAATGTAATCAATGTGCGATCTGGCAATGGAAGGTGTTTGAGGCTTCCCAATTTACAGCCTAGATTTTTTTGTATGAATCAATTAATAGTACATTGGTAAATGGAGAAGCTCTTCAATCACAGAGATTAGTTGGAGAATGGGGTGGTAAGGCTGATTTCATTGGTGTGTGTCAGCCCGGGCTGAGACCGCTTCCCGGGCACACACACAGCCGCACCCGAGTACTTCACAGGTCTTTAAAAGACCATTTGCTTGTTAACGAGGCTTTGTTGTGTTTTCACCCCTTCTTAGAGCCCCTGTTCTCCACTCTGCCTACTGCTGTAAGAATTAGCCCCCCAAAATTTGGCTCTAGTTGCCCTTCTGTGTTATTGTCCTATCTTTATGTATACCGAACAGCTTAGGATTCAATGAAGAAGTTCGCTTTTGCAAAAGCTGAACACCCCTCGTGTATGAAAGATGTGCTGCCACTGGTTCTGTCTCTATGCCTCCTTTCCTTGCCTGGCTTAAGCGTCCAAGTCATGGACATCGAAACGCAATGCCCAACAGCTTGTGAAAGTTACTACTGCGGTTGCACAAACAACATTCATGGCATGTAAATAATCTAATTTAATATGCGCCCTTGGTCGATGAACAATTATGCGCTGCAACTACACACAACTGTTAACTCGTGCACCATCCCTGGCTTGTGCACACAAGCTGGGTAAGGACACCCTCCCAACAAACACGCCCCAAAAACACATGTGCAACTGCACAAACTCCGCCAGTGTTTCTACACTGACCTGTAAAGTTACATCGAAGGACCTGTAAAGAGCCGAGGGAACGACTAAACTGGCAACTTAAAACACACCCATCCCAAAGTGAAAAGAACACCACAAGACCACCCACCCACATGAGGAAGGAGGACAGAGGATCCGATTTCGGACTCTGGTGCCGCCAGTTCAAACCGGAGGGGAGAGGAGCTCGCTGCAGCGGGACAGACTGTCAGGAGCGGCTTTCTCGGGGTAGTGTCAAGGCTTTTATCTCTCTTCTGTTTCTAGGGACACATCGAAGCCGCCATTTATCTGTCCCCTGAGGGCACATACACAGGGGAAATACACGTACCTTTCTAGTTGAACTGGCGGAGGGCTGGCGCAGAGCTCACTTGAGAGGCAGAGCCCTGGAGATGGTGAATTCCGAAGGGCCGGGCACCAACAAATGCTGACTGTGGCGACACGGAGGCGTCTTTCTGGAAACACGGTGGCCCGGTGCTGGTCGTAGTGTAGGCAAAAAGGAGGAAATAGCGGGGTGAGCCCCAAAAATAAAGGGCAAACGTTATGAGGGTCACTAAAAGACCCTGATTGGAAGGATTAGAAGGAATTTCCCCAGCATCAGAAAGAGGGGCTTGGCGAGATAACTCTAGTTTCTAGCACGGCAGCGCGGCAAAATTTGCTAGTATTTTGCCGTTTTTACATATAAATACAGACAAAGGAAAAATAGTTTTCCGTCTGTATTTATATGTAAAAATCCGTTTAAACGGAAAACCGGGAGCCCTAGATATAATTACACATCAGTGGGGGAACCCACATGCTTGACCTATCACCAGTGATGGTGAATTCCAAAAGTACGAAAATGTTAAAGATTAATTGTCCATAACTCAGGAAGGAGTTGTACTGCAAGGGACGATAATCCTAATTCTGGAGAGTTTGAGACAGAAAATAATTGAAGTAGCTCACAAATGACATTGTGGTATTGTTGCCACCAAGAGAGCTTTCCGAGGTTGAGCTTGGTTTCCATTTTTAGATGAGAGGGTTGAAAAGGAACTCAAAGCCTGTCATCTGTGTAGCTGCCATTCTACAAACATTACTAAACATACACTTACCATGTCAGAACTCCCTAAGCATGCATTGGAGTGAACAGCTATCGATTTCTTTGGTCCACTCAATATCATCTGATAGTAATTGTGGATGAGTACTCACATTTTCCGTTATTAGAGGATCTCTCATCCACAACTCATGAGCGAGACATTGAGAGACTTGACGTCATCTTTGCAACATGTGGCGTTCCAGCCATTTTGAAGTCTGATAATGGCCCGCCATTCAACAGTCGAGAATTCAAGGAGTTCCTGGAGCATCTGAACATAAAGCATCAGAAGGGTTCACCTTTGTGGCCACAGGCCAATGGACTCATTGAGCATTTTATGAATATGCTAAAGAAAGCAGTACAGCGTGCAACTCTTGAGAGGCTCAGTTTAAAAACAGTTTTGAATTCCACTCTACAAGTCTATTGTTCAAAACCTCACTCGACCACAGTCGAAAGTCCAGCAACTTTGATGTTTGGGAGAGCAATGACAAACAAGTTACCTCAATGGACCAACAAAAAAGAACGAAGTGAGAATACAACTCTGATGAAGGACTTGGTTAATAAGAAAAAGATGAAAGCCTATGCCGACAAGAAGCAACATGCAAAGAGCATTGAGTTTAAGACAGGAGATCTAGTGATTGCCCGACAAATGCAGAGGAGGAAATCCGATGCTCCATATGATGCTGCACCCTTCCACATCGTGGCCACTAAAGGACATATGGTGACTGCCCAGCATCTTAGAAAGTCCGTTACCAGAGAATCTTCTCACTTTCTGCAAGATCGGTCTTCTGCTCGAGATAGTGAAAGAAAGACTGAACCTGAAAATCAGTGACTGCTGTTACTTTTTCACCGACTTCGAAAATCTCCGACAGTGAAGATGACAGTTCCTAAATCAGGTAGAATAATTAAAGCGCCAAGAAGGTTGATGGAAGAAATGTAATTGTGTGTGTGTGTGTGTGCGTGTGCGTGTGTGTGTGTGTGTGTGTGTGTGTGTGTGTATATATATATATATATATATATATATATATATATATTTCCACGAACTAGGCAGACACTTCAGCTACAACATCGGAGAGCACACACGGATAGATTGTTTTGCTGGATGCTTTATTGTGCAGACCCCCCCTTGATAGACACGTTTCGCCTAACGGCTTTCTCAATGTCAATGTTTTCAACATTTCACAGTGTATTTAAAATCCACATACATCACGTGTTTTTCCACACTAAACATAAAAGTTGGACTTACGCAACATTCGATATAAAATTCATGGCGGCCATCTTAAAACATGTTATTTACAAAAGTGCTATAACCCAAAGTGCTAAGTGCTGTGCAAAGTTAAAAACCATTTTGTTGCAAATATACCAAGATGACACTTCAATTTATATGTACACATAATACAAAATCTAGCATTCTAAAAAATATATAGAAATTTCAGCTAAAAAAAACCTTTGATCTATGGTTTTGTCTATGTGGACTTCATAACAAATTTAATTCATGTATATACATTAATTGATCGTTTTCTAATTTATTTCCTAATTCATTAAAAATTAACATTTTTCATAATTCTCAGATTTGTGTTTAGAAAAATAAATATTTGTCTTTATTTGAATATACCGAATTTAAGCGTCATCTATTAGCATTCATAATTGTGCCCTAAATGGGCAATCAAAATGTAAAGCCTCTTGCAATGGCGGTATTCTGAACATTAATGTTTCCAAAAGAAGGGGGAATTTTATATATGGAAACTTATTTAATAATTTTCTTCATCTATTCTAGGTGTACCCACATTTCCTCATCATTATTAAGCCCTGTCGGAGCCTTAGTTTGGAGATCTATAATGTATTTGGATTCCAGTGTCCGAAGTTTTCGCACCCTGTCCCCTCCTCTCTCATGTCTTTCCATCTGATCTATAGAATAGAATTTGAGGAGGTCCCTGTTGCTCTGATGGAATTTTTCAAAATGACGAGCAACAGGGTAAGTCGCATCTTTATTAGAAATGGCACGCATGTGCTCAAGAATGCGCTTCTTTGTAGGGTGGATTGTACTGCCAATATATCGTTTTTGACATGGACACGTCAGGCAGTATACCGTAAAGTCGGAATTACAGTTCAGGAATTTTTTAATCATACGGACAGGCCTAGGATCCCCTGGTCTCCCCGGATAGTTAGTAACCTTACTGCTACATTTGCAGGCCTTGCATCGTTTGCATGGAAAGAAACCTGCGACGCTTAAACGATTTTGGACTTTGGGGGTAATATTAAAGTGACTGTGGATCAGATGGTCCCCGACTGAGGGACATCGTTTGTATGTTACCAGTGGGCGTACTGGAAGGTTCTTCTTTAATATATGGTCTGTTTGTAGGATATGCCAATTCTTTTTAAAGATTTGTAGAATACTGCTTGATTTTTCATTGTAGCTAGTTATCATCCTTACTGGACCATCTTGTGTGGATTTCTTCGGTCCTTTAGCTACCAGTAATTCTACTCTGTTCACTTTTTCTACCCTGTTTTCTGCCTGCTTTAGATCTGCACTTGTATAGCCTCTCTCTTTAAATCGTTGTAGAGCCTGTTCTTTCGCTTGTTTATAGCTCTGCATGGTGGTGCAGTTGCGTTTTAAACGCAATAGCTCCCCAAATGGTATATTTTTTATGAGGCTTATTGGGTGATGGCTTCCTGCATGTAAGACCGCATTGCCCACCGTTGGTTTTCTATACAGTCGGGTCAATAAGGTTCTATCTTCAATATATACTTCTAGATCTAAATAGGTAACAGAGATGTCACTGATATTACTCGTGAATCTGAGATTTAATTCATTGTTGTTAAGCGAGGCAACATACTCCTCAGCCAGGCGCGGCTGCCACGCCAAACAACAAAAAGATCATCAATGTACCTTGCCCACAAGGTTATTTTTTCAATCCAAATGTCATTCTCTTCCCCCCAGGCCACGTGCTTCTCCCACCAGCCCACGAACAAATTCGCGTAGCTGGGGGCGAAGCACGTGCCCATCGCGGGCCCGCGTTGCTGTAAATAAAATTGACCTGCAAAAGTAAAAATATTATTGTTCAAGCAGAAAGTGATCATATCTAAAAGCATCTTATTGTGCTTCTGAAATTTCAATTGTTTCTTAGTAAGGAACCATTCCACAGCCTTGAGTCCATCTGTATGTTTGATACACGTGTATAAGCTGGTGATGTCCAAAGTTATAAGGAGCATATCTTCTTCCCACATGATGCCTTCAATCTGTCTCAAGAAGTCCTGGGTGTCTCGGACATACAAAGCAAGATCCCTGACCAGGGGTGCTAAGAAAGAATCAATGTATATTGCTGTGTTTTCTAAAAGACTGCCAATAGAGGCCACAATTGGCCTACCTGGTGGATTATTTCGATCTTTATGGATTTTCGGCAGATGGTAGAAGGTGGGTAAGATTGGCGTTTCATAATGTAAGAACAAATGCTCATCTTGTCCCAACTCCCATCTTTTCGCCAATCTTGCAGTAGTTGATGGTATACACTGATACAATTCACATATTCCTTCCGTTGTATTGGAATGTAGCACTCCCTGTCATCCAATTGTCTCATGGCCTCTTTATGATAGTGTTCTTTATTAAAGATGACCATGTTTCCCCCTTTGTCTGAGGGTTTGATTTCTATGTTGGTATCTTCTTTCAGCGATTTCATTGCTTCCCATTGTTTTCTTGAGAGGTTATAATCCCGATTTTGAGGAGTACTTTGTTTGGCCAAGTTTTTCAAATCCATAGTGACTGCCTCATTAAATACATCTATTGCATCGAAGGCGGTCTGTGGGATTGTTCGCGACTTTCTTTTGAAGTTTCTATTGCCACTTACTTGCTTTATACCAGCCCCTTCTAGGCAGTCATCAACATTGATGTCTCCCTCCTCTGTGGACATATCTAAGGTCTGTAGCGTTAATAGAGTCTGAAGATCATGGCCTATTAAAAGGTCGGATTCGACGTCGTCCTTATTTTGCTCATTACTGTCAGTTGTCTGCGGTCTTCTTTCTGGATGAAGTAAAAAGATCTTTTGTAATTTTAGTTTTCTAATGTATTTAAAAAGATCTATTCGAGTCTCTGTGTAGTTGTATCCTGATGTTGGGCAGAAGGTAGGACCAAGTTGTAATATTTTTATCTGGTCCTGAGTTAATTTTTTATTTGAAAGATTAATCACAGTTCTCTCCTCTGTCCAGTTCACCATTTGCCCCTCCTCCCTCTGCTGCAAGTAATCCTTGGGGTAGGTGCCTCTTCTCCCTCGTTTCTTACCCCTCCTTGTTTTCCGCTTTTTGCGTTTTTTGATTTCATTTGTTGCGGAGGGTGGGTCCGTTGGGTGGGTCTTTGCCGTGTCTCCCTTATTATTTGATATTCCTGAAAATAAGGGGATTCTTGATTTATTCTTCCATCTTCATTACTGATGGATTGTTCCCCCTCTGAGGTTTCTACCTCTGATTCTGAGGTGTCTTTAGTTCCGCTTGCTGTTGCGGTCTGTTGGCTCAACTTCTTTCGGGGTCCATCAAATTTACGGGCAAACGTCAGGATGCGGCCCGTAGCGTAGTCCTGTTCATCCCTCTGAAATTTTATCTGTTTTCGACGTCTTATCACAGCCTCATAGTCCTTTAGGCGTTTCATCATTATATTTCTCAGATCTTCGCTCTGCTTTGCGTCTTTTTCTTTACTTATTAGATCCTCTAGTTTTTTAATTTCGGTTAGAAACTTCTCACGATCACTCCATGCATATTTGATCAATATTTTCACCATACCTTTTGCCGATTCCGTAGTATGCTCTGCCCACTCAGTGAGGAGCTGTGGGTTGGGGTTTCCATACGATGGGACCGTAAAAATACGAAGGACCCTTGGTATTCGGTCGCAGTCTATATATCTCTGTAAGGAGGTGGCTTCCCACCATTTACGTAATTCTCTCTCCTGTGCCTTCTCCAATGATTGAAACAAGATCACAAGGTTAGTTGGAGAGGAATTTGGCACTATGTCTGTCTTCGACTGCAATTTCTTAGCCCCTGGCTTAAAAATGTCCATTGCCGCTTCTTCTCTTTCTTGCAGGCTTGACATTTTGAAACGATTCTGATTATGGCACAGTTTCTATATTTTTAGAAAAACTGGGGGTCTGCACAAACAACATATATCCTCGGGATTGGGACTCGATTAATGTTGGTAAATGGAACAAGTCGGCAAAAAAAAAAATATATATATATATATACTGATTTGTAAAAAAATATATATATATTTGACAGAGGGAAAGATGTCATGTTTTGCGATATTTTATGACGGAACCTTTTTGGCTCCTAACAGACTCCGTAGAGCTGTGACACAGGTGACAGAACGCAATGCCATGAAAACTTGTTTTAGAATGTCGAGTTCGCAGTTACACGCAGCAGAATAAATATGTGTAATACTAAGCTCCGTATGTGGCGTAGTCATTGGTGGGTACCCAAGCTGAGGAAGACGCTACACCCATTATTATTACCAGCTTAATCTCTGTGAGAAATCTTTCAATTTCAAGATCCTCATTATGTCGTGGCGGATGGCCATCATCTTCTCCACCCGATGCTTGGGTGCACAGATTGTATAAAAATATAGGGACAAATTCCTAATCAGTCATTACCTGACAAATCCACTCCATGAGAGTTGGGGATGAGGTCACTTTGAAGTTATCAAAACAAAATTAGAGGTTGGAAAGAATGCCACAGGATCTGGGATCCTGTATTCATACACCTTAACACATTCAACTACACACAGTCTTTTATTGTTGGGGGTATGGATAAATCATAGATGATCAGATAGAATATACCAGTAAGAGCAGCATGGCCAGTCATAGGGACAGCCCTAATCAGAACCAGGCCCATCCTGACCAGCCAATCACCGAGGTACCCAACAGCCATTAGTACCTAGTCCCAACACTCAAGTTCTTAACTCACCCATAGACAAGGCTAACCTGACGAGTGAGAACTTCTTCCATCAAAGTGTGATTTTTTTGATACTGCTGACATTTGCATTGAGATCTTGCCGACCCAACTGTTCTCAGGATGTTAGCAATGACAACTGCAGATACTGACATGGGATGCAAACCCCATACCAAACACCACCTAATCCATCTCCAACCGGATCTGTAGGAATGTTTAGCTCCAGGGTCCCAGGCATCCCATATAAGGCCTCTGAGCTGTTTGATTTACACAAGGATAAATTAGAAACAGCCACAAAGTCAGAATCAAGTGATCGTGGGTCACCATCAGGATAACCTCCTGGACCTGGTCGAACCCCTATCCAGAACCACTTATATGGCGAATGAGCAGAGGCTAGCGCTGTCTGTCTCCTTAGACACAGACCTGCTGAAAGTGGGAACCATTGTGCAGTCAACCTGTTGGGTGAAACCAAACTGCTGAGTGCAGTGGTGCCATCCTTATTCGTATATGCCCAAAGCATGTGATATGTTAATAAGAATGCTGTGTTGTATATAGTGCTTCATACTGCATGTTTGCTACATATAGGCGATGTCATTAATAGACATTACTGTCACCCAATTAACAAATCTGAAGTAACTGATTTAGGTAGTATGGAAGGATGACTTTGCCATGTCAGGATTTGACCTTGTGACGTCTATTCCACTGCGTTGTTGAGTGCAAGCTGTAATTTGCCATTTGTCACACTTGTACCAGGACAAGGCTTCTCTGGGTCTCCCCTTCAGTCACTCCTCTATAAAAGACTTGAAAAGTTTGCCTGCACCATCAAATCACTGTAAAAATTGCGTTGTCCATTTACAGCGTCTTCAGTTTGCATGTTTTCTTCAGAAGGCATAAGTGAGGGTCTCCTGTAGTGGCACTGGGGAGAAAAAACGTGATGATGCTCGAGTTGTCTGCAACGAAAGAGAATAAAAACACACAATAACGATAAAATCAATACACTGGAGTAGGTCAGATTTTCAAATGACTATTCATATTTTTTAATATATTTGTAGCAGAAACTGTTAAGCGTGCGCCTCGCCACAGAAAACATTTCATATTAAGATTTACAGAGGATTGTTCCCTAATTTATGACAATGCTCAGTGGGATCATTATAGTGTACTTCCCAGAGGCATTTAAAAAACGGTACTTAGCAGCATTGGAGAAAGGCTTCATAACAACAGACACAAAAGAATTACCAATTTCCTGCATGGCTGCTCCTTAATTAAAAAATGTAATTCAAATAGACCCTAGCTTTCAACAAACAAACAACATAAATATTCCAGAACTGTGAAAGAAACAGAAAGGAGAAATGTTTATTGAATCTCATGCATGAAGACTCAAGCTGAAAGATTAATAAAACAAGCATTGGATTTTCCAAAGTTTTTTTTAACTGTTACAAAATGGCAATTGGCCATGTTGGAACTGAAAAATAGAGAAAGCCAAAATAGCCACTGGTGCGAAACAATGCATATGCATGCTTGCAAGCACAGGGCAGCCATGTTGGAATTTTTTAATTCCAGGATGTCCATCGAGTGTCTGCTGGCTTGCGACTCATGCGTCTTGACACACTGGTGACTGTTCTGGCTTTTTTTTTCTTTTACTGGTCCAACATGGCAGATGGCAATTTAGAAAAGTAAAATAATAAAATCATGTGCATTGGGGTGCAAAAAAGTGAGTAAACAGACCAGTTTCAATCAGCAGCTGCCGGACTCATGAAAAGAAATATAAAATAAAGAAAGGATAAAATATAACTGAGAGAGGAATTGGGATTGGTGGAAGAACACTGAGGAGCAATGGATAAGCAGGGGAGGCTAATCAAACAGAAAGAGCACAAAGGGGCTCACATGAAAAAGGTAAACAAAAACAGACAAAAGAAGGATTTAATGCCATAGTGTCTGTAAACTACTTTTTAGGTAGTTCATATCTGCACTGATGGAAAACCCTTAAAGCCAGCGCTGAAGTTCGCTGAACCACAGTAGCCAACGGCTGATAGGAGCTGCCCAAAAGTAGCTTTCTGTATTTGCATATATGTGTATGTTGGTTATGAGGATGTTGTGTGAAGACATAAGCTCTTTCCAGACAGCTATAGCTAAAGGATCTTATGAAGTGGTTTGATTTGGCTTGAATAGAATATGTAGTGGTAATCCGAAGGTCCATGTCTCTGGCGGTGTTAGGAGGGATGCTTGCCAAAATAATCTCTAGGGATCAGATTATACACCTCTCGCACTCCTTATTCCCATTCTGTGAGCGGTATGGCTAGAAACTTTGGGCATCTGAATCATACTCAATGGAGTCCAATTCATTGGAGCCTCCCGGCCAACCTTTAAAAACATCAGCTCATTGGCTTCCCTTTGTCCTGCCCATTTGTCCTCACTTGTCTTGGTTGCTACTCACAGTGGCACTCCACATGGCAAACCTCCTCACATTTGGCAGTAATCAATGTCAGTAGGCTGTGTAATACAGTCAACACTGGCGCCATTACCATAGCTCTGTGAGAAAGGTAAGAAGTAAGCACAGTGACCGGAAACCAAGGCAATATGTTGTCCATGCCAAGAGAACACACTACACTATGCTGGTGAGTGGGAAGAAAACAGTGTGCAGTCTGCAGTTCCCAAGATTAAATCCCATTGAGAAGAACCGCGCACCATGTAATATATGGCTCTGAGTGGGAACCACTAATGTGAATGCCGGGTTCACTGCCATTTCATAGCAATAGTTGTTAACAAAAGCTGTTACCCACTGCTGCCAGGCTCCTCTGCCAGGGATCTCTGAAAGCCTGTCAGAGCATCACTGGAAATCAGGGAGCACAGCTTCAGGGATCGAAGTAAGGGAAGGCAGAGAATGTGATAGGGGTGAGTTGCAGGAGGCCAGGTATTTTTGAGCATTTGGGACAAGGAGGAGAGGTCATGTTATGTACGGCTTGCTGTAATGAAGGACAAGATGTTCTTCGTGCAAAGTAACTTTATTCCAAGGCTGAAACACCAGAGCACCGAAAAGGCTGTATACCTCTTCTTCTCTTCTGCCAGACAACTATCAATGATTCCAGCATTCACATCGATTGATGACAATTCTGGAACACAAGGCAGCAGCACAAGCAGAATCTTAATGCTACAAATGCAATACTTCCCCATTACCCTTCTGCCCCTGCGTAGTAGTTAGAAGTGGAGGCCAAGGATTTTTGGGGCCTTGCTCTCGTTGTAGGTTTGATGTCACTCAGAACCACTCAGTGAAAAACACCCCCGTAATGCCACAGGGTTAGGTTACTGCAGGGCCTAAGCTCCTCAATGTTTAAACAGGTTTTGAGAAAGCTGCTTATTACTCATTCCTAAATATCCTGATGTGATATCCTGGTTAAGTACAATATAAAAATATTACAGAAAAAATATATATGAGGAATACACTTCCTGAATTCTTTTTAAATAACCTGATATAAGATTCCAGTTGTTTAGTAAAACATAATAATAGGACAGAAAAATACATATGGGAAATAGATTTCCTGGCGGTACATATAACCAATGTGAGTTCATCCTAATAAACATGACATTATACTAGCTTTATTGAAAGTGTTTTATATAACTACTGTTGATGCTTTCTTTAAGATGATCAGTTAAAGAGCCTACGTAGAATTAGGGATGGTATTGCAAACTCAAGCACATTAGAGGCAATGTGTCCCTAAACTAATTAAATACACAGATTACATAACTAGCATTTTCAGGAAAATACGCCCTCTGGAGTTAGTAGTAAATTATAAACCATGAAGGTTTTTAAATTAATTCGAGAGGCAATAGAGAAGACAAAAAAATAACAGCTAATAAAAATGCATAGTAAATCAATATAGGAAATTAACATAAGCCTCAATTAAAATCAGCAAAGAGAATGACATAAAGTCAATGCAAAAAGTCCAAAGCATGAGACAAAACGACAGAGGTTTAGTCTTCCGAGTCAGAGCAAACCAGACGAGCTCACCTCCAAAATGTACCATCTTTTATAGGAAAATTCACAATAGAATTCAATGGAAATCGCACAGTCAGCATAAGGTGAGCAAAGTTAAACAAATCACAGTACAGAATTATAAAACATCACCTATTGCCACCATCCTAGTACTATCCCCTAAATAAATATTAGTTCATCCTATTATGACCTAATGTCATTGGATGTGGCAGTACGAATGTAGTTACACAAAACAATGAAAGTCTCACACTATGATTAAGCCTACAGTATCTTAAGCAGGAAGAGCCTTGAATGTAGTGAAAGGCTTCCTTCGTAGTTCTTGAGTACAACATGTCAATACAAAGCATCAGTGCACATTTTAGTTACGTGTGGTGTCAGAATGAGAAATGAAAACATGGCTGCCAGAAATTCAAAATGGAAGTTAGACCTAATACGCACCTAGTTTAATTAAATACAGGAAAATACAGTTCTCTTCAGTGTAGTGTTTTCGTTTGAGTGCAGAATTATTCATAATGTTTAGCACACATTTTTATTCAATCAAAATTAACATTCACACTATTCAGGTACAGTATTGAAATTTTCTACATTCAGTAATACAGGGGCTAAGATGTTCATTCAACTACAATTTAATGATAATTACAAAAGTTACAATGTTCATATGTCTTAATGTCTGACATGATTTCATTCAACCTTAGACGGCCCTCTCTCTATGCCCATTCCACGAGTGTATGCCTTTTCCACAAAGACTGGGGTAAGACATGTTGACGGGCATGATGTGTTAGAAGAATCTCTGACTGTGATATGCATGTTTCAAAAGCATGATCAAGGCACTATTACATTTGCCCACGTGTGTGTGCGCAGTGCCTGCTCATTTCTTCACAACTGAAATGTTTTCCAAAGCAGAGCAATAGAAAACGATACCATTAACTTTAATTATTTTCTAAAGTTACTTACGAGGGGAGACAGATGTGCCTATGGGTCTGTTGGGTCAAACATGAGGGCTTTTTACGTGTATATCACACAGCCCACATAAGGCTTCACATAATGAGAATTATTTTCTGGGCCTGAAGAAGGCCCACAGCACTTCTTAGTGGGACAGGTCAGGGGCTGAAACATGTTGATGATGCTTACGGGTTGAATTATCCCCCTTTTCACTTTTAATTGTACTATATGGCCACTTGAATAAAGAATTTGTTGTCCACAGTGAATCACTTTTAACAGTTTTTCTGTGTATCAGGGGTGTTAAAGATAACATTCTCTCTACAAACCTTCCTAGTTACCCCCATCACACCTTTACATCATAGGCCTTCTTTTTGAACAAAGCAAACACACTCACTTGCAACTGGATTCAAGCTAGCCTGGCTGATGAGGGTTGTTACCTCAAAACTGGTCCCAGGATGCTTGTTTCCGGTCCAGGGAAGACCTGGCTTGGCAGTTCGGGCTGGACTGTTCCCATGAGGAACAGGGTCAAGACTAATTTGCATATGGCTGGGTCTGAACTGGGGTGGCGAAGTGAGCTAAAGAACGATGATGGATTCAACCCAAATCTGTGACTGGGGGGAGGGGGAGTGTCTGAGAAACGTTTCAGTGCTCCGTCCATCATCTCCTTGTGTTTACCTTCTTTTTGAACACCTATAAGAGCTCCCCTATCACACAGGGTTGTAGCCTACGACTGACATCCCCAGTGCCAGTGTGAGAATGAAACTACGATGAAGTATGCCACCATTCAGTGAGTGAGGGATTTTGTCCTTCAAAGAAGGGCCTTCCACCTTTGAGATAGAATTCAGGACAGTAGAGAATGAATGAGCAACGGCGGATCTGAGTAACTGCACCTCCCTGCTTTATTCCTTTTCTTGTTTAAGAAATTGTAATGGATAGTATGATTGGGTGTGCACATACAGCTCCTGCACCTGCCGTTGTTGGATGCCAGCTGCCAAGCAGAGAGAAAACTGTGAAAATAGTGGAGCGGTGCACTACCAAAGAGTTTTCTTCAATAAATCCAAATGTTCATTTTGTATAGTGGTTTATCAATCCTTTATTTTCAATATCAAAATGTGCAAATTCCAGCCAACGCGTTTCGTTCATACATAAAATGAACTTCTTCAGGGCAAATGGTGATGTGAAGAAGACGCAGGAACACAGAGGCAATGAAGAGCCCTTGATCTGAGATATTTCAAATTCCTGCTGTCGACGCACAAGTATTTAAATTTTAAAGGCTACCATGATAAGTGCCTGATGGTTGTATCTCTGGGGACACAGTCCTGTTATTATCGTCCGGTCGGCAGTCAGTGACTTGTGCGTCGACAGCAGGAATTTGAAATATCTCAGATCAAGGGCTCTTCATTGCCTCTGTGTTCCTGCGTCTTCTTCACGTTTAACAATGCAACAATACACAAACATGTAATGACAAAGACAATAAAGTTTTTTCATGCAATTAAAAAAACTGTGAGATTGACCTTTCTTAGACCAGTCCATCATTTAGACATAATAACACCTGGCGGAATTAACAGTTCCTGTTTAAACACAGTGGGGCCTATTAGGATGGCGGGCGGACTTCAGTCCGCCCGCCACCCTAGCGGTGCTGGGACCGGCCGCCAGCGGTGCGGCGGTCCTGCACCACCAATTAGGATGCAACAGCCACCCTGGCGGTCGCATCCCGCATCTCTAACATTGCGGCGGGTGCTGCTGTAAGCAGCACCCGCCGCAATGCCAGAGAGGCATGTTGTGCATTGCCATGCACAACGTGACAGGCACCGCGTGGTGCCTGCCACCTTGAGCATGGCAATGTAGGGGGGTACCATAGGTACCCCCCAAGTGCAGCCCCCACCCACCCAACCCCCGGGGGCCCGCAACGGGCCCCCACAGCAATTCCCGCCAGCCCTTTCATGGCGGCATTGCCGCCATGAAAAGGCCGGAACCGCCAGGCATCATAATATGGATGGTGGTGCCTTCCAGACACCGCCATCATATTATGCCCGAGTTCCGCCCGGCCGGCAATCGTGACGATTGCCGACTGGCGGTACCCCCCGCCATAGTAATATGGCGGGGGGAAATTATGTTGTGATGGCGGGCGGATCGCCACCGCCGGCTGTGCGGTGGCGATCCGCCCATCATAATGACCCCCAGTGTGTCCTGCCGGTGTAGGCTACTGGGGGTTGCTAACTCTGAATGTTTACACTAGAGGAATTGGCATTCTGCCAATATCTCCCAAATAATGTTGGTTTTTGCGGATATTCTTCCCCCAGAGGCTAGGCCAACGCGTTTCAAACCCTCTCCGATTTTAGGGGTTCTCTATTCTTCATTGGTGGTCTGGCATAGATTATCTAGGCCAGACCACCAATGAAGAATAATGGAGACGAACCATGCTGAACTAGACTGAACCCTGAAGGCGTGCCGGCACGGAAGTGAAAAATCACACCGCTCGCCAGAAAGAAAAGAAAAGCAATCTGAATACCTCGAATTGACAAGGCATACCTTCAACAACCAGTTACAGGAGGCACATAAACTGGTGAGCTGGCTCCAAGTTTAGCTGAAAAGAAACTGCCACTGCTATTTGATTTAGCACAAGGAGAAATTGAGAACCGACCAAGTCCCAGACCTAAGGAGAACCCCTAAAATCGTAGAGGGTTTGAAACGTGTTGCCCTAGCCTCTGGGAGAAGAATATCCGCAACAAACCAACATTGTTTGGGAGATTTTGGCAGAATAAAGATAAAGATAAGAATGTATTTTTAGAGCGCACTAAACCCGTAGGTGTCAAGGTGCTAAGCAGACACAGTAGGAAAGAGGAACGCAGCAGCAGATTAAGAGGAGAATTACCAGGTGTTCAGGAGTTTCCTGAAAACAGAAAGGGGGCTAGCATTGGCGAGGGCAGTGGGGAGAGAATTCCAGAGCTTGACAGCGGCCACCGAGAAGGCGCAGCCGCCCCATCTGGATTTACAAAGTCTGGGCACAACAAGCTTGGATTGTGTGGATGATCTCAAGGTCCTCCCTGGAGTATATCGATGGAACAGAGATTTGAGTTGGGACGGACCCTTGCAATGCACGGCCTTATATACTGTACTTAGGGCCTTGAATGAGATGCGTTCCTTAATAGGGAGCCAGTGTAACGACCGGATTCCTTCTCTGGCAGATTGATGTTTAGGAATATTTAAAATAATCTTGCTGCTGCGTTCTGAACCATCTGGAGTCTGTTCAGAGATACAGCTGTGATATTGAGGTAGAGGGCGTTGCAGTAATCCAGCCGAGAGGTAATCAACGCGATGATAGAGGGCTGGTGCAGTTCTGGTGGGATGAGTGGAAGGGCCTTTCTGAGGATTTTTAAGACATAAAAGCATGTGCCAATTCCTCTAGTGTAAACATTCAGAGTTAGCGACCCCGGCATTGGCAGGACACACTGGGGCATATGTACAAGGGAAGTGGTGGAGTGCAGCGTTAGCCTTCCTGGCTTAACGCTGCACTCCGCCACTTCAGAAACGCAGGGCTGCACCATATTTACAAGAATGTGGTGCAGCCCTACGTTTTCCCCTCCGCTGGTGCTACACTTTACAGCCTAGCACCAACGCAGGCACCCTGACACCATAGTGTAAGGGTGTCTGCGTGCAGGGGAAGATTGTTTATGTGCAGGAAGGTCCCCCTTCTTGCACATAAACAATTTTTAAATGCTGCTTTGTAACTTCTATGTGTGCTGCTTAAGGCAGCACACATAGAAGTTGCAAAACGGCATTGTAAAAAATGATAGTTTATGTGCAGGAAGGGGGACCTTCCTGTACATAAACAATTATTGGCCTTTTGCTGTTTTCATGTGTGCTGCACATCGCAGCACACATGAAAACAGCAAAAACGAGGAGAAATTAAACATTTCTCCGCATTGTGCCAGGGTAAGAAAAGGTTTTCCCTGGTCTTAATTTTGGCGCTGCCTCCTATTTACGCCTCCCTTGTAAATAGGAGGCAGCGTCAGAATCAATGGGTGTTGTGGTGGAACGCCCACAGCAACACTCATTGGTTAAGCGGCTTAACGCTGCCCTGTAAATAAGGCGAGGTCTCTAGCGCCATCACAAGGTAACTGAAAGTGACGTTGTGATGGCGATAGGGGCTTGTACATATGCCTCACTGTGTTTAAACAGGAACTGTTAATTCTGCCAGGTGTAATTATGTCTAAATGATGGACTGGTCTAAGAAAGGTCAATCTCACTGGTTTTTTTGAATTGCATGAAAAAAAGTTATTGTCTTTGTCATTATATGTTTGTGTATTGTTGCATTGTTAAACGTGTTTGAAGTGTATATTTGAACCCTTTTTCAAAAAAAGTTTGCCCTTCAAAAAGCCGTGATAATATGTACTAAAAGTCTTGGAGTCATTATAGAAGAAATGTGAAATATATCACAAGGGCTAATGAAAATGAGATCATTAGTCCTTTTATTTTGAGTCAGCACAATAAATCCAGGCAACTAGATACTTTGTTTGATTACATAGTTCAAGGAGGCCCATTCTGGTTTGCTGTCAAGGGCCCAACCCACTTTCTTATATTAACTTTCTAAAAGTGGCATTTTCAGAATCGTAATTTAAAATCTGACTTCACCATTAGTTGGGATTTTAAATTAGGATTCCAGAGACACCAAGCATGAACTGGTTATCTCTTCTGTTATAAATTGTGTCTCTAGTTGGTAGAGGTATGCACCCTGTCAAAGGAGGGACCACAATCCTGTTATGT
The DNA here is from genome assembly GCA_963921515.1 of Calotriton arnoldi. Lineage (NCBI taxonomy): Eukaryota > Metazoa > Chordata > Amphibia > Caudata > Salamandridae > Calotriton > Calotriton arnoldi. The sequence goes on from CAWUFW010003966.1 coordinate 1,358,720, forward strand.
TATGTTATGTTAAAATGGATTTGTAGAGCGCGCAGCTACTCAGCAGAGTATCCCGGCGCTGAGACAGAAAGATACAGAGGCCAGAAGGGGAACATCGGTCCCGGGGTGGACGACCATTATACTGCTTGTTGGAACAGCCAGGTTTTCAGTTGTTTCCTGAAAGCCAGTATATTCGTGGCCTGCCTGAGCGGAAGAGGCAGCTTGTTCCAGAATCTAGCCACTTGCACTTGGAACGAACGTCCGCCACGACGGGCTCTAAGACACTTAGGAATGACAATTAGGTGTTGGTGTGCTGACCTAAGGGATCTGCCAGGTACGTAATATGAAACTCTTCTGCGGATGTAATGCGCCGCCATGCAGAGCTTTGAAAGCCAGGGCCAGTGCTTTGAAGAGTATTCTGCAATGGACAGGCAGCCAATGCAGATTCTTCAGGTGGTGGGAGATCCGGTCTCTAGGTCCGAGTCTCAAGACTGCCCTGGCTGCCGCGTTCTGCAAGACTTGCAGTCTATTGAGTATGAACTCTGGAAGGCCCAGATAGAGGACGTTGGCATAGTCCAATATGGAGGTAATAAGGGCCTGGACGACCGTCTTTTTGTGAGAGGTCGGTAATAGGAAGAGAAACCTACGGAGCATTTTCAAGAGACCGAAACACGTACCTGCTACCGACTGTACTTGAGGTATCATAGATAAGGCGTCGTCCATTTTCACTCCCAGGTTTTTTACAATCTTAACTGCTGACTGGGGGGGAGAGATATCCGTAGGCCACCATTGTTTACAGGCGTCCAGAGGCGGGGTGCCAAAAAAGATAATTTCAGACTTTTCCGGGTTACATTTAAGATGGTTGTGTCTGAACCAGGCAAAGATTTCTCTCAGACATTTATTAATCTTCTCCCCGTTAAACTCCTCCCCCTTCTTACAAGTGAACAGCAGTTGCGTGTCGTCGGCATAGGATATAATCATAGCCTCACCCGCTTCTGCCAGGGTAGCCAGAGGAGCCATGTACAGATTAAAAAGTATGGGGCTCAAGATAGATCCCTGTGGCACGCCAACGTTCAAGGGCGGAATACTGGCTGCAAACGGGGGGGACCAGACCTCTTGATTTCTATCCTCCAAAAAGGAGGAGAACCACTTCAACACCGTGCCTCCAAGTCCACACTCCCATAACCTCTGCAGGAGGAGACCGTGGGGCACGGAGTCGAAGGCCGCAGAGAGGTCTAAAAGGACAAGAACAGCTTTGCCTCCTTTATCCAAGGTCTCTTTGATGGAATCGGAGACCTCCAGCAACGCCGTCTCTGTGCTAAGGTTCTGCCTGAAACCAGACTGACTCGGATGTAGAAGGTTATTGGCTTCAGCAAAATCGCTGATCACCGAGTGAACGTATTTCTCTAGTGTCTTTGCGAAGAAAGACAGCAAAGAGATGGGTCTGTAATTAGTTAGTTCCATGGGATCAGCCGTAGGTTTTTTTCAATAGGGGAATTATTTTCGCGCTCTTCCAGCTAACCGGGACCTGACCGCTATGAAGAGACACGTTCAAAACGCTATTCACTGTGGGATTCAGAATCTCCGCCATTGAAGCCAGAAATTTGGCAGGGCAAGGGTCCACAGGTGAGCCAGACTTGAGGCCCTTCATTATAGACAAGGACGTCTCTAGGGACAAAGGAGGCAAGAGGGAAAGGGAGGCACTGCCTTCCTGATTCTGGGGGGCAGTCAATGGAGAGGCCATCACATCTTTCCCACCCAAGCCATCAAAAGAAGATTGAATTGTTATGATCTTCGTATAGAAGAAATTGGCTAACTTTCCAATCAAGTCAGCTGATGTAGGGGAGAGCCTTGTCGCAGCACTAGGTGAAGAGAAGCTTTTAACAATACTAAAAAAAATTCTGCTTTTATTTCCTGCGTACTCAATTTTAGATGCAAAGAAGCTCTTCTTAGCTACCTGTATCCTTTTGGGGTGGTCTCTTAAGGCCTCTTTGTAATTCCTTTTATTTTCCACGTTAAAATCTTTCCTCCATACTCTTTCCTGACATTTACAGTCCTTTCTACACTGACGCAGGGTGTCGTTGAACCAGGGGGCTGAGCATCTTGCAGTTTTTTTGGAGCACGAGATTAAAGGGGCGAGGGACAGGGTCCCTTGCGAGACCCACTTATCTAGGGCCTCAGCATCCTGCTCTATATTGCCGCTTGGCATAAGAGGGTGTTGGTCGAGTTCATATTTGAGGGCAGCCGGGGTAATTTTGTGAAAAGGCCTAGATGTAAAAGGCAGCCGCTTGACCTGGGTCAGTGAAAGCTTCATTAGTTTCGGTAGCTTAAAACCCACCAAGTAGTGGTCTGACCATAATAGAGGTAAGGGAACCTCTGTCTGTATTTTGCAGTTGGCAAATACTTGGTCAAGGGTGTGGCCTTTAACATGCGTGGGGGCAAAGACATATGGAGCCAGATTAAGCGCGTCCAAGGATTCCAGCAGAGAGACGGTCTCAGGGATATCCTGTTTGTCCATATGTATAGTCAGGGTAAGTCAGTTACACACCGTAAATTAACCTGTGCTCACCCTCTAGTATCGTGGTACAGAGCAGGCAGGCTTAGCTTAGGAGGCAATTTGTAAAGTATTTGTGCAACGCACAGTAACACAATGAAAACACCACAAAAGAGACTCTGCACTAGGTTAGAAAAATAGATATGAATTTTATAAATAAAACAAGACCAAAATGACAAAAATCCAATGAGTAGAAGTCGAGATACGAATTTTTAAAGAATAAAAGTAAAAATAGTGCTTAGAAGCAATAAGCGCTTATGGGGGTTATCTGGTCGCACTGGACTGGGGAGAAGTCAAGAGTTCAAGTCAACCATGATGGAGCGCGGGCAGGATACAGGAGCCACGCATGCCTGCTGGACACAGTACCTTGATCCTGGTCGCAACAGCGAGATGCAGGGTCCTGCTGAGCGATATATCGGTGTCGATCCCGCAGTCGAGGTGATGCATCGATTTTCTTCACGAAGTGGCGGTGAAGCATCGGTTCCGAAGACGATGCGCCGAGCCATGAGGCGTTGGTTCCATAGACGATGTGCCGGGTTTCTCCATGCATTAGAGGGGATGCAATTTTCCCACACTGCAGCAGCAGCAATGCGTTGGTTCCAATGCCTCTGTTCTTTAAAGCGTTGCGCTGGTTCCGACTGTGATGCGTTGATTCTGCTCTCGCAACAGGGTCAATGTGCCAGTTCTACTACACAAGCAGGCTGGAAATGCATCAATTTCACTGGGGCAAGCACCTGGGTCCACTTTCAATGGGCAAGGCACAGGAGCAAGTGATGAGACTTTGATATCCCTGAGTCTCAAACAACAGGAGGCAAGCCAACAAGCCCTTGGAGATCACTCTGGGTTCAAGGCAGAGTCCAGCTCTCCCTCAGCAGGGTCAGAGAGCAGCAGGCAGCAGGGCAGCACAGCAGAAAAGCAGTTCTTTCAAAGCAGCAGTCCAGCAGAGTGACAGTCCTTGTAGCAGCACAGCACAGCAGTTCTTCTGACAGAGGTTCTTTACAGGTCCTGAAGTGTCTGAATTGGTGGGGCCATAGACCCAGTGCTTATACCAAGTTGTGCCTCTGAAGTGGGGGCGACTTCAAAGAAGGGTCTTTGAAGTGCACAAAGATCCTTCCTTCCTAGCTCTTGCTCCAGACTCACTATAGAGGAGTAATCAGCCCTTTGTGTGGGGACAGGACTCTGCCTATTCAGGTGTGTCAGCTCCTCCCTCTCATCATGCCTAGGATAAGCCATTAGGATGCATATGTGCACTCAGACACACCTAACCTTACTTTGTGTGTGACTGAATAGAGGGAACCCACAAAGTGATGTTGTCACCCACCCCAGACGCTTATTGGAGACAGGCTGCAGGCACACAGAGCTTTCATAGCAGAGAGATGCCCACTTTCTAAAAGTGGCATTTCTAAAATAGTAATGTTAAATCCAACTTTACCAGTAAAGAAGATTTATCATTACCATTCCAAAGATATAAGACATGACAGAGCTACTCTTTTTCAATCAGGAATCACAGCTTAAAAGTGAAATACGGAATTCCCAATGTTAACCTATGAAAGGAGCAGGCCTCACAGTAGTAAAAAATGAATGTATGTGTTTTTCACTACCAGGACATGCAAAACATAAAAGTACATGTCCTGCCTTTTACTTATACAGCACCCTGCCATATAGGCTACCTAGGGCCGACCATAGGGGTGACTTATGTCTAATAAAAGGGGAGTTTAAGGCTTGGCAAATGGTTTTAAATGCAAAGTTGAAATGGCAATTTAAACTGCACACACAGGCTCTGCAATGGCAGGCCTGAGACATGTTTAGAGTGCTACTTAAGTGGGTGGCACAACCAGTGCTGCAGGCCCACTGGTAGCATTTACCTAATAGGCCCGGGCACATATAATGCCACTTTACTAGGGACCCATAAGTAAATTAAACATGCCAATTGGGTAGAAGCCAAGCCATGTAATGTTTAGAGGAGAGAGCACAAGCACTTTAGCACTGGTTAAAGTGCACAGAGTCCTAAGGCCAACAAAAACAAATTCAGCCAAAAAGCGAAGGGCAAAGGTGAAAATTTTGGGTATGACCCTGTAGAAAGGGCCAAGTCCAACAGTGTCAATATCCATGTGTGGATTCATGGTGATGGAGCAAGGTTTCAAAAATGAAACTTGCTTGTACGCAATCCTCCTCATAGTATTAATTTATTAAACTTGTACTGTCAATACTAATCTTTGCATTCACAAACACAAAAGGGATAGACGCTTGCCTATGTGTTTTACTAATGAATAACGCTTGTCTATAAACCAAGATGGCCGCTAAAAGCGCAGGACTTCATTGCGCATGTCGCAACCTGATCACATGGTGTGACGTCTTTCTTTGCTTGGTGGGAAACTTCTGCTTCTGCGCAGTGTGCATTAAAATGGCCGCTAAATGTTTTCACATGCTTAAGCTTGCTCTCATGTCATTATTAAATTGTCGTTTTCTTAACGCTACTAATGCAGGATAGTATTATGATTAAATGGGAATAGAGTAGGGAAAGTGGGTATACAGTGAAACTTTTTATTTGTGATTTTAATATTTTCTTCTTACACTTTTAGTAATTCGTAAACTTGGGCCTGGGTTGGTGTCTTGAAACTCGAGAGACAGAGGGTTCTGCGCATGTGTCCTGTATGCCTGCCAAGTGAAGTCAACTTGGACGTCTCCCAAGGCCACGACCTATTGGCCGAAGATGATGTACTCAATGTTTCCGGCGGACAAATTGTTACTTTTCTCCTGTAAAATGTATAACATTTGTTGTGAGACGGGTGGGAAATAAAGTGAATGTATTAATCTGAAGGGGAGGGAACGTAAAGACAATAGGCTTTACAATTTAGGCCAAATCGATATGGTGCGAGAATCCACCCCCTGTCCCTGTCCAATCAGAAGTAGTGGTCCCATATTTTAGCAACATTAAGGGGAGGTATATGGGCGTAGAAGGGTATAATAGAATATAGCATTAGTAAATTAGTCAGAGCATGCGTTCACGAAGAACAGGCGTCCATACTGCCAGAGCGCTCTCAACTCCAGACTGCCCAGTTGATCGGTTGCTGACTGAATTCCTGTCCGGAAGAGGTCCTGAGGAGGGGGCGGCAGAGTCCATTAGAAGGAAGGCACGGGAGAATCGAGAGAAGTCGAGTATCATAGAGGGGAACGGCACAGGCGTCGTTGTAGAGAGGTCACCGGTCCTGTCCTGATCCTGGAAGAAGTCTTTGCTCTTCATCCTTCCTGGGTCCTATCTTTTCCAACTCCTTGGCCAAGGGGCTTGGTTCTCGCATTTTAGGTAACTATACTGCAACCTTTAGTTGCGCTGCTGTCTCTATCTTCTCCTCTTCCTTAAACACCATCATTTATTAGCAAAATCATTTCTATGCTTTTTCCTGGGTATTTCAATCAAATACCGTGTTTTCTGTATTTTACTCTGCTAAAACTTTAGATAAACATTTTAAAACTTCCTGACTCAGTGATTATTTCATGATAATGTACTATAATGAATGTCACTCATTTTAAACTTCCCAATTAGCAAAGGATCCATTGGTAAGTTATTACTCTTCAATCAGAAGGTAATTGGTAGCAGGGACTTTGATAAAAGAGTACATCTGACACCCAGCGTAAGTATTAGTGTAGTGTGAATGTATGGGCCCAAGTGAGTATATGGTGTATGAATGTTGTTGGCTAATATTGCGCTGGATCAACGGGAACACCCATGCTCCACTTATGAAACTCCTCAATGACACAAAGAAACGCAAAGAAGTGCTATAAGCTGTGTTGTGTTACTTTGTAATTACTAAACCACGCAAAGCCACACAAAGTGACTTTGCATGGCTTAGTACATCCCAGATAAGGACCTGTGTTGTCTTGCAACAACTTGCGTCACGCAATTCCTTTAGTAAATCTGGGCCTTAGCTTGTAAAACGAAATAGTACTCATTTGATATTATCTCCTTCATGGCCACTCTGATAGCTATGGTCCTTAAAAGACAAATAGGTGTTATTTTCCTGTATTGAATACAATATATAAAGGAGCATATTGGAACGTGTACTCTTTGAAATGCAGTCCATATGCATGACAGTGCAAATGATATTCAGTAAAAAATAATAATCAAATGGGCCAGTATTAGATAGAAAGCATCAACAGCGCTAATAATAACTGTTGCTTATTGCCAGAGCCACTGGAATTAAGCAATTTTGCGGCCACTGTTTTTTGCATTATTATGGATTTGCCACATAATCCATCATCTGCTATATAATTTGCAGATTTTACCAAATGGATCAAAAGTTACTAGAAGCACAGATTCACGTGTTGCCTCTAAGTTGACTGGTCACCTTTCAGTTGCCTGTTGCAGTAGTTCTTAACCTTTTGACTTCTGTGGACCCCACTTCAGAATTACTGGAAACCAGGGACCCACACTGAATAATTATTGGAATCTGGAGACCTCCCCAATGAGTCATTACTGCAAGCCGGGGATACTGGCATAAGCATTTTTGATGATTGAAATTGCAAAACAATACAGTAAAAACACACAAACAAGAATTCATCAAACAAATACACAAATGATGAAATATTCACAAGCAATTATAAAAAACAAAAACAAAATTTTAATGGGAAGGTAGGAGCTTTCCTAAATTCAATTGATGCCACTCATTGTCGATACTATATTGTACTTGCACTGCTCCTGCAAATCAATCCAAGGAAACTAACTTAATTTTTAGCCTCCGATTTCAAATTCCTATACATTTACAGAACGTTTTAAAATTTTCATTTGTACATTTTGCTTCTTCATCTATATCCACTTTATTAATCTGTTACTATTATTTAATTTTCTAAGCAGTCTCGGACCCCCATGGGTCCCTGGATCACAGGTTACGAACCGCTGGCCTACTGCTGTATTTGAGTGCTAAACTGTTACTAATGCGGTGGAACCTTTGCACAGACGGTGTTAATATGTGTAAAAAAAAAAAAAAAAGACAAAATAATGCAGAAAAACTGTCACAAAATATGCCGCTTTACGCCACATTGCCTTTTCTTATTGCTTAATTTAGTAAACACTGCTATTTAATTTGAACCTCCGTGGTCATATAATTCCAGTGACCCAGTTTGTTGCCTTAGTCATACAAATTGTCATGAGTTAGCAGATGATTGGTTGTTTTTTGATTCTATAGTTCTTGGATGTCCTCAAATTTGAGTGGTAAGGCCATTGGGGCGGGTGGGTAAATCCTTTTAATTCACCCTGATTATTAAGTGAAAGTGGGAAATAGGGGTGGGGTACTATGACCTCTCTGTATATAGTTCAGCCTGCTCACTTTTCATTAAACAGGGGGGGTTAGTGATATCAAATTTCACTTCTCATATTATTTCTATTGCTGCTCTGTTGTTTTATGGCTTGAGAGTGTTCTGTAAGGTACTTTACTCTGTTCTGTATTTATTCACGGCTGCAACAAGTATTCTTAAGAGATAGTTGTGTGCAAGGACTGATTCATATAGGAGCAAACAACGAGGAAGCTTTGTATGGAAGAATACTACCCAGGACCTTATCCGTTTCCTTCTGAGGTTCTGTCCAATATGTCAGAGTTTGGAACACAGTAAAAATGTGTCCTTGATTACTCATCTGCCAGAGCCCCACCACTTGTCCTCAAAACCATCCCTTCAATGAGCTGGCAACCTAAAGTATCTAAGGACCCATCCACTGATTTTTTTGCATGAGGGAGAGTACATCATCTCAATGGCTTATTGAATCCTTTTGAATTTGACTTTTCCACTGAATTCTGATTATGGGCGTGATTTTTGTACTTATCATTTTGTAATGCCTCAATACTGAGGGTCAGACATACTAACATTTTGCACCGGGTTTACATCACAAAAGTGATGTAAACCCGGCACAAAATGTTAATTTGGGATTTACTTTCCAGTGCAAAACATGTTTTGTGGTGGAAAGATGCTGGAAAGCAAAGCTTTGCATCACTTTGTATAAAGGGGAGCATTCCATGAGTAGTTCAAGGGCATTACCATGCAATCACCCATGATTTTTTACGTGAAGCCCTATCTACTACAATAGTAGACAGGAATTAGAACTAAAAAATAACACCTCTTGAAGCAGGATTTAAAAAGGAGAAATATTTTTATTTCTCCAAGCTTTTCCAACTTTGCATTATGGCTACAGTGTCTAGCAGACATCCAAAGTTGGAAAAGTTTGAATATTTGTCTAGGCATAGTATTTTGTTCTGTGATTGTACCCTTCCAGTACTGCCTATGTTAGACTCACGTAAACCACTTTGCACTTTGGTGAAAATGTGTATGCATGGCTCTGGGCAGTCTGATTGTGCACCAGGGCTACGGAAGAGAGCAGTAGATATAGTATACTCATGCTCTCTCCCACTCAGAAGCGCAACAACTTTGGTTGCTCCTCTGCATTGCATGACAAATTTGTAAATATGTCCCTGAATGTCTTGTGATCTTATCCTTTTGAGCTGACTGCCATCATTCATTTTCCAAAGGGTATGATATGAGTCAGTTGTCATTCCTCTATCTATATTGTACACTAAGTTTATGGATGTATATTAAGTTTCCCTCATCAAAGTCTGCTGAGAGAAGACTAAGTAGCTAAGGGTGGGATGGGAGGAGAAATACATTCAAAGGATAGGAATGAAAACAGTTTTGGTCCATTTGGACTCACTCCTTACAGTAACCACTTGCAAAACAAAAAACAGCACAAATAATTTGAGAGGAGACACTCAATAACTCTCATCAGAAAGACATTACATTTCTATAAGTCCCAACTACGTCCAACATAGATATATATCCTTATTAGTAAATGACTTTCACTCGAAAACAATACAATTTCATCTATATCCACCCTTCCTAGTGTTGATCCTACTGGAGAGAAGCTTCATTCATATACATTACAACATTCAAATCGTGAGGGATCCACCGCCAGTCCAAATGTCATATTAATCTTCTTTATTGCACATCCAAAATATACTCCTGGTCCAATCGGGGGCTATGAAAAGGACTTGTGCCCGGTAGGTCCTGACCTCTCGAAGAACTCAAGGCAGCAGACACAGCAGTGTAAATGCGTACAGAAGTGCTGTGCTTCAGTGCGTGCTGAATGCATGCAAAAGGGACCCTCTTGATGTGAACTCCAGCATGAAGTAATCTCAAAACTGCACATTCTTGACGGTGACAAAAAGATCCAGCCAGGACACGCCTCACTCCAAAATGAAAAATCCATTCATGGTCTGGCAACTGACCTTAGCTGAGATCATCCACCTTAGGATTTACAGACCCCACCTGATGATTGTCTACCAGGGTGATCCTCTGATGGTCCAGCAATTTCCAGAGACAAAATGGCTCCAGTCACAATATTCGGGACTCCATGCCACATGGTGGCCTGTCATCCATTATGACTTACACAGACCTTGGATGGGAGAAAGGCTTTCAGAGTCAACCAGATGGCTGCCACCCACCTAAGGCTGATGCGCTCATCACTAGTGTGAACTCTGGATGAGGTAGGTAGAAAGACCATGAGAATTTGGTGTTCACTTGCCACCACCAGCAGTCCAGAGCGGTTTCCTTCAAGATGCAGATGTTGGCCAACAGGCAGCCCTAGTGCTGCTCCCACTTGAAAGGAGATGCCATTGCAAGACCTGCATGTGCCAGCGACCACACAGGACCAGGAGGATACATGAGACCAGGAGTCCACGAAACCCCAGAACCAACCTCACAGAAATCCATGACTGAGCCTGAAACATGAGGATCACAAGCTGAATGTCTTAAGACGATTTTGGGGTAAGAAGGTTCTAAATGCTGCTGTGCCCAGGATGGTACATTTGAAGGGAACAATCTGTGTTCATGTTAGATTGGACTTCGGTTCACTGATAGAAAATACCAAGGGTGAAAGAAGGGTGTCTGTCATTCAAAGATAGTCCATGACTTACTTTGGCAATCCCACTTTGAGCAGCCAGTCTCTTAGGTACAGGGAATAGATATATCATGACCTGCAAAGGTGGTCAGTGACCACTGCCATCACCTCCGTAAACATTAGAGGGGCAGAGGGGAAGAGAATAGACGAGAAAATTGAAAAAATGCTTTGACCCCCACCACGAACCAAAGGCAGCATCTGTGGGACTGCAGGATGGCAAATGAAAGTATGCATCCTGCAAATTCAAGGATACCATCAAATCCCCTGGGGTACAGGACAGAAAAAACTGGGAGAATAGGTATTTTAAATTTGTTCCCCCTTTAGGAAGGCATTCAGGGTGCAAAGATCCAAAATCAATATGAGCCCTCCACCCTTCTTGGACACTAGGAAGTAATGGGAGTAACACCCGCCCTTTTCTTATTCCAGTACCCTCTTGATGGCTCTCTAGGATAATAGTCACTGGACTTACTGCAAAAGGGTGGTGCCATGATCTGCTGAAACTTGAATAGCAACTGGTAGGAAACAAGGGGAAGATGATAGGAATGGAAGGACCTTTTTGAGCAGTTTACCACACCCACTGATCTAAAGTGATGGAGTCCCAGCCAGGTAGGGATAATCAAATCCTGCCCTTTACCAGCTAACCATGGCACTAGAAGGAGAAATCAAAGTGGCTTGGAAACTGTTGTAGCGGGTGAGGAGGAGGTGGAAGATCCACGATTCCAGCCACCACCATGCCCTCTGGAGGGATGAAAAGTCTGGACCAGCTGCTACACTGGTTGTGATGGTTGTCATTGCAATAAGTTAGACCCCACGAGTAGACTCAGGGTATTATTGTTATTGGTGAAATTGGTGGGCTGATGAAAACAAGCCTAGGGAATGGGCTAAAACCCGGCAGCCTTTAAAATGTTTTAGCACTGAGTCAGCTTTTTTGCCTAAGAATCTGGATCAATCAATGGGCATATCCATTAAGGATGCCTGAATCTCACTGAAAAACCCAGTAACTCAGTACCAGGCATGACACCTGATCAAGACACTGGTGCCCATAGCACGGCCTATACAGTTCATCATGTCAAGGATGGCTGTCCACACATATTTAGCAGTGTCCTGTCCATTTTGAATTGTTTGGGCAAAGGCTGTCCTGAAATCATCAGAGACAGCAAGCAAGATCTCGCTTGCCATGTCCCTAAGAGCATGCACATAACGGCACAGTAGACAACCCCATTTAGGGACTGATAGGGGAAATTAGTAGAGGAAAATATTCCTTTCCCGGATGCGTCAATACACTTTAATTCCCTATCTTGGGCCGCTGAAGGGAACACGTTCAGGTTGACCTTGCTCATGGACACCTGGACCACTAAGCTCTCCAGGTTAGGGTGTTACGGAGAAAGGCCAGGTCACCAGGGGCTGACCTATGTTGTCTAGCCACTGGATGACTGACTGGAGAAATAAGCATGACTTCATCCAAGCAGCCATTAAAATATCTGTTAGGGCCTCATTGAAAGGCAACAAGGGCTCTGACATGGCGCGGACTGTAACATTCCTCTCAACAAGTTTGCTTTTGTTTCAACTGTAGATAGTTGTAAATCCGGTATTTCAGCTACCCTGCAGACAACCACCGCAAAGGAGGGATTTTCCTATGTGGGTGGACGTGGTGGAGATTCTAATTCAGTCTCAGGAGGAATGTCCAACCTACTTGCTTTTCTTAAGTCCATTTACAATCCATTATCGCTAGAGTGAGGCGGAGCAAGTTATCTGGTTCCTCATCTTCATAATGTGGTATGTTCTGAAGCCCATGAACTGTGTCTAAATTGGTGCTGAGCAGGGCCTCTAAACTCCTATAGCTTTTGCATTGAGCGAGAGGCTGCAGATCATCCAATGTGGGTAGATTCGCTTTGGTGACACATAGGTATACCATGGTGTGACGTAAGCACCGTGTCGGAGATTGGGGTCAGAGCCAAGTCCAGACTGTCGCCAACAGAGTCAGGGTCAGTGCCGGTAGGGTCAAGCGCGCTGTCAGGAGACAGGATCGAACTAAAGAATGGAGCATGCAAGGACCGAGAGGAGGCCCAACGGGGTCATTCAGTGCAAGGGAAGGACCCACTGGTACAAGTGTGACTGGTGGCATCCACAGATCTGTGGAGCCCAAAGGTTCTCCAAAGAGAACCAGCTCTGACCTTGAAGATTTGTAGCACGGCTTCATTAAAGGCTTTTTTTGCTGCAGGGTTGACAACAGTACAGGGAATTCAGGTGCATTAGTCCCAGAATGGGCTTAGAGTTGGAAGACGCCTGAGGAGTTGTGCCCTTGGAATGCCAACTGTGTGGCTTCTCACCTGTTCTGGAGTTGCAAAAGGGGGGGGGGTGCAATCCTGCTTTGCCTTCTTGCCCTTATGCATGGCTTGAACTTAGTCTTACCCAATGACGGGAATCGAGATCAGGACTTGGTGAAGGAACGGCCCTGCAACTTGGAGCAGGATCGCTTTCTCAGGTATGACCTCTTCTTATTTCCTGCTCCCTTATTGCCTTCGGGGGCAGCAGGGTGACTTTGTCCCCCAACTTCAAATTGTGAGATGAACCAGGCACGACAACCAAATGTTGGCGGGTGCAGCACAGCTTGAAACCTGTTGCTTGGGGGGCAAGGAAGGTGACATTTTTCCAGCCACACCATCTATTGTTTGGCATCAGTATAACCTTCACAAATCTGCGCTGAATGGCATGGAAAGAAAGAAACTGATCTCTGCATGAAGGATGGTGCCCATATACAGGCTCATGCTGTCATTGTACCTTATTTACAAAGCGCTTGCATAACGCACTTTGGACAAATGCAAGAAGGAATTCACACATGTTTTCCAAGAGCCGTGGGACCACATGTAAGCAAGGGAAATGCAGTGGCATAGTGGGGAAGGGGGAGGAGGGGGGGGGAGAGGGGGGGTGGGGTGGTCTGCCCCAGGCGGTGCTCTATTTAGAGGCAGCGGAGGTGAGCAAGTCGTCTGTCGACTACCACTCCCACCCCACAAGAACAAGTCTTCTGTCAACAACCTCCATACCCCCCAACCCCCCTGCCCGTCCCCCGACATGTCGTCTGTCGACCTCCTCCCGCTCTTACCTGCGCCAGGCGCCAAACTCAGGGATCGTCCTGGGTGGCAATAGGTCTAGCTACCCCACTGGGGAAATGGGCTCCCAATCCACACACAGGCAGCAATAATTGGGGTCCAGAATCCCCTCAAACCTCTGGGTACCAATGCCACTGCATCTGATGCATTATTGATAGCTACATCCCTGACACTCCTCCATATCTGCGGCAGTTGTAGGTTTACAGGACCGCTCTTGAAAACCCTTGTGGCTTGCTAGCACTATGCAATCTGCCCCTGAATCTGCAATCTGAATAAAGCACCCTGCTTCCTCATAGTGAGTAAATAAACTTGTTTATGCATAACTTGCATAAAACAGTTTTGAAAAAGTGACGTTACTAACATGAACGCAGTCTAGTTACTAGCATGGTTAAAGAAACCCGTCAGATTAATTAAAGCATGTATAATTAGACATGTGCAAGTAAGGTTAAATTAATTTTTTGATTAAGCCGACAAGGGTTCCTTTGGGTCAGTGCAACTCAGTGGATGGAGCTGCACACACGTCGGATGTTTCCCTTCATAAAAGTAATGTGTCGCACTTTAAGTTACAGATTGCTACACTTACTAAGTAGGGGGACTCAAACTTTTCTAATTAAGCAGGACTAGGTTGAACAGGTGTATAGGGATGTGTAGGCCTGGTAGCAGACTAGAGGGAATAATATTAGGATTAGTGCACGGACAAGCATGAATGGCTGGGGAAGAGGGGGTACCTAAAGCTTTTAGGTATTCATTGATTCAGGGAGTGATACTCGGACAAGCGAGTGAGTTAAGAACTTTCTGCTGAGGTCTATGTGCCTCCTGCAGGTCACAGTCTCGAATTAGAGCAGAGGCGACTCAACTCTTCATCCTTCCAAGGTCAAGTAATTGGGTACTATTGGGCTGGGTGTTAGTAACATCTTTTATGGCATTACCATGCCAACCCGGTCAGATCTAACTGGGCCTATATAGGTGACCTTCTAAGAACAGGTCTAGATAGCTTTTTCATCATCTATCCTCAAACTTCTACATCCAGAAAAACCAAAAAGGTTTAAAGAGGCAACATGAGAACTTTGCCAGTAACTCTCTTTGCTGATTAATAGGCAAGCGTAAGAACTGAAATCACCATCAGTGATGAAGCCCAAGGTCTGACGTTGCAGAGGGAACTCGCTGTAGTGAAAAGTTCAGTCTCAAGAGGTTTATAGACTTGATGTACTGCTCATTGACACTTCCTACAGAAATCTTAAAATATATATCGACTCTGGTGCAACAGTTATGATCCAAGTCAACTTAAAAAAAAAAAATTGTGATAGCCTTCAAAAATTCTTACTGCGAACTCAGAAGACTTTGAAAGACCATTGGTGTCGGCGGTCCAGTGTACCGGAACCATGGCCGAAGGCATATTGCTTCTGGGGTCATCCAACCCTCAAATCAAACCACATTAAGGCCCAGACAACAACGCCTCACCTCGCTTCAGAATAGCACCCATAAGAGGGTTTACATGATGCACTACTGGAGATATGCCATGTGTATAGTGCGCTCTTATGCCCTCGCACTATACTGGAAAGTTTGAGCACAACTTGTGGAGCCACCACGTCTACAAGGGGTCACATGACACACAGCTGGAGATAGGCTGTCTGTCTACAAGGGGTCACATGACGCACAGCTAGAGATAGGCTGTCTGTCTACAAGGGGTCACATGACACACAGCTGGAGATAAGCTGTCTGTCTACAAGGGGTCACATGACGCACAGCTGGAGATAGGCTGTCCGTCTACAAGGGGGCACATAATGCACAGCTGGAGATAGGCTGTGTTTACAATGAGCTACTGCACTCTCCCATAATACTGCAAAGTCAGTGCTTTATTACATCTGATTAGACAGTGCAGCTGTCTGCAAGACCCACTGTTACCAATTCTTTAACATACACATAGTGGGCTTTGAGTATTTCCCTCTGACAACATGCTATTGGTTGTTTGGTATATCATTCCACCTCCTATGAAGTGTTTGAGTTGCAATGCTTGGGAAACAATTTTATATCAATTTTATATATTAAAAGTACACTTAATCATTGTACATTAAGTTTTTTAATCTCATATATGCATTGGAAAGAAACGTGTTTGTGCTCTTTTTTCATCAAAGCAGGATTTAAAAAAATAATTTTATGAAGGACTCAAAATGCAGGTCAGAACAAATGGGTTTACCCATGCTTGTTTACAGTGCAGCCACATCACAAAGTCATAGAACCAGACAAGCAGCAGAGAAAAAAACATCCCCTTATGAATTTTTAAACTCTCCCACAACAAGCGAGCCGATCCAAGCAGCAGACAGCATATCCACCAAGACAGGGGGCACCCCACAGCAGACCTGAGACAGGAGACAAAGACGTGAGTAAACTTGGAAATTCAAGGCATTACAATAAAACTTGAAAAGAAAGTGGATACAATCAGTTTGAAAATGGACCGGATATAAAACATAACCATGAGAAACATCTTCCGTACCTTCTTCCAGATGATGAAAAAGCTATCTAGACCTGTCTTAGAAGGTCACCTATACAGGCCCAGTGGCCACTATTGACACCTTCTGGGCTTGAACTGGCTGTTTCAGCTCTCCAAGTCACTTTGAAGTGCAGCTGTGGTAAAACAAGATCTAGTTTACTTATAACCGAATCACAACATAAACCACTGGGCAAGATAGTGTTCTTACAGACCGCTTCAACTTTCTACCTGAGCTCTAGTCCTCTCTTTTAAAAGATGTGATGAATGCTGGTTGGTGTCCTGTTTACTAGTGCAAGGCTCAGCTAGTTCCCATCTTCAGGAAGGCAGCGAGGGAAGCCAGCTTATTTTTCTAGTTCTCATCTTGATTGAACCACCAAAGAAAAGGGGATTATTGATGCTGTTAAATTTTACTAAGGGCTTAGGTATCCTCTTGCAAAGTTTACACTTTATTACTGGCCTCAAAAACATGTCTTACTGCCTGAAATTCCCAAGTAAGGCTGGAGTACTCAGAAATGATGGGGCGCGCCCATGGGATAATGACAGGTCTAGCTTCATGGTGGTCGTTCCCAGCGCAGTGTGGCCATCCATGGCACAAAGGTGGTCATACCTAGTAAA
This sequence comes from Calotriton arnoldi, assembly GCA_963921515.1. NCBI lineage: Eukaryota > Metazoa > Chordata > Amphibia > Caudata > Salamandridae > Calotriton > Calotriton arnoldi. The sequence continues at coordinate 1,375,408 of CAWUFW010003966.1, forward strand.
GTGCTGGTCTGCCATAAAGGTGCTACATCTTGGGAAATAGCGGTCATCCATGGCATGATGGTGCAACCCCTGGTTCTGAGCTTGCCCAGTACCAGGCATCCATGACACGATGCTTTCCTCAACTTGATATAAGGCTTGCCCTGACATAATGGTGGTAATTCATGACACACTGTTTCCATCCATGGCTTAAGATGTTGATAGGTTGGCATGCAAGGCAGAATCTCACCAGTTTGTTCAGCGGTGTTAGTGAATATTTGTTGTGAATGGCAAATTGAGGGCTAGGCTGCAAGCATGAATTTACTAAAATAAAAGGTAATGTATATTAGGACAAAACTGTTTTTTTCTTCATAAAATGTTTCACTTTTTTGCGCCGTTGAATTTTTTTTTACAAAATGAAAAATTGTATTTGTTAGAAAAATGTGTGACTTCTGATAAATTTTAAAAGCCAATATTTGAATGATAATCACCACCGCTGTCTGAAACCTGAGTCTATATGATTAATGCAAAATCGCTACCCTCCAAACCAATGAGTCTGTGCAACCTGAGGAATAGCGCTGATGTTTGAACCTACTCCACTTTGTATAGCGTGGGATTGTGAAATATGTTTTTTCTTTACTTTTCAACCCTGGCTCCTTATTAGGAGATTTTCAGTCATAACATATGACTGAGAATCTACTAGCAGAGGCAGGATGGAAAATTGAAAGGAAGTAAAATGCAGAACTTGAGAAAAATATTTTAAACAATTAAAATCAATGTAAATTGCCTTTTCAGAACTGCCTGTAACTTTAAAGACTTTTTAGGGAAAGTTTGCTCCACAATTCTCCATATTATAAACATTTTTGTAGAATGGGTGGTCCACCAATGCCCCTGGGGAACAACATCCAAGCTTGGCACAACTATATTGGAATATTATATTGCCAGTTCCCAATCATGCCTGCCCATTCAGAACATATGGGTTGTCAGTAAATGTATTTTCAAATAATATTCATAAAATTATCTCTTTTGCCCCATTTGTTCCTTGGGTTAGACCTCTCTCATATTCACATGGTGGAAGTCTGACTTGCTAACTCACTGCAATTCTGGGTTGACATTTACTTTCAAAGATCTTTAGCAACTGTTTAACAACCCCCTGTGGCTCACTAATTCTTGTACTGCTTTGCCTAGCAGACATCTTTCCATCAAGGCTTCCCTTGGACTTCAACTGTGGGAATGCTCAAAGGTCTCAGAAAGACCTGTAAGATTGTTGCTCTCATTCAGCACCTCACACATGGAACGTGGTATGTCTGGTGTCTTGAACAGTTCTGCAAGGTTCAGTTACATACCTGTAATGCCCTGGTGTCGGATCACACACTGGTGCTATGCCCTTACTTTAAATTGTCATTTTCCCTTCACAAAGGAAGTATTTCAAACATGCAAGTGGTCATGGCAAAAGGCATGGGCAGCATGGTTTCTATTCTCAATGCCGCCGTTTGTTTTAAACCTTCTGAGACCAGAGCTTGAAATGACACATTGTTCCATTGCTGACTCATATGCAATGCTGGAGTGACTGCGTATCCAATCGCCACAGCAAAAGTGTAAACGCACAGTACTCGTATGTGCTAATACAAAATCTTAGATACTTCAAACAAGCAATGATTGAAGAGGGATGACACACCCTTGCATCCAACTAAAGCTGTCCTTAAAAAGTCCTCAAATGGATCTTATGTCAATGTACCAGCCTGCATCGGTGTCACATATGTTGGTGTTAGCAGCAGAGCGTTATGGCTTGAGATGCTGTAGCGCCTGATCACAGCAAGCGAACTGAAACCTTCCTAATGTCTGCGATATTGCAAAAGTTAGCGAATCTGCATCCATGAAAAGATTACCGCTGTATCTTGTAACTGCTTATTGTTGATTTACTGTCTATTGTTTTGAGTTGGCATTATTTGTTAAGCAGTCAACGTTTCTGCAGTGAATATAAACTGAAATGCCCAAAACTCAAAATACAACAACAGAATCCAGTAGAAACCATCTGAAACTGGTTAGATGGAATTTCTGCTAGTGGCAACTGGCCATGCAGGCATGCTACCGTTCCACTTTCAGAACTGTACCTTGTATACTAACCGTCCACTGCTTTTGGTCCTTCCAATGTACACCTTTATGATTTCTCTATTTAAATTGTGTTGATTTTAATCCATCAACGTTATTTATGTTAAAATAAAACAACATTAAAAAAACAGGAAATGAACATCATCTTTTACGACATCTACATGTTTATGTACACAAGAAGGCCTGATCAGTTATGTGAATTCATCAGACCCATTTACTAAATTACTTTGAAGATTAGCTGCCGTAGCAAGTCAGGTCATAGGATACTTCCATGTTACAAACTTTAAGGGTGTGTTAGACCTGGCACCATTGGTGTGGGTCTCCCCTGCATTTTTTGCCTTTGCCTCCTGTGTTTTTGCTGTGTGTTGGACTTCGTTTTGCTGGTCTAGATGCTTTGGGCACTTTGCCACTGCTTTTCAGTGCCAAAGTGCAAGTGCTCCCTTTGTAAATTGTTGTTATGGATTGGTGTTTCGATGATTGGCATATTTGATTTACTAGTCAGTCCCTAGTACAGTGCGCTGTGTGTGCCCAGGGCCTGTAAATCAAATGCTGCTAGTGGGCCTGCAGCACTGATTGTGCCACCCACATGAGCAGCCTGTAAATGTAACTCAGATCTGCCACTGCAGTATTTATGCGCAGTTTGGTACTGCCATGTCGACCTGGCAAGTGCACCCACTTGCCAGGCCCTAGCCTTCCCTTTTCTTACATGTTAGTCACCCCTAAGGTAGGCCCAATGTACCCCTGTGGGCAGGGTGCAGTGTATGTGAAAGGTAGGACATGCCCTTATGTGTGTGGCATTTCCTGATAGTGAAATCCTGCCAATTTCGTTTTTCACTATTGTAAGGCTATCTGTCCCCATAGGATAGAATGGGGAGTTTGCTTATAACATCTTATAAGCATAACTGCCCCTGGGAACCAGATAGGGAAAAAAGTTTGATTTGCTTGAACTCAATGTCATAATGCATCTTTTAGAGAGGGTGATTTTTACATTCTGTGTTTGAAAATACCACTTTTAGAAAGTAGGTATTTTCTTGCTTAGCCATCCAGTGTGCCTCTCCTAGAATGTGTATTGACTGTCTGGCTTTGGAGTGACAGGGGCTGGGGTGTACAGTGGCTCCAGAGAGTCTGAATGAGTCAGGGCTGGGCTGAATAGACCTGGGCTGCATTTAGGGTAGGGGGAGGAGATTTCCTTTCACCTGAATGGGCCTGGTCTACAATGCTGTCTCCCCCACCTGCCAGGAAGCTGCACCAGAGAGGACAGAACTGGTTTTGGCTGAGCACAGGACTTCTCTGCCACCAGAGAACAAAGGATTTTGCTGTATAAATATTGGGGCCCAGACCCCAGACTTTTAGATCACTTCTGGGAATCAAGAGGAACAATTTGCCAAGGAGAAGAGCTGGAGAAGCTGAGGACTTTGCTGTTTGCTGTGTCCCCTGGTTGAGGAAGATCTCTAAGGACTTGAATTGAGCTTGTCTTCTGTTCTGAAGTCTAGAGGGACACAAAGACTTCACCCCCAGTCCCCCTTGAACTCCTCTACTGGGAGTTCTGACCGACTGAGAGGTGCCTGCCAGTGTTCTGGGCCTTTGGAGGTTTTTTTGTGACTGGGAACTGCAAGAACTGTGAAAATCGACGCATCGCCTGTTTCCGACGCATCGCAGCGGTGCAAGAGAAGATTCCAGACGCATCGCCGCCGCCGCCAAACAATCGACGCAGCGCCTGCTCGTGGCTGAAGTGTCTGCCGTGCGACGAATCCTGTGCACGGATCTCCGACGTACGAGATCACTACACCGATTGTGACGTAGGCCCGGTTGGAGAAGAACCGATGCATCGTATCGGATCGTCACGCATCGCACCGAAGCACCAAGTCTGTTGCATCGTTGGGGGACTCAGTAAGAAACCGACGCATCACCTCCCCACGCAGTAAGAAACCGACGCATCACCTCCTCTCTGGTAAGGAATAGACGCATCACCTCCCCTGCGCAGCAGTAAGGAACCAACGCATCACCATTCCTGTGACCCTTTTTGCTTGCAGTTTTTGACGCATCCAAGGTACTTTGTGTAAAAGTGTTGCATCTCACATTTTCTTGGAACTGAACTGTTTCTACCTTTTAAGAATTATATTTTTAATACTGTATTGTGGATTTTTGTCATTTGGTCTTGTTTTGGTTTAGATAAAGATCACTTATTTTTCTAAACTGGTGTGGTGTCCATTTGTAGTGTTTTCACTGTATTACTGTATGTGTTCACAAATTCTTTACACACTGCCTCTGAGATAAGCCTGTCTGCTCGTGCCGAGCTACCAAGGGGGTGAGCAGGGGTTATTTTAGAAGTGTATCCCCCTTACCCCGACTAGAAGCAAGGGTCCCTATTTGGACAAAGGTACCTACTTCTGCCAACTAGAGACCCCCATTTCTAACAGGACCCAAGAGACCCGCCTGCTCTCAGCCAGGCAGAAATGGTCATCTGTGAAAGGGACCTAGATGCCCTGAAGCACATCCATTCAAATAGCATGGCGTTTGTGTTGGAAGCTAGGATCAATGAAAGGAAGGTCCATGTCATGAGGGATACAGGTTCTTACAGTGCTAAGATTCAACAGACGTATCTCAAACTCATAGAAATTCTACTTGGTTCTGATGGCCTAGGTTTTGTAGTTTGTGATGATGACATGGAGTACCCGATTGTCCCAGCTGAGGTAAAAAACAGTGACCAGTCGGCCATGGTCAATGCAGGGGTGAGAGAGAAGCAAGGTGGTGGATGTGTTTGGGCAATGATTTGATTGCTCATGGTTTAGTACCAGGACCAGATGTCTATTTTGTTTGCACCACCCAGCTCTGTGGACCATAGTTGCAGGACGCATGCCAGTCTCAGGAATAGACTGGGACCAGAGAAAGGTAGGGAGCGGCTCAGGGCAGACTCTGGAAAGACACAGGCTGTGGTGTCCATCTCCCCTGCTCCAGGCGGGGAGAAGGAAGAGACTCCCAAAGCAGACCAGGTGTTGGTGTCAGGGTCACTGCCAGAGCTGCAGGTTTGTTAGCTGCTGGAGGACCTAGCTGGGAAGAATTTCACCATGTTCAAGTTGAGAGCCTTACACTTGTGGGACATCGGAAGTAAACTCAAATAGCTTGTGAAGGAAGTCTTGAAGGAAGAGGTTGAAAGGCATCATGCTGGCTGGGAGAATGAACTGCTTTATCATGAACCTGTGAATCCTGAGCCAGGAAGTAGAAACTGGCTAGTGATCCCACTACTTCACAGAAATTTCCCGTTGTCATTGGCCTCTGAGGTGCCATTAACAGAGGAGCCCCTTAGCAGGACACTTTTGCATAAAAAAGAACCAGGGTCGGTTGGACTACATGTTAAAAAAAACAGGGCATCACAGAGACACAAAGATGGTTTACTTGCTAATTGAGCAGCAATTCAGGAAGTAAAATCAAGGTACCATTAGGGCTCCTGTCAGCGGCAAATGTCCCATTTGAGTGGATGGGCATTGGCCCCTCCGCCATCCCTACCGCCACACCCAGCTTCAGGCAACAAGTATATGTTTCTTGTGGTGGACCATGCTACCTGGTATCCGGAGTCTGAACCTGTGAGGAGCACAACTGGTAGGGAATGAGATAGGGCACCCATATCTATATTTTGAAGGGTTGGATTTCCAAAGACAGTTATTTGCGACCAGGAATACGCTTTATCTCCTCTTACTTGAAAGAGAGGTGGGAGGAAACTGGTGTAACCTGCAACTTCTCTACAGCTTACCACCAGCTAAAAATGTGTTGATGGAACAGTTTAACATGACCCTTAAACGCATGATTGGAACACTGCTTGAGAACCTCGGGATTTAGTGGGACTTTCTCTTGCCATATCCATATCTGTTTTTCACTGACAGAGAAATGACACCGAAAGGAGTTGGGTTCATTCCCTTCGGACGTCTGTTTGGGCTCCCACTCATCTTAGTCGGAGAAGGGTGGCAAGGAACTTCAGAATGACGTGGTGGATAATGTGACACCTCTGAAAGCTAATGGTGCAAAAAAATATACCTTCAGACAAGCGAAGAGCTGATGAAGGAATGGTATGACCAGAAAGCAACACTGACTGGGCACCAGGAGGGTCGAGAGGTATTGAAGACCATTTGTCTAAAAGCTTTGGTGAATAAGTGATGGGGGCTGTACAAGGTAGTATAGAAGATTTTTGAGGTTAACTACTTGGTGGAGATAGGTGCCACAATGGAGCCAAAGAGGGTGTTCCATTTCGGTGTCAACCGACTTAAGCCATACCTGTGGAGAGATTTCACAGTAAACATCATGCAATGACAGAAGAGGCTGAAGATGAAAGTGAGCTACTTCCATGTCTACTGCATCATGATAGGATAGTTCTGTGGATGGGGTTCACTTTGTCCTTAAGCTAATGCCTGGGCAGCAAGAGAGTGCTGGGATGATTTTGCCATCTTTTTCTGCTGACTCGTGTTGACTCCTCTTTGTGTGCATGCCATAGATACAGAAGATAGATTGCCTGTAAAGACCAAGTTTTACAGGATGCCTGACCAAGTCCAGAGTGCACCAAGGTAGAGGATGCCAAGATGTTGGACTTGGGGGTCATTGATCATTCTAGTATTCCTAGAGCCAGCCCAGTGGCATTGTTGCCCAAGCAAAGATCCACCTACTTCCCTAAGCTTACCACTGGAGATGTAGATCCTGACATTTTTGCATAGAAAGTTTTGACTTTCCTATCTCTCTATCCTACTAACCGACTACCAAAGACATATGTTGTGTGTTTAAAATGGTAATCAATCCAGTGTAGCTGGACTGATCTGATACATTTAACAGACTAAGTGGATGGCAATGAACAGTAACAAAATACTTGATTAGGCTTCTGTGTGCCAAAGTTGTTAGATTATGCAGCTTTCCTTCCTACAGTTTAACATGTAGTTTTTGCCCAGCATTATACTTTCATTACATTCATGAAGAAGGGAAGGGAGGATTTGGGTCGGTCCAGTATACTACCTCCCATATGTTTATGACAAAACTATCTATAGGGTGTACAGTTCTGAAAAAATGGGTCCTGGTTGTTGCTCATGACAGGAGGACTTTTTTAGGGTCAAGAACAGCGTAACTGTTTAGGAGCAAGTGCCCTTACCCACCAATTTGGTGGTATGCTTCATCATCGGGTATATGCTCCTCATGGGGCTGGCGCTGCAATGCCATAAAGGCCCATCGAGTGGGATCTTTGTCGGAGATCTTTTGTTATTTAGCCAAAGAGTCTACCTGTGTACACCACGTATAGAGTGTAGACTGGCATTGAAGGTGTGTGAGGGTGATTAAAATTAACTAAAGAACCCTCTTTAAATAATTCGAAATGTGCAAGGGTCTTTGTTAAGGTTAAAAACAGGGATGATCCTAGGGAGATGATGTGGATCTGATCGTGATCAACATGTTTCTTGCCATTACGCGGTCCCAAACGGGATCTATTGGAAATTCGTCAGGACCTAAATTGTTGTGTTTAATCTATGTGCTTTGTTCTGCCAACCTCTGAACGAGGATACACTATGCTAGTCAGTACACTAAATGTTCAATTGTACAACATGGAATTAAATTGCTTCACTAAATTTAAAATAGGAGCAACTGAGCATGAATTCTAAGATTTTAGTGGTCTTTATGCTGGTATAAAAAGAAAATAGCAATTCTATAATAAAGTATATGGATACACGTTAAGGCACAAATGAGAATAGTCATTTTTGAAGTACACATATATGTATTAGTGAGGAATCTGGTATATTATATGGTGTGGTTGTGCGATCACACCGTGTAATACAGTTGAATCCTCACATTTGTGTTAGCGGTGGGATCAGAGAAGGGAAATCAGTTGCCAAACAGTTTTTTCCATGGGCATATACTCCTCTTAATTGAGGAAAGGTTCAGACATCTTGAGAGTTAGCAGGATGGTGCACTCTGGGATAACTAGATAACACATATAGCCGGAAATCCCCACAAGGCGGGAGGGAACCTGGTAGCCCATTGGCTAGTGACCGCATCATCCCCCACTCCCCCTCTGTGGCACTTTCTGAGCATAAATATGGAACCCCCGGCACCCTGAACCTCAGATCGGCTCACTGACAGAAATATCGACCTACAGAAATATCGTGACAAAAATATCGTTGTCAAAAATATCGACCTCCTATCTTCATAATGGTAAGTACAAAGATATCGAAAAAAATATCGTTGTTAAAAATATCGAAGTAGAAAATATCGTTTTTTTTATATGTATAAAAAATAATGTAAAATAAATTAAATAATACATTTAACTTAAAAATATTTAGATTTATTTGTATATGTTAACAATTATAAGTAATAAATGTAATGTAAAAATAAATTAAACATACATATTTAAAATGTAATATATATACATTTACATAAAAATAATTAATAAATCATCATTTTAATTATAAAATGTTAGAAATAGAATAGAAAGCTACCTAGGGTGTGAGCAAGGGTTATTTTAGAAGTGTATCCACCTTACCCTGACTGAAAGCAAGGGTCCCTATTTGGAGAAATGTACCTACCTCTGACAACTAGAGACCCCCATTTCTAACAGGGTGCAACTGTTACACACCCATTTTCTCCATTCGGAGTATGGGGATACTTTAAATGATTTACTCTTTAAACACAACTTGTGGTTTTGTAACGAATTTCCCTGTACACCAGTTACAGTGAGGAGCACCTATAATTGGCAGGGGTGAGAACAGCGTGATCTAGTTTTGATTGTTTCCCCAGCGCTATTCAGAACTGGTTTTAAAGTTTTTTATCCATGACATAGCGATCAGTGATCATTTTCCCCAAAGTGTTGCCCTGAGTATCGACCTTTATGTCCAGAGGGGGGATGCACATAAAGTTACCGCATTAGAGAAAATCGACATGTCCCACCGTAATGGGTACGCTCTAAGATGGTCCCTGGTGGATCCATCTAACTTTTTAGAAAAACTAATTCATAAAGAGAGGGAGGCTTTTGAAGCGTGTTTAGATGAAACTACAGAGGCACACAATTTTATTTTAGCGTTCAATCTCATAAAAAGGGCATTGGAGAGGGGCTCCACGTAAACCGGAAAAAAGCGAGGCTGGTTCGATTCAGTTTGCACAAAAACCCATAAAAATCTAAAACTAGCTCTAGCCAAACAACTGAGATCTGTTAATGAGGTCCGGGAATGCAGACTTGCATATAAACTAGCCATCAAACAACGGAAACATTTTTTAAAGGTGGAATCACGGAACAGATTACTCGAAGCCAGTTTGTCCAATGATAACATCATGTTTTGGTGTATCATCAATTCTCCTTCTTACAATACCCCCGACTGCCCTCGAGCTAAGATAGCCATTACAGAGGCTGCATGGCTATCCCATTTTACTAATTTGTATTCTTCTAAGGAAGATATCGCGACCCCCCTCTCCTATTGCTTCTTCTCCTAGTGTTCCCGTTTCTACGCTACCACTGATTAACCGGAATTATCCGGAATTTTCTCTGGATGAAATAGTCCTGGCACTGAAAGCAAGCAAGGGGGGTAAAGCCCCGGGTCCTGATGGGATCCCTATCGATCTGTTTAAATCGAACACTGACCTTTGGGGCCCCATCTTTACCTTGCTCTTCAGAGCCTGTCGGGAACAAGGTTTCTTGCCCACTTGGCCTGAGTCTCTTATTGTCCCTATATTTAAGAAAGGTGACCGTAATAGCCCAGCACAGTACAGGCCAATTTCTCTTTTGGATTCTCTAGTAAAGGCAGCTGGTGGTATTCTTCTTGGCCTACTCCAGGACTGGGCAGGGTCCAACAATATCCTCTCGGACCTGTAGTACGGCTTTAGGTCTGGGCTGGGGACCACAGAACAGGCCATCAATTTGGACCTACTAATTGGTAAATATGTGCATATAAAGGGCGGCAACCTGTTTTTAGTTTTTGTAGATTTATCTTCTGCATTTGATTTTGTGGCCCATGATATGTTATGGTCAATCATGGCTAATATGGGCGTGGACTGCACTATTGCGAACTTTCTTAGAGATCTGTACGCCCTAGGTGGGGGTAGAGTCCGCTACAGCCTTAATGGTAACTGTACCGGGCCATTTAAAATAGGAAGAGGGGTACGTCAAGGCTGTGTACTTGCCTCCTTCCTGTTTAACCTTTATCTTAACAGTGTAGGTGACACATTGGCAAGTAAGTGTGCGGACCTACTCCAGATGGGACATCGGCCAATCCCAGCACTTTTTTACGCCGACGACACTGTATTAATGGCCCGCACTCCACTTGGCCTCCAGCGTCTGGTCGACGAGTTTGCCCGGTTCATGCAGAACCATGGTCTAAAAATTAACATCAGCAAAACTTTTGCTATCAAAATTGGGAATAAGGCTTCTCGCTGCCGTGACATTTTTATTGAGGGCTCTAAAATTCAGTTCACAGCGAAATTTTCACATCTGGGAATTGTGTTTAGTCAAGCTGGGAACTGGCCAGGGGCAATTAAATCAAGGCGGCTCCAATTTGTTAAAACGATAATGGCTCTGTTGAATTTTGCTAGACAGCTTGGCATTAAACACCTGAGGGAACTGATGACTATTTACAAGTCCAAATGTAGACCCACTGCTATGTACGGGTCTGAGCTTTGGGGATATGGGAAGATTGACACTCTCCAACTGGAAGAAAATGCCTTCTTAAGGAATCTCCTTGCCCTCCCGAAAAGCAGCTCAACTTACGTTTGTCATTCCCAATTAGGAGCCCCTTACATAGCAGATTTGATTAGGATCCAGCCAGTATTACTCTGGCATAAAATCTGGTCATCCGAACACACCTCTTTCAATCGATCCATTATTGTTGACTGCCTTAGATCTACGTGCGCTCTCAAAATCCCCTGGCTTAAATTTGTGCACAATTTCCTGACAGACCTCGGCCATCCTGAGTATTTTGACCATCCCGAGAGCTTGATTACTGTTCAAAGAAAAGCCTTGAAATTGAAGTGTATACCATTATTAGAGGAAACCAGATTATCTTCCGAAATTATGAAACCTTCGGTTTTGAGGAACCAGATGATTCTGACTATTCATCACATGCAACTTTATCTAGTTAAGGTGTATAACCCGCGTCACAGGTTCGTGTTGACCCGGTTTTGGATGGATATATATTCCATCATCTAATTAGTTTTCCCACCATTAACAATTGGTCACCTGACCTGGTGAAATGCCCTTGCGATGAAACCTCACCGCATAGTACCATGCACACTGTTCTCTTTTGTAAATATTTTTCTGGGCTGAGAAAAAAATATATCAAACCTTAGTTATTACAGCTGGGTTTTGTACAATGTCGACCAGCTTTTACGTACCTGCAAATGCTACCGAATTTATACACATGCGCAGTAATGTCACGGTTTCTGCTGGCCAGTATTAATTGTAGGAAGCAGTGGTAAATTGTAATTGAGTGATCGTGCAGTCTATGACTGTTTTTAAGTACAGCAGTTTATTGCACTTTGTTTTAACTTTTATTCTGGTTTTTAAACTTTGTCATGGTTGTATTTTGCAGCTTTTATGATTCACTTTGTGATTTCGAATAAAGCTTATTTTGATTGATTGAACTGTTACACACACTGCTTAAAGGGATGCAAAGAATAACAATGACAGAGGACTGGCATAACTCATTTGCATTTGGAAACTCCCATCCGACCTTCCATCATTTCATGGAAACTTTAAAAAAGGGCAAGGTTTCCAAGAAATAAGACAAGCTCAAACTTTCTCTGTTGGTCCACAACCGAAAAAAAGGTATAAAATACAATGAAGTTAATGCACCGTTACTTTCAAAAGTGCAACAGTCCAGCACATTTTTGGGGAAAGACTACCAGAAACTAATTGCCTACATACTGTGCTAACTGAAAAAACAAAACTAACTAATTTCAAGTCATTTACAAATAATGCTCTGCACACTTGTCATTAAATTATCAATTTAAATTACAAATAAACCCACAACCCATTCCAAACACCGAAATACCCCCATAAAAAAACAGTTAAAACTTTCACTTTATATACCAACCAAAAAATGGAGAAAAGCGTTTTTAGAAACTTACATTAATAAGTCATCAATATTCAATAAAGAAAGGGAAGACTCCGCCCCCGACTCAAATAAAATCCAAGCTCCTCGACTCCATCCAGCTCCTTACTCCATTGTCCATACCATTCAAAACCTGACAACACATTAAAAAGAACTGCTGCAGGAACTCCGAAAATTAAAGATAGTAAGGTGTTTTTGTAGAGAAAAAGCCTGACACCCAATCTCTTGAAAAAAAAAGTGCCTCACCTCTGCCCATTTCCTCAGTCAAGGGTCCAAACCATCCCAAACCTGAAAACAGAAAACTGAAGAACCACTCCTGGAAAAGCAAGAAATACATGTTGTAGGGTGTATTTGTCAGGAGAGACCCCTGTCAGTATCCCTTTCAGAATGCCATGGGGCAAGCAGGATCTACTGGGCCTAACCATGGGGGTTGCGGCCTTTTACTCTTGTTGTTCCGGGGCCTGACTTATTATGGGTCTTCAGCAACTGGGCCAAGCACCCCTTCAGCACTTGACTAACAGTGGTAATGCTGGACGAGCAGTCCAAGGCTTCTTGGGGGAGGACATAGATTTAGGGGAGTGAACACAAGCACACAACTCAAAATACGTTCAATAGCGCCAATAAATGATTGTCCTGTCAAATACTTGGTTTTATGAAAAAAGGAGTATTTATATACGAACACAAAGTAAAATACGGCATACACAAATATTACACACAGTCCCCTGAGGTACTCTAGTGTTCGATAGGCAGGTGCCTAAGTCCCACTTCCCTCTCACTAATGGTAGTGGTTATTCCTCATTTACGATAGGCGACATTCAGGTTGGGCCCTACTAGTAGTCCGAGTCTCAGGAGTCGCACTCAGAGTCTTCCAAAGTCAAAAGTGTTCCAGCGCCTAAAGCGCTATGAGGCAGAACAAGTTCTTCTGGGCCCTTCAGCCCTGCGATTAGTCTTCCTTCCTTCTGCAGAACTCTGTGACACCAGTTTCTGGAACGCTCCTGGGGACTCCAGTAGTGCATTCTTGACTTTGCAGCGGCTGGTCTTCCACAGCATTTCCTCGATGACAGAGTAAGTTCCTCTGATCCTTCTCACAGGTGGGGGGGTGATCTCTCCGGTTTCTGATACTTCAATTGGGGCTCGAGCACGCACACGTTACCACAGCGGCCTTTTCTCTCTATGTTGGCAAATCAGGCAACAATCCCTGATCTTCACTGCAGCCCCATCTGGCATACGGAGTCGCCAACTTTACTCGGCACACAGGCGACTGCCTGATTGGCACAGTAGTAATGCAATTTTCACGGTGTCCCTCTATGGCATACAGGGTTGCTTACTTGAATCCGCACATGGGTGACAGCCCAATCCTCATAGCAGTAATGCAATCTTCACAGTGGCCCCTCTGGCATATGGGCTCGCTGACTTTTCCCTGCACACATGCGACGGCCCGATTGGTACAGAAATGTCTAGCTTCACGTGGGCCCCCCTCTGGCACGGGACATAAGACTTCAGTCTGCACATGGGCGATAGTCCAAACAGTGCAGCAGCCACCTAATCACACCTCGCAACGGGGGGCCACGATCCCCCACTGGACCTCGCTCCCTTGAGGCGCTCTCTTCTTCCACAAAGGGCACACTGGTCTTGGCACGTGGGCAGGAACTGGAGCACAAAGCTCCAGGCAAGCTGGTCATAGATTTCTTTGGGTGATGTCCCCTCACCCAGCTGGGAGACTGGCAGACCTTAGTCTCCAGTCCTGGTTACATCTAGAAGTCTTGCAGTGCTTCTCCTTCTTGACATAGATCCAGACAGGCTACTTGACAGTTTTGGAAGCCTCGATGTCCCCTGCTGATTGTCCATTTTTAAAAACACAAAATGTGATTTTCTGCCTGCGACTTTGAAGTTTGTGTTGGGGGGTCTGCTTCCTTTTGAAGTGCCCACTCCTCAGCCTTTCACTTCCTCCAGAAAGCAGTCTGTCAAAGCAGAAGCACCTCCAAATCTGATAACCTCACAACACAGGCTATGGGAGAGACTAGAGGTTTACACCTGAATGTCAGCCACAGTGATATGAGCATCATATAGCGTTATCCAATGGCCGCAGCACTCCTCTTTATGATTCTCTTATCAGCCCCATCTCCTCTCCAGGATGTGCCCAGGCCCCGCCCCTGTGACCTCTCTCCACACCAAAAGGCACCCTTTAAAATGTACTGAAGAGCCTGGCTCTTCCTTCCTCCAGTGTGTGTCAACACCCAGCTCCCAGGAATGCAGCAATCCACAAACCAATCGGAGGGAATCCTCTACCTCCTCATGCTATTCCAGTCAGTCATGGGTCTCCCAAAGTGGAACCCACAGTCTTTCATGGATTGTACCATCCACAGGCCCACATACACCCAGCACATGCATGCAACCACATGTGTGCTGTGAAGCGCTACATACTAACTTAATGTAGGCCAAGGGTGAGTTAATCACACAACAGTGGAACTGTACATCAGTGGGTCTGTAGGTCTTACTCTAGTGTCACAGGTAAAAAGTCCTGTTCATTCCTACTGATTACACACAATGTGCTGCCACCATAGTGCTTGTGCTACTTAACTCCAGGTAAAGGCAGTAGCCTTTCACCAGCATGAGGGTAACGCTTTGAGCACTCTTCCCGGTCCAACATCTCAATCCGTAAGACAGGCCTATGTCATGCTGCACATGCATGATCCGTGTTTGCCCAGGACAACAAAAATCAGCAGCCCGGATTCAGTTATCTTTGCAACTGGGGCATGCAGGGCAGGTGTTCACGTCCGTCACCATGCAAGGGACTTTTCCATGCCAACACCCCCCCTGATGACCTCATTTCCTTTTAACAAAGCACCTTGAATCCACCCAGCTCCAAAATCCAAATTCAAAAGCCTCCAAACCCAAAAACACAAACAAAATTGAAGAAAACACCCAAGGAAAACTGACAAATAAAGGTGGGTGGTGTTTTTGGGGGAGAACCCCCAACTACCCCCAACACTCACTTCCTATAAAATACAAGCACCTCAACTCTATCCATCTACTTGATCCAAGTTCAAAACCATCCAAAACTAGAAAGCACACACAAAAATATATATAAAGCTCCTGTAAAACTGAAAATCAAAGATAGAATGGTAAATTTGCCAAGGGGAACCCCAAACACCCATTTCTGTTATAAATCAAATGAAGTCCCATTCAGCAAGTGCCCCATAGGCACCACTAAGTCCGGTAACCTGTAAAACAAAAAAGAACAAAAATACAAAACAACCTCAAATCCTTTATATCAGCCCTTTAACTACACCTTACCCACCCTTCCCTGCAATAAACACCTCAAAATACTGTTAAAATTTCAACAATCAAGTTTCAACTTGACCACAGGAGCGGCACAAGTCTTGTCTCGACTGCGACTCTCCAATGACTGAAGAAAGAGATGTAAAACCGTCAACGTAAGAAAAAAAATGGCAAAAACTATCCATTCCATTGAAATCAAAGAAAATCTTTTTTTTTTTTAAAGAATTGAAATTAAAAAAATCTGTAACTGAAAAAAAGAAAAAGTTAACTAATAACAAAATGTACCTGTTGAAAAAAATATAAAAATCATTACTTGAAAATAAATATTACACGTTTGTATATTTTTTTCTAAAATGTGTAATGTTTATTATATGACACAAAAAATGTATACATAAATATTAACCTCCTGGATTTTTAGAAAATATATTTGTACAATAATAAAGTTCTGCTTTATTTTTGATATATGATAAATGTTCAAACCAAATTTAGACTACTTTAAAATTATATTTAAGTTTTCACATCTGTATTTAAATGTAATTAAAAAAAATATATAGTTATATGTATATAATGAATTCTGATGTAACACTTACCACTGTATTAAAAAAAAGCATGGTACGTATATTGTGATGCAAAGGCAATGATGTAAAGGTAGTACAACAGTTTTATGTCATAAAGCTGGCTCATGTCCACCAACTCTAGGACTTTTAATTTATATCACCCTTTTAAGGGTATTCAAAACTCAGACCTTCTGAAGAGCAAACCAACAGTATATGCCAGTGCCATGGGATAGGGTAGGCAAGTAAAAGAGAGGTATGTCATATGCTTCAGGTCAGCAACTTGCAATAAAGATGGTACTGACTAAGGGTCCTATAGTTGGTAGATACAGACCTGTCTCACCTAAATCCGCTTTTTTATTTAGGTATTTATGTGAAGTGCTACTAACTAGCATGAGCTAACCTTGGAGCGCTTTGGAGGTGGGTAAATATATAAGGGAAGAGTTGGAGAAGCAGTCAATCATCCTGCAGTGTTATGCAATGTCAGGAGATCACCTTTAACTATCCCTTACCCACCCTTCCCTGCAATAAATATACCTCAAAATACTGTTAAAAGACTGGGCCATATTAGCAACAAAATGCGATAAATATCGCAGAGCGCGCTTAGCGCGAAATATTTTATCGCCAGCTATCGCTGGAATATATCGCCACGCTAACGCTGTATTAGCAACAATTAGCGCTATGGCGATGATTATTCCAGCGATAGCGGGGAAATGGGTCAACATCGCTGGAAAAACAGCGATGTTGAATGGAGAAGGGAGAACACCTTGCTGATACGACCCTGTGGTCGTATCACCATAATCCACCCCCATTTTAGGTATCCATAAGTCATGCTTTTATCAGGTGTTAAAATTTCTGCGATGACCACGGTTAGCGAGACTTCTGTCATCGCTAACCGGGTCCGGGCCTCATTGGTAATAGGAGTTGGGTCTGTGAGCGGCCGTTTTGGTGGAGTTTTATTTGGGAACGCCTACTTTGCATGTCACTAGCGATAAATATCGCTGACATGCAAAGAGGCACCCAAAATGGTCGCTTACTCCAGGAAGCTGTCGCTAACAGCTGTTAGCGACAGCTTGCTGATAGGGCGAAAATAATATCGCCGCTTTAGCGGCAAAAAGTGCCGCTAAGGCGGCGATATTGCCCTTGCTAATATGCCCCTCTGACTCTCCACTGACTGAAGAAAGAGATGTAATGGCATCAAATATCACCCAAAAGATGACAAAACCTTGAAGGAGTAGAAGTCTAGCTGGCCTGGGTGGAAGGGTGGTCCGTCTTAGGTGTGTCTCTCAGACTTCGGTAGATTGATGTTATTCACAGGTTGTTTGTCATCATGAATGCAACTGTCCAAACAGGTGTCATTGCGCACAGAAACACATTGATGCTATTAAGTGAGATTTTTTTAACCCAGTTTGTCCGAGAGAAAGCTTTAGCTCTCTTGTCAGCCTCTTGTAATAAAAAAAATCAAAGATAAAAATACATTCAAATATCCATACACACAAGGGCTTGAAGTCAGTACCCTACATCTATTTGTCTGTTCAACTGTCATTCACATTTTACTTCCACCTGCCAAAGCATCCCTTTTCAGCATTGGACCTCTTCCACTGTGATGGATGGCATTTTTTCCTATCACACATGCACATCTGCTTAAAAAGAAATGTCTTCTGTCCCAGGATTGGTGGGTCATTCCTTTACTTTCCCAATTTGGTTTTCTTTCTATTCCCTAGCATTTTTTGTATTTTTTTAGCAATCTATGGTAATGTAAATCAGAGTCAACAGTACCATTTCTTTTTGCCAGTAGGAATAATATTTTTCTATGATGTGCATTCAAACTAAAAGCCTTTATAGCTGCACCTGCATACTAGGGAGCATGCATATGTTCTAATAAAATTATATGCACATTTTTTTTTTATTGAATTAATTTACATTGTGAGCACGTCTAGGCAGCTGTGTGCTTCTTTTTTTTGTTTTTGTGGCATATCCCTGCAACAAAAAACATAGAAAATGTGACCATTGCACCAGGTTGCCAAGTCTGAGGTTTGCCAATGCCTTTTTTAAATGCTGTGTGAGGTTTGAGGAAGCGTAAAAGCTGATCTTGCTTTTACACGACTCACACACCGAATTACGACTATGAGAATAAATGTGTACTTTGCACATGTTGAGAAAAATGACACCAAAACCTAGTAAAATTGATGAGCCAGCACCGTAAAAGCATGCTTGACTAGGTAGAAAGAGCAAGATTAATCAATAAGTGAATTTAAGATGTTTAAGTAACCAATTACCTTATATTATTAACAAGAAATGCTATGAAAGTTGATTATAACTTAGCATTCCTATTTGACTTCATTGCAGAGTGTCCTAACAAACTCGACTTTTGTGCGATTCCTAAATTAAACATAGTAGATGTCTGGAAATTTCAGTATCAGTGCTTAACAGTATAAAGATCATTTGCGTTCAAGAACGATTTTATTTTAATGACTTTCAGAATTAATTTACATGTTGCTACTTTGCTAATGGCAGTAGGCTATACTTGAAGCGGACATTTCTATGTAACAATTACTAACAACACTACAAAATGCTCATCTATGAGATGGGTGATTTATTTCATTATGCCTAAACTTAATTAGGCTTTTGGAATACTAAAAGATGAAATGTTGAATTTAAAAACATTGAGATGCCTTTTTCTCCTTAGGCTGCTTTATTTCATAGCCTTGTGCAATAGACTTTGATACGTTTCTCAAATGTTGCTTTGTTTGTTCTTGGTTCATGCAACATTCCTTTATGACAACAAAAATAGCTCTTTACCCCATTGTGTGTAAATGGTGGGAAGTTGACATTTCCCCTATATCCATAAAAAGTATCAAGATGAACAAGCTCTTTGCATACTAACCTTTGAGGATGGAAGGCCATTCGTTTCTCATCACTTATGTGGGAAATTATGCTGAAGTAACAATTTGAACCTGGAAAGATGGAAGAACGATCAAATGACGATAAGACCAATGTGGATTGACCATTGATCTCATGATGACAAATATGAACTATTTAACCACGATGCACAGGAGGAGTATTGCATTCGCATTGCATTGGCATTTTGATGCCCATTTTGTGCCTTTCGAGGAGAGCTTACGTCTAAGCTCAGGCTGCCCTTTGACATATTTCCTTGCCTACAACCTGCCTACCGAACTATCTTTGTTATGGTTTGCCTTTTGCCCTTGCTGATGAACTTGCCTGTCGGATGATTTGGAGCAGTTTGTTTGGTGAGGTACCAGACTGGAACATTCCTGATTTATGCTCCATTTACCCTTGCCCGTGAACTTTGCCCCTAGTGGGCTTTAACTTGATCCCTTTGCCCATTCTTAGAGAACCTTCGAGAACCAACTTCTTGCTTTGTTGGTGGTACAGATTGTAGTGCTGACAAAAAAAACATCCTTTTATGGATTATTTTATTCAGGGGCAGATTACTTTACCTAGAAGTGTGATTTTGTATTTCGTACACTTTTATTTATGACTGAACTTCTTAAAAGATTACTTATATGTATTGATTTTGGATCGTTAATACAATAACCAAATTCTCTAAGGTTGTCTGAGTCTTATTGTGTCTAATGGTATTTACAGAAACTGTGCTAATTTCTAAATATATAATAGAGGCAGTCATAGATTATTTTCACATCATCAGGATCTTTTGCTCTTTTTCTGTGTAGCCACAGCAGTGCTTTTGGCTTGAATGATTCTAGTTAGACTAAACGTCTAAAGGAGGTTCGGTCTACCAATTGCAATACTTTATTTCTATAGCATGGTCTTGACAGTAATTTACCTCAACCTGATTATCAGTTTGTGAGTTAGCTACCAATTAATGGGACTCATTGGGTAGCTCACAGTTGGACATCCTGTTTCTTTACCCTCACTATGACAGAGAAAGGTCCATTGGAGGACCATCGCCTCTGAGGTGAAGTATAGAACATGGGTAAAGTCCTACCCGTATGGGCCCAGTAGGAGTGTTGAAATTATGTTCATAAGTGTATTAGGCTTCCGCTGCAACAGGTTCATGTGAGTAAAATTGATGGATTTACCTAAACACAGTTTTTTTCCTTCCAAATCTGTTTATTGAATATAAATTTAACAGAGAAAAAAGAAAGGCAAAATAAAGCATTATACATCACAAGTAACATAATACACTGGTGAGGACTTGCAAAGATTATTCTTTACCCCAAAACCAAGGAAGGATGGGGGTATGACAAAGATGTAACAATATGCTTCACAATTAACTTAATACACTGGTAAAGACTTGCTAATATTATACTTTGCAGCAAAAACCAATAAGATATAAGGGTACAAATAAATGTGAAGGTCTATTAAACATCTTTATTAGGGGAGGCTCACCAAAGATGAGGGACTAAGTGTATGAGGGTCGTGAATAAGCAGACCGGGAGCATGCGCTATGTAAAGAGAGTTTATGCATGCCAGTGTAGCAAGTTGAGTATGCATTAGGAATTATGGGATGTTGCTAATGGGAGTTGAGGATAATAGACGCTCAAATAAATATCAGGGGGGAGAAAAAACGGGTAGGGGGGTCAGGGAGAAGAAGATGCGCTCAGAGTGCCAATGGGGGGGATTGTTGAGACATATTAGGAGGGGGAGGAGACCCCATCAGGATCCTGTGATGGAGGAGAGTGTTGGTGTGTTCCTCTTGAGTAAGGTAGGAGGGAGTCTTCGAAGAGCTGCAAAGCTCGGAGGCGCGGGGGGCAAAGCGAGAGTTTTCTATCTGGGATAAGTGTTGAAAAAGTGGCTGCCAGGTGTGGGTAAATTTGGTGTCTGTATGATTGAGGCGGGCGGTGAGTAACTCCAGGGCCAGGACATGCCATAGGCGAAGAAACCATGTCGCGATAGGTAGAGGCACAGGTTTTTTCCAGTATAGGGCTATGGACTGTCATGCTGCCCCTAGCATTTGTGCAATTAGGAGTCAATCTGAGTGTGTCATGGCTGCTAATTGTGAGGGTCTAATGCCTAGCAGGGTCACTAGTGGAGAGCTGGGTATAGGGAATCCCACTGTATCTTTAATATGGCTAAGGATCTCCTTCCAAAAGAGCGTCAGGTTGGAACAGGACCACCAGATGTGAATGAAGTCGCCCACTCCTCCCTGACATCTCCAACATGTTGGGGGGAAGCCCGGTACCATCTTCTGGATACGAGCGGGAGTAAAGTACCACTGTGTCATGAGTTTATAGGCCCACTCGCGTTGGGGAATGCTTTGATAGATTTTAGGTATATCTCGCCAGAGCCGGTCTCAGCTCTCTGGGGGGATCTCCCCACCAGTATCTATATTCCACTGTTTTTGGTATGTCTGGGATTGGAGTTTCTGTGAGTGTTGTATTACTTTATATGTGCGAGAGATCAAAGCCCTCAAAACCCTCAAAACCCCGAACCAGGGTCTCAAAGGGAGTAAGCGACCTAGTCGCTCCCTGCGTGTATGCAGGGGAGAGCAGCCAGTGCCGAAGTTGATAGTATTGCATCCTTGCATTGTCTGTGACGTGAAATGATTTTTTGCACTGTTCAAAAGAGATGAATGTGTCCCCATGAAATAAGTCCTGGATTATGCGACAATCACCCTCTGTCCAGGGCGTGAAGGCGTGAGGCTGCAGTGCAGGCAGAAAGATAGGATTACGTGCTATAGGGTTATTGGGGGATGGGAATGAGGTCAGGCCCCGAGTTACCGCGAGTTTGTCCCATATGTCCAGGACTGTTTTGGTGGGGGTGGCTATGTTTGCGCTATGGGGGAGGGCCGCTCGGGGAAGCCAAGCTAAGTCCCATAAGGGCCTACATGTGACCGCAAGGTCCATGTGGAACCACTGTTTTTCGCTTTCACGGACCACCCATTCCGAGATATAGCGAAGATGGCAGGACCAATAATATTCAAGAAGGTTAGGGCATCCTAATCCCCCCCGGTCGCGAGGCAGCATCAAGACTTTATTGGAAAAGTGCATACGGCCCTTACCCTATATGAAAGTGGTTAAATCTCTTTGGAGAGATTGAATATCTGCTTGTGGAATTGGGGTAGAAGGGTTTGAAATAAGTATAACACCTTTGGGAAGATAGACATCTTAACTGTGTTAATTCGCCCTAGCGAAGAGAGAGAGGGAGGTTTCTCCATCTGCGGATGTCCTCCCATATGGCGCATCTGTAAGTTGGCCAGTTGGCCTGGGTCAAGGAAGATAGAGAGGGAGTCAGGTCTAGTCCTAAGTATCGTATCGAACTCTCAGACCATCACAAAGGGATCAGATTCTGTCATTCTTGAGTCTCAGAGGGCGGGAGGGTAAGATTCAGGGCATGGGATTTGGCTAAGTTGATTTTAAAACCAGAGGCTTCTTCGAAAGAATGCAAGAGTGAAGCTAGTGCAGGAAAAGATGAGGACGGGGTGGTGAGAGAAAGAAGAAGGTCATCCGCAAATAATGAGATCTTATGCTCATACCCCCCAAAAGGAATATCCGAAATGGTGGATGATTGGCGCACTGCGATCGCTAGAGGTTCCATCACCAAGGCGAATAGGAGCGGAGATAGCGGACACCCTTGTCTGGTGCCCCTGTATATAGGAATGGGGAGTGAGGTGGCCATTGATACGGATATGCGTGGTCGGTCGCGTGTAAGGGGCCATCAATCTGGAGATCATAATCAGGCCTAAGCCTATTTGATGGAGGACCTCCCGGAGAAAGCGCCAATCACCCGATCAAACGCCTTCTCGTTGTCTAGTGACACCAGGCAGGCAGGTATGTCCCCATGCTGGATTTTTTTGATGAGATGGGCTATGCGGCAAATATTTTCTGCACCCTGACGGTGGCAAATAAATCCGACTTGGTCCGGGTCGATAATACCAGGTAAATAAGTCTCTAGATGATTCGCAAGAATCTTTGTATAGATCTTAGCGTCGGTATTTAAGGGCAATGGGCCAACAAGATGTGCAGAGAGAGGGGTCTTTCCCTGGCTTCGGGACGAGCACTACTTCAGCTTCTGACATGGTAGGGGTGAGGCCTGTATTGTCAGCAAAATTATTAAAAAGGTCAAGTAGATGGTTTTGAAGCGGAGGATAGAAGGTACAATAGAAGACAACAGGAAGACCATCCGGCCCGGGAGTTTTTCCTATTGGGAGCTGTTTTAGTGCTTTTGCTAACTGTTCCGGCGAAATTGGCTCATCTAAACGGCTCGCATGGTGGGAGCTGATAGATTCCCTGGGGCAGGAATCAAGAAAAGAGGTGATGTTCTCTAAGGCATGGGGTTCATCCGCGTAGAGGTCTTTGTAGAAGTTTGAGAGAGTTAGGCCCTTGTCGAATTCCGATGTGGCCCAGGAGCCATCCATCCGCTTAAGCTTAGAAATGTGAGCTCGCGTAGCTTGGGCCCGCAGGCGCTGCGCGAGACACGTGCCCACCTTGTCCCCTCCCGTGTAGAATTTTTGTTTAAGAGCTAGCAGGGAGCGTTCTGCTTTGTTGGTGCGGTGTAGGCGCAGCTTGCCTCGCAACGCAGCAAGGTGCTTTTTGTTTTGTAATGAGGGTTGTTGGTGATCTTTACGTTCTAATGCTTTAATGTCGGCAGAGAGGGTCGATTCAAGGAGGCGAGCCTCCCGGGAGCGGGCTATAGCAATAGAGGAGATAACTCTCCAGATAGTCGCCTTGAAGGCATCCCATCTAATAGGTTCTGAAGTTTCGGAGGTATTGTTTGTAATGAAAAAGGCCTCAATCTCCCTACGGGTGTCTGCCATATCGACTGGGTCACGCAGGACATGAAGAGGGAGTCTCCATCGAGGGTGGGCACTACGCTGTAGGTTAGGATGCTGGAGAGAGATCAACACATGGGCATGATCAGAGATTGAGATGTCAGACATCTCAGCAGCTGTTAAAAGGTGAATCAGAGGAAGGGAAAGAAAACAGTAATCAATTTGTGAATATGAGTGGTGGACATGGGAGAAGAATGAGTAGTCTTTAATGTCAGGGTGTAGATATCTCCAGGCATCTAATAGACCTAAGTCAGTGATCGCGTTCTTAAGGGCCGCCAACATGGCGCCAGTGCCGTGATATGTTTGCACGCTACGGTCCCAATCTGGGTCCCAAACCAGGTTGAAGTCACCCCAGAGAATAGTCGCATCTTCAGAAGGGTTTAGTAGGTCTTTTAGGTGGGAGCACAGGAAGATATCCTGGGCTTAATTGGGTGCGTAAAGATTTAGGAGAGTCAAAGACCGTGTGCCCCATTGTATTTGGAGTATAAGGTAGCGACCCTTGGTGTCCCGTACCACCCTGGAGGTTTCCCGACCCAGTCCAGCCTTCAGTAATATGGCCACTCCAGCAGTTTTAGCAGAGGAACAAGCCCAATATTGCATTGGATATTTAGGGTGTGTCATAAGGCGAGTGTCAGCGGAGATAAGGTGAGTTTCCTGGAGGAATATAATGTCAGGGTCCTGTAGAAGTAGGTAGCGCCAAATCTGGCGTCTCTTGTTAGGGGAGTTAAGTCCCTTAACATTAAGCGAAAGGAGCTTAAAGGGAGGGATCATTGGCATCCTAGTGGGGGTGTCCACGAGGTAACTTTGGTGAAAACGCACATGAAAATATTAGCACATATTTGGGGACTGCCTGATATAGGGAGATGTGTAGGAATGTATTTTATGCGTCTTAAATGACGAGGGTTCCTCAAGAGACATAATAGGTTTACTAGGCTAGAGAGATCAGGTTGAGTCCCCCCCCTCTAAAGACAGATCTAGGGGATAGTAATGGAGAAGGAAGGGATGGGCATGGATAATATTATCAACAGCAAACGGCCAACAGGGCCAACAAAGTTCAATGTCTGTGAGGAATAGCCCATTGTTCACAGAACAGGCCATTCTGAAGAAGTCACTCTTCTAACAGACAATGTAGTTGTGGGGGGAAGTGGCAGGTGTAAGCACTTATCCAAGACTCCGCTTCCGGCAACCCGCCGCTTAGAATGCGGCAGGGATCGCCAGCCGCCGGTACATCTCGGCAAAACATGGGGACAGGTGTCAAAACAATCGAGGGTGAGGCTGGTAGTCCCATTTCACAGATATATTTACCCATGCTTCCACAGTAGCGAAGGCATATCCAGCCAGTGCAACACGGTACCTGATTATGCTGTGTATATTTAGACCCCCTTGGACAGATCTAGATATAGGATATCAGATTGAACCTTTAGAATTTAGGGGTATGGGTGGTCCTTTTTAAGTCATTCTGTTTGTACAGGAGAGCAAGATTATGGGGGAGAGTCATTCAGAGTCCGGATGTGGTTGATGATGTCTTGTTTGGCCTGGGACGAGTCCTGGTCTTTGGGATGTTTCCTGTGTCTGGGCGGTGGAACAGTAGACAATTCCAAGCGGGGAGGCATTCCAGAACGACCACGCAGGGAAGGGGGGCCCCCCTCCCCAGGGTCCAGCAAGAGGTAAAGGAGCTGCTTTGCTTCTCTTAGCGATCAAAGGACTCAGCCTCTGCCCTCCCAGGAGAAAATCAACACAAAGGGCCCCACTGGTACTTAATTTTAAGTTCTCAGAGCTTGTCCGTGACTGGTTTGAAGTCTCTGCATCTGCGTAGGGCAACAGGGGCTATATCTTGGAAGATTTGAATTGAGTATCTATTGCAGGACAAGGCTGTAGCTCTCTGGGTTTTTTTTTTAGGATGGCTTCCTTTTCAACAAAGAAATGAACACGTATGAGTATGTCTGGGATGAAGTCTGGGCATCCTCTGGGGCCGGGGACTCAGTGGGCTCTGTCTAAGGCAGGCGAAGATGCGTCATCATTCTCTCGGATCGCCTGCAGGAGGTCCGCCGTGAAGGTCATGATGTCTTTGGCTTCTGCTCCATGAGGGACCCCCCTAATGCGTAGATTGTTACGCCGACTTCGATTTTCGAGGTCCTCCTGTTTGAGTTGTAGATTGATATGTTGATCCTCCAGCTCTGCCATCCTACGCCAGAGACTCTCGTGATCTATTCCTTGCGTCTATTGTGCGCTCGAGATCATCCACCCGTCCTCCGATTTCTGTGACCTCCCTCCAAATGTCCTGTAGGCCAGACTTAAAATCTTGTTTAAGCTATCCAATTTCTGCCTTGATTTCCAGGAGAAAAGAATTCATGAAGGCCTGCATGATCGGGATCCCGGACGGGACCTCATCTGTCTCAGGTCCCGGGGGGTCAGGTGCAGGCTGTGGCTGGGGGTTGGACTTCATCCATAGAGAGGTTACAGGGTTGTCTTTTGACGGATTGGGATCCAGGTCTTTGTTTGCTTTGGGTCTGGGCATGGCTAGCAAATGTTTTTGGCAGCACTCTGGCAGCCCCGGGGTGGATGCAGCTCCGGAACAGAGGTGTGCTGCAAAGTATGTATCTTGTTTAATTGTACCCAGATCCACTCAGCTTCACGTTATGAGAGGGCTATAGGCAGGGGGGGGGGGGTTGAGAGCGAGCCCAGGGTCCAAGAGTACGTTAATATGCCTCCCCTACATAGTCCATGGAGAGAGAGAGAGAGACCCATGTGTCGTAACCAACTCAGATTAAGATCCAGTAGAGCAAGAGGATTCCAGGTAGGTATCTCGCACAGGTTATTCCAGGGGGGCTAACAGACCTCCTGGGCCCCCATCCCAGGTACTCAATGCAACCCCATACTAAGGGTCCAACGTCAGCCGAGAGTACGGGCCACAGTTTTGCTTCAGGTGCCCCGTAGAAGGACCAGTGCACGGACAGTCACAGGTGTACCCCACAGGGCAGGTCCGCAGGGCTCAAGGGCACAATTATTCTTGGGAGGGGGGCGGCCCAGCCCACCTCGCTAATATTCACTGCAGGTGTCCACTGATCGCTAAGCCCGCTGTTGGAGCTGTCTGCCACCCCTCCCCCCCACACCAGTGAATTCGCCAAAGCCGGTTCAGGCCCAGAGTCAGTCCAGTGGTTGCCGTGCCCGAGGAAGTTTGAGAAGGGCAGCGGTCCAGGCGCCAGGCAGGGCCGGGAGGGGAGCCCCCGGCAGCAGCTAAGAGAGATGGGGGACTCCCACCACCCAATCCCCGGTATATGCGCGTTACCTTACGCTCAGGCAGGTGAGTCCTCGTCTTCTTCAGAGGGGGCAGGCCCCCGGCAAAGTCAAAGGCCACACAGGGGCACCGCGCCCTCTTCTCGGCATCCCCCGGGATCCAGCCGCCGTTCCCCATCGCAGTTCGATGATTTGGGGGACCCCAACCACTCTACAGGCTTCCAATGTCAGCCCCAGGCGGTGTAGGCCTCGCCGGGCTCACAGCAGGCTCCTCCTTACGCAGGCCCCTCTCCACTCACACAGGCAGCAAGGCCCTCCCGCAGCGGGCCGACCCAGCGGGGGGGCAGAAGGAACCCAGGTGCCGCCGAGGGCTCACCCAGGCACAGGGAGCCCTCCGCCAAGGCCACCCCAGTCAGCCGTACTTCAGAGGGCCAGGCCTCCCAGCCTCAGCCCCCAGACATGAAGAGCATCAACGCCAGGGAGCCAGCCGGGTCTCTCGTTCTACCCAGCCGCAGGCGAGCAGGCCTCCCGATCCGGAGACCAGAGTCCGGGGTCAAGTCAGGAGGGTCGACAGCCCCCGAGAACACAGCCAGGCAGAGTCAATGGTCAATGGGGCCGGATGCAGGGCAAGGGGGCAGGTCTTTCTCCACCGCCTCAGGCCCAAGATGGCGGCAGCAGTCTCGGCGGCGGCTCCTCCCCTCATCAACCAACGAGCACCAGAGAGTATAACCCTGGTTTTAAATCTATGCTATATTTGGAGGACTGTAGCTAGCGCCAGGACACCCTTGGGTAACAGTTGCGCTTTACAAATGCTTCTAACATAACATAACTCCCTGAGCGGCTCTCCAGCAGGTAGGAGGCCTCTGCCGGTGCTCCGACAGCGGGCCGACCACTCAGTGATAGCGGGTATGCCCAGCGGCTGGCTAATTAGCTTAAGCAGGCCGTCACAGAGCGGAGACCTAGCGATCCACGTCTCACTCCATTTGTGGCCTAGCCACGCCCCCCCAAACACTGTTTTAACAGACTGATCCTGTGGGTGCACACTGGAAGGATCAACATCAGTTAATGGTTATCATCACTAGGTAGTGTTCTAGAAGAGGACAAGCAGCACATAAGCGAGGCCATAATAAGATGGTAGGAGACGTCGTAGACTAAAAGATCCATATTTATGGCAAAGTCACGCAGCAAGTCACCTAGCTGTGCTGCGCTGCATGACAGGGGAAGGGCAGGAATGCACCATATTTAAAAGAATACAGCGTATTCTTGCCTTTGTCCCTGCGCTGACGCCATTTTGGCTGCCTAGCGCCAAAGCAGGCACCCTTGCACCAGGGTGCAAGGGTGCCTGCATTGTAACAAGGGTTGTTTTTGTGCAGGAAGGGGAACCTTCCTGCACATAAACAATCCCCTGAGGCATTTTCTTCTTTCTATGTGTGCTGCAGAATGCAACGCACATAGAAAGAGGAAGTAACGAGGCAAAATAAAGTATTTATCCTCTTTCCGCCTCACCTGGGAAGGCGTAGCATTTTGGCACATTCCCAGGTCTACCAGCAATGGAAAATCTGGGAGTGCGTCGAAATCCATGGGAGTTGCGTGGGCACGCCCACACAATGCCCATGGCGCGCCTTCCCAGGGCAGAGTAATGCAACGCAGCCATTTGCGCTGCGTTACTCTGGCTTTATGAAGCCACTCAGGGCCACGCAAGGTGGCCTTGCATGGCTTAATAAATTGCATTTTGGGCTTGTGTCCTGCACACTTTGCCTGGTGCAAGCGTGACATAACCCCACTCATAAATATGCCCCTTAGTATCCTTCTTTGTCCCTGCTGTGTTTGTTTGTGTGTGAGCACCGCATAGCTAGAGTGCCTTTTGTCTATATTGTTGCAAAAATACAACTAAATTTCGTACGTGTGGGTTGGGTTTTTTAATGACAACTGGGCCTTCAGAGGTTTATTTTGTTAGCGCTCGCTACGTTAGGTGAGGACCCTCCATTGTTCTGATGTGTTTTAAGGCTGGCGAGGTATACAGGTTGGTGGTTAAACGGGCTATCTGGCGAATGATGTCACAACAGGTTTTGCTACTCAACCACATATTTTGGATTCTTCATACTGTGTAAATGGTTTTAGACGAATAGAATTTTATAACATGGTTTTAATGTTGCAAAGGTTTTAAATAACCTTCCAAATAAATAAACTTGAAACCACTCAGCCAGACGTCATCAAACAGATATTCCAGAACCCTTCTTTTGGTGATTGCTGATGTCATGATTGGGTGACAGGACAAAGGGGCATATTTACGTTCCCTGGCGCATCCCTGCATATCAGCAGGGATGCGCCAGGGAAAATGCGTCACGCAAGTTTACCCTTGCGCCACGTCCGATGCGCCGCATTTACAATGCGGCGCATCGTGGCGCAAGGATAAGCAGATGTGTGACGCATCTAGCCGGGCGGAAGGTTGGCGCAGTGCTGAAGCTGTGTCGCAAGCGCGACGCAACTCCAGCACTGTTCCAACCTTCCCTATCCCTAACATGGTGCGTCAATCGTTACGCCTGCTTGAAGCAGGCGTAAGGATTTGACGCACCAGCTGCCGGAAAAGTGACTGCGTGAAATCTTGTAGATTTCACTACGTCACTTTTCCGAGGCGTTCCTGCGCTCGAACGCCCCCTGTGCCGGTACGCCCACATGAAACCTGACGCAGGTTTCATGTGGCGCAGGGGTTTACTACGTGACGCATCTCCCTAGATGCGTCACGTTATAAATATAGCGCAACGCGGCGCATGGTTTGCGTCGCCGTTGCATCACATGCGTGACGCAACGGCGGCGCAAAAGTGGCGCAAGGGGCTTGTAAATATGCCCCAAGGTTTTTACTTTACACCGCATAGCCCCTTTTTAATGTACAAAGAAGATTATTTTTGTGTTTCCTCGTTTTCACGCAGTTGCAGGGAAAATTGTGATGGGGATTTTAATGTGTTGGATGTCAGTGAACGAGGCTGCATGCACCCAAGGGTGGGTATCCCACCATCTTCTCCTAGCTGGATTACAGGCAGGATTTCCAACAGGAGAGACGTGCAGGGTCACGGGCACTGGTAATGCCCGCACAATCCCCGCATTAAGGATTTGCAAAAAATGCCTACACATGAAAAAGTGTACGGGAGGTCACCGCTGACTGACCCTGACATGACTGATGATAAAGTATAAACATTTACAATTTCGTTAAACCTTTTGCCCCAAAATAATGCTGGAAAGGAAGCATACGTTTGACGAATATAACAAAGTGTACACTGTAAAGCTTCCCTGAGAGACTGACTATCATTCAACGGATTACACGCTCCTGCTGTTGTAAACAAGCTGTGCTCCTCTTCTGTTACATCCAGACCCAGATTATCTCCGCACAGCAGTTTTTACTAATTTTAGCACAGCAGACAAATAAACAGATCAAAGACAAGGGGAGTCAATAATGCTTGTCAGAATCCATTTATTTCATAAAATGATATAAAAAAAATACATTACAATCTCGTGGAACCGTAGCACATCTGCCTCTGAAACATATTAAGCACATTTAGTGGTCTTTTCTTTCTCTTTTTTGGAATGCGGCACTTATTTTTTAAGGGTGTCATTGAACACTGCTCTGCATATGCTTCTATAGCTAATTCTGAAAAATAACAAGTCGGGTACGCAAAGCATTGCATGGGCACACTACGGGCCATAGTAACAAGAAAATAGCGCAGCGCAGTACCACAAGCAATTTTGCTGCGCCAAGCTGCATTATTTTCTAAGTGCAGGAATGCCTGTATTTACAATATAGTGCATTTCTGTACTCGCACCAGCAGGCAAAAAGCAGCCTAGCGCCACAGCAGGCAACCTTGCACCATTGTGCACGGTTGCCTGCATTGCAGGGATGATTGTTGTAGTGCAGGAAGGAACACCTTCCTGCACAAAAAGAATCATCAATGGCGTTTGGTACCGTCCATGTGTGCTGCAGAATGCAACACACGTGGAAAGAGCAAAAAACTAGGAGAAATAAAAGTATTTCTACTTCCTGCACCACTCTTACGTCTCCCCTGGGGGGGTGTAAGTTTTTGGCACAGCCTCAGATTTACAGATCCTTGCAAATATGGAGCAGTGTCAAAAATCAATGGGTGTTGCATGGGAATGCCTACAGCAACACCCATTGCACGCCCCTTTGCCGCAGAAAACTGGGTGGAGGAGGACCATATTTACAAGGCAGGGCAGCACCACCGGAGCGTCGCAGAAAGTGCTGCTTCCTCACCTTGTGAATAGATAGCAAAGCAGTACCTCGCAAAGTGGTGGGTCTGTGAACTAGCTCATACCAAATGGCCCTGCAGGACCAAGTGGGCAAAATGCCCCTCTCAATGGACCAGACTGTGGAGGGAGTTGTGCTTTGCAAACATTTGCACCGATGACCACATAGCTGCCTGAGATGACCAGGACAGGCACTCAGCATACTAATGCAGTGGTAGCAGCTTTGGCCCTGGCAGAATGAGCTCAGAAACCTTCTAGGGGCTGCTTCTTCACCAGTGCATAGCAGACCTTCATGCAGAGAACAATCCATTGAGAAATGGTCCTTTTTTGCAATGTCTTGCCCTTCTCCGCTCTGGAAAACCTCACAAAAAGCTGATCGTCCACCCGATGTTGCTTGGTACTTTCGATAGAGCAGCTGAATGTTCTTTTAGGTTCCAATCGATGGATTCTCGCTTCCTCCTTAGAGGGATGAGGTGGAGCAAAGAATGCCTGAAGGGTGATAGCCTGCCGGACATGAAAAGGAGTAACCACTTTCAGTAGAAATTAAGCTTGGGTCCTCAAAACCAACTTATGTGGGACGAATGTGGTTTACTGTGGATTAACAGAAAAAGTCTTACGCTCACTCGCATGCCTAATCGATGTGAGAAAGACTGTCTTCAAGATCAGAAGTCTCAAGGGACAACTGTGCAGTTGCTCGAAATATCTGCACAGAAAGAAAGTGAGGACTAAGTCCCACTGAGACATCACAAAGGGTTTTGGTGGAAATAAATGTTGCAAAGCTTTAAAAAATCTCAACATAACAGGTGATTTGAATAACAAAGGCTGATCCGGTAATTACAAAAAATGCACAAAAAGTTCATAAGTAGCCCTCAACAGTGCCCAAAGCTAGTCCTTGTTGGACTCAGGACATAAAAATCAATAAAACTTCAGACAACTTTGCCTGTAATGGGCCAATTTTTCAGATGCTGTACCAATCCACAAATTTGTCCCAACAACAGTTGTACACTGATTTTGTGGAGAGATGCATCGCTGCAAAGTTGACATCAATGAACTCAAGTGGCAAGTCAAAGGGGGTCAACTGTTGCTGCTCAATCTCCAAGCATGGAGATGCAAATTGTTCAGGCCCGAGTGTAACACGCTGCCCTGCTGCTATAAGATTCTCCCGAAGCAGCTCCGGGTACCACACTCTGCTGGCCCAATCCGGTGCCTCTAGGACAACTTGGGCCCAGTCTTTCCTGATTTTCTCCAGAATTCGGGGAAAAAGAGAGGCAGTGGCGGAAAGGCATACAGGAGTTCTGAGCTCCTCCCTAGACGGAAGGGGTCTCTGAGATCTGCTTTTGAAATTCCATTGTGCAATATTGCTGACATTGCACATTCTCAGCTGTGCGAAAGGTTCGAGCCAAGGTTCTCCCTATAACTAGAAGTCACCCTGTGCTATGTCTGGGTGCAACTGCCTTTCATGATATGCTAAGCAACTGTGGCTGAATTTGTCTGCCCTGGAGCTTAAATATCCCGTCAGGTGGTTCAACACTTGAAAAATCCCTTGTCGGTCCAGTCACTTCCAGAAGGATAGTGCCTCCGACAACAGGGCCCAGACCCCATCCTGCCCTGCTAGCTGCAGTACCACATTGTGGTGGTGTTGTCCATGAGCACCTGCACCAGCCTTCCTTTGATGGTCGGTAGGAAGGCCTTCAACACCGAGCAAATCACTCTAAACTCAAACAATTGATGTGAAGCCAAGTCTCTGCCAGAGACCACAGGCCTCTGATGCCCATCTCTAACAGATGGCCTCTGAAACCCAGCAGTGATGTATCCATGACCGCAGTCAGCTCTTGGTAGGGTAGAAGAGGGGCCTGCCACTGACCCAGTTGCAGTCCATTAACCACCATTGTAGATCTTTTGCAGTCCCCTTCAAAATCTCTATACAATCCAACAGATTTCCCTGATGTTGTGCCCACTGGTAATTGAGGTCCTATTGCAGAGTCAGCATGTGTGTGTTTGGCTAGCAGGATACAGAAGTGCCAACAACCCAAGAGCCTCGGAGCCATCCATACTGAGATCCAGGACCAAGGCATAGGAAGCATAGCCTGAATGTCTTGGAGTCTCTGCACCGGGGGAAAGGCACGAAACCATACCGTATCCAGAACAGCTCAGATGAACAGGAGCCTCTGCAAAGGAGTCAGATGTGACTTTGGCACATTAATAGTCAACCTCAATGATATTAGGTGGTTCCCCGTTGTCTAAAGGTGGTTGATGACAGTCTGGGGCAAGCATGGCTTTAGCATTCAGTCGCCAAGGTAGGGGAAGACTGGTACCCTCGACCTCCAAAGGTGTGCTGCGACCACTGCTGTAATTTCTGTGAACATCTAACGGCCACTGGCGAAGCCAAAGGGGAGAACTGTAAACTGAAAAGGATCCTGTCCCTCATACTGAAGCACAGGTAGCACCATTGGGCCTGCAGCATGGGGATATTGAAGCAAGCTTCTTGCAGGTCCATCGCCACCATCCAGTCTCCAGGGTCTAGAGCAGACAGGACCTGGGCTAGGGTGAGCATCTTGAATTTGTCCTTCACAGGAAGACATTGAGAGGGCAAAGATCTAAAATAGGATGATGGCCTCTGTCATTCTTTGTCACAAAGAAGTCGCAGGAGTAACACCTAGTTCCTATGTCTGAGGCCAGATCCCTCTTTTTGGCCACTTTGGTCAAAAGGGCCTAACTTCCTGGCATAAGACAGACAGATGTTCCTCCGTCAGCCACCCTGAAGGTGGTGGAAGGTGCAGCAGGGTAGAAAGGAATAGAAGGGCCTGGTCCCCAAGGGCAATTTGGAGGACCCACTTGCCTATTGAGATGACCTGCCACCCTTGGAGCAAATATTGTATCCTGCCTCTGACTGGGTGGGTGTGTGACGCCAAGGACACACAAAAGTGGTTTTGTGGCTGCAGCTGCTGGATGGGTAGGGGAGTGAGCTATACGTTGTCCCTACTGTCCTAGTTGCCTCCATGGAGAACTGCGGCCTCTGCCACAAAAGGTCTGAAAGGCCTGCTGGGCTAGAGGAGGCAAAATGGAAAGCCTCTACCATATCCACGGAGAGAAGGTGACATTGCTGATCGAATTACCTTGTGGGAGCAGAAGGGCCCAAGGAACACACTGTGGCCCTGCTCTCCTTGAAATGTTTCAAGGTAGGGTCCACTTTTTCGCTGAAAAAGAAAGAGCCATAAAACGGTATGTCCATTAAAGATGCCTGGACATCCTTGGGGAAGTCAGTAGATCTCATCCAGGTGTGGCGCATGTCAAAGAATCAGTTGTGTCCAGCCCAGATCTGATTATACATTTTACTGCATCGCAGAATAGCCTGGGGAAAGGATGCCCGAAGGTCACCCAGAACAGCTGCCACCATGTTCCAAACCAAAGGGCACTAGCAGTCGCAGCTAAGGAGACAGCTGGCATTTACTGATCTCAGAGCAAGGCTCACGGAGGAAAAATCAGTTCACCAAATGTTTCCATTCGTTTTAACTCATGATCAGGTGGAGTGGTAGGGAAGGCATTTGAAGTGACTGGTAGTGGACTCTTGTACCACCAGACTCTCTGGCATCGGGTGCAGTGTAAGAAAGGCAGGGTCACCAGATGTAGGGTGATGGGAGCAAGTAACATGTCAGTTAACAGGTGGGCCTGAAAAAGGCTTGGACCAAGTCCGAAAAGAGTGTTTGTAAGGGCCTCATTAAATGGTAATAGTGGCTCTGTAATAATAATCCATATTCCATATTTGTAAAGTGCGGACATATAACCCCTTAAGGTTTCAAGGCACTGGGGGCCGTCGGGGAGATTAAGTGAGCTATTGCCCTGAGTTGCATGGTGCTGAGCTGCGCTGCAGCTGGTGCCGGGGATCGAACCGTGAGACCCGCGCTCAGAATCAGCCGCTGTGGCTGCTGCACTACACCTCTCGCTCTGTGGGAGCTTGACCAGGTTGCAAGACTTCCGTTAGTACATTAGTTTTTACTTCCTTTGTTGGTAAATGTAATTCCAAACCTTCAGTCACTATTCGCATAACCACATCAAAAGAGGTGCTTTCCTCTGTGGCAGGACCTGGGAGAGACACAAGGCCAGTATCAGGTGAAGTGTCCAGTCCCCTAGCATCCTAAAGTACTTCATACCAGTTTTTCTCGTCATATTGAGGAACATTGTCGTCTCCATCATCATAGTTATCATTGTCTGAATTCATGACGAAAAGATTGTGTAAAGTCTGGGCATTATCAGGTGGTAAGTATTGGAGTCAGGGCATTGACGAGAGGCTGTGAGCCAGTCGCAACTTCAGTCGAAGTCATGGTTGATTCAGCTCGGAGTCAGAAAGCTTTATGGACTGTACCACCTTATCAGGTTTTGACGGCTTTTGCATCGGTGTCCATGAAAGAAGGACCTGCACAGGGGATGGCACTGGAACTGAAGTCTGCACCGCGGCCGGTGATAAACCTACTGCGAGTTCAAGGGGCACAGATGGTGCAGAGAGCGAACCCGCTGGTGGAAATCTAACTGGAGGCCCTAGCAAATTCTTGGGGCCTGAACACGCACCAGAGGGAGCCGGTAAAGTGCCAATTATACGCAGCATGGCTTCCCTGAATGCCTCACCTTGCTGCAAAGTCGCTGGCAAACCTGGAAATTGACCAAACTCTGAAACAATTGGGAGAGAGACCAGGAGGCACATTAATGCCCTTGCGCTCTCACTGGAGTTTGGGAGTGGTGGGAAAGGGGCGATTCCCACTTCCAACTTTTTTTGTGCTTTTTATTTGACTTACCCGAAAACTTTGACCATGGCATTGATCTGCTACAGGAAGAACTTCGGGAGTTGGAATAGGACCTTCCTTTTGACTCTCTCGTTGCGGCTTGGATACTTCTTGTGTTTGGTGACAGAGTTGGGCCTCACAGTCTCGTGTGGCCTTGGGATTCATCTGGTCGCAGTCGCTGCAGGCCCTGGAGTCGTGCTCTAACCCCAGGCACCATAAATAGATCTCATGAGGATCCGTCACAGACGTCGGTTTGCGATAGTAACAGCACTGTTTAACCCCTTCGATGCCCGTGACGAGCTCAGCTCGTCATGCTGCGCGGTCGCGCTGTGCGCATGACGAGCTGAGCTCGTCACGACCACACCCGCGATCAGAATGTCCAGCACACGAGCGGAATTCCGATCGCGGTCAAGGGGTTAAACACTGTTGTCTGAGGTGGTGACATTTACCATTGTAAACACAAGGAGATGATGGACGGAGCGCTGAAACTTTTCAGACACTCACCCCCAGTCACAGATCTGGGTTGAATCCATCATCGTTCTTTAGCTCACTTCGCCACACCAGTTCAGACATAGCTATATGCAAATCAGTCTTGACCCTGTGCCTCATGGGAACAGTCCAGCCCGAACTGCCAAGCCATGTCTTCCCTGGATCGGAAACAAGCATCCTGGGACCGGTTTCGGGCTAACAGCCCTCATCAGCCAGGCTAGCTTGAATCCAGTGGCAAAGTGAGCAAGGGACCCACGTCTGGGCATACCCTGCCAACTTAGGGCGAACAAAGCAAACACAAGGAGATGATGGACGGAGCGCTGAAACTTTTCAGACACTCACCCCCAGCCACAGATCTGGGTTGAATCCATCATCGTTCTTCAGCTCACTTAGCCACACCAGTTCAGACATAGCTACATGCAAATCAGTCTTGACCCTGTGCCTCATGGGAACAGTCCAGCCCGAACTGCCAACCCATGTCTTCCCTGGACTGTAAACAAGCATCCTGGGACCGGTTGTGGGCTAACAGCCCTCAGCAGCCAGGCTAGCTTGAATGCAGTGGCAAAGTGAGCAAGGGACCCACGTCTGGGCATACCCTGCCAACTTAGGGCGAACAAAGCAAACACAAGGAGATGATGAACGGAGCGCTGAAACTTTTCAGACACTCACCCCCAGTCACAGATCTGGGTTGAACCATTGGATAATATTTTGAATATAAGCTGATCTAAAGACCAATGAGAAACTCTAGATATGTGTCTCAAGGCACAGAAAACAAGCATTTGCAGTGCAATAGGTCTTGCATTACTGAACGTTTGAGCTATTGGCGGTGCAATATTATTTGCAATGATAATAGCTCAACCTTTTAGTAATGCAAAACCGATTTCTCTATTTTTTCAATATTATATGGTTTTAGTAATCAGTGGGGCACAGGCGGCGTGCTGTAATGCTTACGAAAAACGTACAATATTGAAAAAAGAGAGTTTGTCGAGCTGCTCCGATGCGAAAGAAAGGCGTGGCTCGCCAACCTCTATTTTTTCAATATTGTACATTTTTCATAAGCAGTGCAGCACACCACCTGTGCCACGCTGGTTACTAAAAGCATATAATATTGAAAAAATAGAGTTTGGTGAGACGCGCCAGAGAAAAGAAAGCCGGGGCTCGCCAAACTCTATTTTTTCAATATTGTACGTTTTTCATAAGCAGCGCAGCACTGTGCCGCGCTGCTTACTAAAAGTATATAATATTGAAAAAATAGAGTTTGGCAAGACGCACCAAAATAAAGAAAGGTTCGCCTGCCATTGTTATTGAAGTAGGCGTGTCTTGCTACGTGTGCAAGGTGAAGCAGGAGAGCTTATCAAAGTCATTAGTAAAATAGTGCTCACAGACTGTAAATAAAACATACCAAGTAACAACACACATACGAGGGCCAGTCCTCAGGGGAGGTTACAAAAGGAGAAAAGGGGGTACTAAGGAGGGACTACTAAGCCTATTCACGAATCAAAAGCAACCATTTAGAAAGGACAGTAACAGGGGCCAATTGAAAAGATGGGCGGAAAATGGGTCGAGCTTTAAGTCCTTACCTGAATACAGCATGCCTCGAAGAGACAGCGCAAGCGCTGCCTAGGCGAGACCTAAAAATGAACTGACATCAGCGTGCATGTGTGGCATATATATGTGGCTTCACTCATCACATCTGGTGTGGAACGACCCTGACACGGAGCATAGGAGAACTGCACTGAAAGTTTCCGGATCAACCCTGACACCTGGGGAATATACACAATGTGAGGAATTACAAGGTGAGAAAACTGCAGTTAGAAGTATCCATAAGAAGGTGCTTTCACACATCTGGCGCGGCCCTCCGTACATAACAAATAATCTGAACGAGCCATCTGATCTGTTAATGCATTGTTTCCCATAAGCAACGTGGATATAACAGTGTGCCTTGGTCATGTCATTTCTCCAATGCTTAAATATACAGGCACTAGGGATTCGCTCACAGGGAGACGCCATCTTTTTCCAAGTCTAGACTGATATCTTTGCTCTCACCCAATATAGCACAAGATCAGTGACTCCATATTGGATGTATCACCCACTTAATTCTTTTATCAAAAACACAATATACATGCAGAGAATAATACAGTGACACTATGAAATAAATATTTTCCTTTCTTAAATGGACTAATGTTTTTTTGAATTCACTTTATTGAGTATTTTACATAGGTCAGCAAATTACATAGCTTCAAACAGAGTAAAACAAAGAAAGCAGAAAAAATGAACTTTCAGCGCCAGCATATGGGGCAACTCATTGTGTAGTGAGGTGAGACTATGGAGGTGATCATTGGCTGTGCATTTAGGCAGCCCAGGAGTCCTTTGGGCATCTTCACCCTATTCAAAGGGGTGACTGTGGGGGCCAGAGGTTTAGCTAGGCTTTCCCCTGCTAGAGTTGCATATTTGTAAGGGGTGTCCCCTGGGGTCTATGGTGCCCTGCTGCTCATGTCTCCCCAGTTTCCTCACCACTTCCTTCCTCTGCCTTGGAGCAGTGTACTGCATGTAAGTCCTGAGGGGAGTCACCATGGAGCCCAGCATCCCCTGGTGGGTTGGGGGCAATCTCGCTTGTGGGGGTGGTCAATTCATTGACCAGTTCTACCCATCTATCTAGGTCCTGCTCCTCGTTAGTATTCGTTCTTACCTTGCGTAGCCTCTGCTTCTTCACTATCGCCCATTCCTGCATGTTTATGCCCCATTTTTGTCTTTGCAGGTGTGTGGGTGCAGACCAATGTATTGTAATGAGTCTACTTGTCAGGAGGAGACCTAGCACTGTAACGTAGGAGCAGATTCCCCTGTTGGCTTTTGGGAGTGGGAGCAATCCGAGTAGGCAATGTCTGGGAGTAAGTTCAGTTTTTACCCCTGAGGTCTCCCCAAGCATCTCCATCATCACTGACCAGTAATTAGCCAGAGTAGGGCAGTCCCATGTCATGTGTATGAAAGTCGCTGGAGTGGCATTACATCTTGGACACCCCGTGATGCACAGGAAATAGCC
Source organism: Calotriton arnoldi (assembly GCA_963921515.1). Classification (NCBI taxonomy): domain Eukaryota; kingdom Metazoa; phylum Chordata; class Amphibia; order Caudata; family Salamandridae; genus Calotriton; species Calotriton arnoldi. The sequence goes on from CAWUFW010003966.1 coordinate 1,414,956, forward strand.
TGTGGAGCCTCTGAGGTGTGAATATATGTTCGGTGTAAGTAGTGGAATTGTGTCTGGTGCTGCTTGCCACCTCTTTCTCCTGTGCACAGCCTTTGATCCATTCCCTGTCTGTCAGTGCATCCTCTAGGTCATCATCCCATCGGTGTCGCACCCCTGTCAGGCCGCTGGGCGATCGTATTTTAGAGCTGTGTAGAGGCGTGATATCATGCTCCTGCTGAACCCAATGTCCAGCAGTAGCTGTAATGTTTGTGATACTAGAACTTCCACAGGAAAGTCAGGTTAGAGTTTTCGGATGGCTCGGATAGGTTTGCATATTGCAAAAATTGGCCTGGGCCTAGGTTAAATTGTTGCCTCGCTTCCTCAAAGGAGATGAATACTTCCCCCTGTTACAGATCTCCCAGAAGCAGGCATACCCCTTCCGTCCACTGCCTTATATCCATAGTGGTGTGTAGCCGCTGCAGCGGGCCCAACCACCATGGGCTGTATTATGGAAGTGCCCCAGGGGTGCAACGGGTGTTTGCATGCCCCTGGGGCACTTTTGTATTACAGAAGGGGCTGCAGACGCTTGTGCTGCCCCTTCTGTAATACTGCTAGCGCTGGTGCACATTAAGTGCCAGTGCTATCTTAAGAGGGTGGTCCCTTATTTGAATGGGGGTGTTGGCCCCATGCAATGAGGGGATCCCTTTCCCTCTGCACCCGCGACGTATCATAGATGTGGCCACAGAGGCAAAGAAGCTGTCAGGAGGCGCACTGACAGTGCGCCACCTAAAAGGTGGTGCACTGTCAATCCCCCCCACCTCTGATTGCAGCCCTCTGGAGGGGGAAAATGGGGTCCCATGGACCCCCAGACATCCCCTTGCATGTGGGTGCAGTCACTCACTGCACCCACCTGCAAGGGAATCTCTAATCCCCCTTTAAAGTGCAGGTGGGTTGCCGCCTGCTCAGTGAAACACGGAGCAGCTTCAAAGCAGCCGCTCCGTTTTTCACCTGAATGCACTGCCCTGGGGGCAGCACGATTTCGCGTCTGCACTGGGGGCAGCGCATTCCATGTAATAGGGCGCACTTTCCCTGTTTGCACCCGGAGCACCTGTTTTAAGGTGAGCAGGGCGCAAACAGGGAAATTGCGCCCTTTGCATAAGAGGGCCCCATGATGGTAACAGGCGGGCACATGGGAGGTGGTGTAAAACTTTATTTGTCACCAGTTCCCATGCCTCTATCACTTGCCTCACGTTGTGGGGGCAGTCTTTAGGGACCCGTGATCCCAGTATCAGATATCTCGGGAGTTCGGCCTCCACAAGTACTTTACTCAGTAACCTTTTCTCCCAGTTCAGACCCTCTTTGCACCATAGGGATGCGAATTGGATATGGCCTGCTATATAGCAAAACAATAAGTCAGGCACTCTCAGTACCCCTTTGTCCATGTCCAGTTTCAGAACCGTCAGTTTGACCCTCCTCCTCTTTCCCGCTCATTCCAGCGAGGTTAAGAGGCTGTTTAGCTCAGCAAAAGCAGTGCGGGTATGGGGAAGAAAGTGTTTTGTGGGATATATATGCATCTTAGGAGGAGCACCATTTTACTCAGCACTACCCAACCCATGACAGATAGCGCCACGGTGTTTCCAAAATGTGACCGAGTTCTTGAGACCAGGTATCACCCTACCCATGTCATGTTCATACTGCTGTTCTGGGGTGTTGGCCACCTGGAGACCCAAATATCGGAAGGCAAGCACTTCCCAAGGCATACCCACGTCCGGAAGCTTCACTCAGCCTCTGCCCACCAGACCCTCCAGTGGGTAGTTAACTGTTTTTTGTTAATTCACTCAGAAGCCAGAGGCCGCTCTGTATGTTTCCATTGCCTGCTGGAGAATGGGCACCGAAGTATCTGGCTGTCTGAGGTACATAAGGGTATAGTCCGCATACATTGAGACAATGTGGTTTCTGTGGCCTACCTGTATACCCCATCTGGTCATTTGGGTCCTGCGGTGATAGCTAATGGCTCCACCGCTAGCCCAAAAGGAGTGGAGACAGCGGGCAGCCTTGTCTGGTGCCTCGGGCTATCTGCATTGTTCGGACACAATGTGCCCAGTGCACCACCCTGGCCAGCGGTCTGAAGCCCTTCCTGCGGATGACCTCCCATAGGTACTCCCAGTTCAGGGAGTCAAATGCTTTTTCGATGTCAAGCGCCACGAGTGCCCCATCCATCTGGTCTCCTCTGATCATATGCATTATTGGGGATAATTGTCAGAGATTCATGTGTGTGCCTCTACCTGGGATAAACCCACATTGGTCTTCGTGGACCAAGTGCGTGACTGCACTGTGTAGTCAGGCAGGCAGAGCTTTTAACAGGATTTTCATGTCCACATTCATCATGGACAGGGATTGGTAGGACCCCGGATCCGTAGAATCTTTATCCGGCTTCAGGGACCATTACAATCAAGGCCTCCCATATGGATCAAGGTAAAATACAGATGCAATTCACTTCCTGGAACGTCTCCAGGAGCTTTGGAATCAATTGTACCCAGTATGCTGATACCATTCTACCAGTAGGCCGTCAGGCCCTGAGGCTTTGCACCTGGGCATATCCCTTACAGCCTCCACCTGTTCCTCTCCTCAGAGGTCCGCTCCAAGCTGTGCAAAGTGTGCACCCATTAGTCTGAGCATCACCACTTGATTGAGAAAGTGAAGAGAGGTATGACGGACACACAAGAGGGTTTCCAGTTGAAGGTTTATTGCGGGAGTACAGAGAGCCGTCCCAGCTGGTACAGCCAAGGCACAGACAGCAACTGCCACTGACAGAACATTCAGGGCAGGATGTCTGCCAACACTCTAAATGACATCACGGAATACTCACAGGCCTCTGCCAATATCACATCACCACACCTCCCCCTTTTGATAAAATAACTCTTATGATAACGGAGAAGGGGAAAGGTTACATAAAAGGAAAAAGGGGCTAGTGAAAGCAGAAAGCAAAGTGAAGAGCAAGCAATAAAACTTAAACATAGTCTTGTAGTCTTCGTGGTCTAACACGGACTCTGGTGCTCTTCCTAACATCATCCCCCCTTGAAACATTTTGGTTGACCTTGACAGTTTCGGAACAAATAGAAGGATCCTTGGCAACACGAGAAGTGCTCCACCAGTTTCTATTAGACAACTTAACAGCGTTCTTTCGAATTTCTACAATTTGTTGTGAGTCTAGAAATTTAGAAAAACCTTTTCTTACTGTGATGGGATTTTTGACCCTGACCCAGTCTCCAACACGGAGTCTGTGAGTTTCTTTCGTTGTGGAGAATTGATGAGGTTTGGAACAAGCTTCAGTTGAAGTTTTCTTGGCAGATTCCCACATGCACCTCATGTCGCAACCAAGATGGAAGGATTTGACCATCCAGAAGGGATACACTTGGGAGGATGCTTTTCTGCCCCTCATCAGTTCGAAGGGAGAAAAATTGGTAGCTACATGAGGTGAAGTGCGATATGACCAGACAAGATCTTTCACAGCTTGGAAAATACAGGATTTAGACCTAAAGGCTGCTTGTACACACTCCACTACAACCCTGTTAAACCTCTCGGCTTTGCCATTACTTTGTGGATGGTAAAGTGGAGTCCTGGTGTGTTTGATGCCACAAGAGTGCAGGAATGAAGTCATTTCATGTGAAACGAATTGAACGCCGTTATCGGTGAGAATTTCCTCAGGATAACCCTCCCTGAGGAAAATGGCATTCAAACAGTTAATGACGCTCTTGGAATTGGGTGTAGAGATGGGTTCAACCTCCACCCACCTGGACAGATGGTCAATGAGGATTAAAGAGTACTTAGAGCTGGAAGGGAGAACATGGAATGATCCAAGGAAATCCATGCCGAGTCTTTCCCAAGCTCTGCCAGTAGGAGGTACAGGATATTCAACTGTACCTTCGAGTACTAAGACTTTGTCGCTGGCATTGCAGCGTGAACATTGCCTTACCAAGTCATCAATTTGGATGTCCATTCTGGGCCACCAGAAATCAGTCCTGACTTTCCTCTTTGTAATAGTTGCTCCCAGATGACCATAATGTGCAGCTAGAATGATCTTTTCTCGATAGCAAGAAGGAGGAATGAGTTTGTCACCTCTGACTACTTTTCCACCTTCCACTGAAGGCTCGTCACTAACTTTCCAGAACATCTGAAGATCGGGTGAGAGACACCTCTCTTTTGGCCAGCCTTTCTTAATCAAAGATGCAACTTCCTTGAGAATGGAATCCTTGTCAATCTGCACAATCCATTCTTCTTCTGCAAAAGACAAGTTGTCTTGACCAATAAGTGCCACAAAGCACTCTTCGACTTCAGTTTCCCAGTCTTGTTCATCTGTGTCGGAAATGGAGAGTCTTGATAGGCAGTCCGCTCTACAGTTCTTTCCTCCAGGAATATATTCTACAGTGAAAGTGTATTCTAGGAGTTTCGTGGATAATCGTGCTAAACGAGCGATGGTACTTTTGACGTTTTTACCAGAGGATGTCAACCAGGGGACGATGGTCAGTCTTGAGGATGAAGGATCTGCCCCATACATATGGTTTGAACTTTTCAATGCTCCAGACACAGGCTAAAAGTTCTTTTTCAATGACGGAATATTTCCGTTCAAGAGGACGAAGAGTCCTGGATGCAAATCCTACTGTGTGTTCTTTCCCATCAGCATATTGCGAGAGAACAGCTCCCAGACCATACTCAGATGCATCAACAGTGATAATGGTTTGCTTTCCTTCTACAAATGCTTGCAGAGCTGGGGCTTCAACAATATGGTCCTTGATGGACTGGAAACCTTTTTGGCACTCCTCGGACCATACATAGGTTGCTCCTTTCTTTAGTAGCACCCTGAAACACTCTGTGGTCTTGGCAAAGTCCTTCATAAACTTCGAATAGAATTCACAGAGGCCAAGAAAGGACATGAGTTGTTCCTTGTTTTGGGGAGGAGGTGCGTCAATTATGCTCTTTATAAGACCTGGTCTGGGTTTGATACCGTGTTCGGAGATGACGTGGCCTAAGTACTCGATCTCCTTCACTTTGAAGGTACACTTGCTTTTTTGTAAGGTGACACCTCTGTTTGCTAGAACGTTGAATACTTGATCAATGACAGAATCATGCTCGGCTTCGGTTTTGGTGAATATGAGAATGTCGTCTTGGAAAACAACAACATGGGAATTGTGATGGAACATCTCAGTCGTCAATCTTTGGAATACGGCAGCGGCCGAGGCGAGACAAAAGGGGAGGCGACAAAATTGAAATACACCATCCGAAGTGACGAAAGCTGTGAGATGTCGGGACTGAGGATGTAGTTCGACTTGATGGTAGGCAGCCTTAAGATCGAGTTTAGTGTACCATGAGGAGGAACCCACTTTGGCGATGAGATCTTCAATGCGCGGAAGGGGAAAACCGTCAACCCAGATGGCTTCGTTAAGGCTCCTCAAGTCGACACACATCCTCAGGTCCCCAGACCTCTTCCTGGCCAAAACAATGGGTGAAAGCCAGAGAGTGGACTCGATTTTTTCGATTATGCCTTGGTCACATAATGATTGTAAATGCTTGGAAAGATCACCTCTAATGCTCAAAGGGACGTTGCACAATTTATGCTTGATGGGCACAGCATCTTCTTTGATTCTAATGAAATGTTGGAAGTTTGTGATCTTGCCTAGACGGTCTTCAAAAGTTTTACTGTACTTGTGCTCCCAAGCAGTGTCCAATTGAGAACTGGACAGATAGCTAATGTCTTTAGTGGGGATAAAGTGATTATGGTTGGATTGATGATCAATAAAAACTGGGTTGGGTAGGCCAGGTTTGATAGTGAGGCCAAACTCAGCCTGATGGATTAGACCGAGAACATTGATCCCACGTTTAGCCACATACACTTTACCATTGATAACCACTCCAAAGACACTTATTTTAGCCCAGAAGTAGCCTAGTAAATCAATCCTACTGCCTTCGAAGGCTACTGTAAGTAGGTCAGGGGGTAGCAAACTTTTGGTAGACCAAAATTTTAGATACCTGTCTTGAGATACAATGAGTGATGCGCGCTCCTGTGTCAACAAGGAGCTGAATGTGATTAGACTCAATGGTAACATCGACTTCGGGATCAGGGATATGTTGCGTAATGCATTTATAAGAACAATTCTTGACTATTACAACATACTCTTGATTTGTGACATCGTCATCAAATTGGTCATCAGAATCGTTGAGTACACATCTTACACTTCTTCTTCTTCCCCCACATACAAAATTTTGCAAAATGACCCATTTTACCACATTGGCCACATTGTTGATTAATAGCGGGACAGTTTTTGAAAGAAGAAACATGCATAGATGACCCACACCTATAACAACTTATTCTGTAGTTAAACTGTTTGTTAGGTGTAAAGGTTTTTCCACCTCTATTTGGTGTGAAGTTTCTTCCACCCCTAGGTATGGTAGATCCTCTGGAAATATTTGGGAGAGAAGGGGAAGAAAAAGGAGGTTTAGCAGTGACAGCACCAGAAAAGGTAGAATTGGATAAAGCAGATTCAAGTTGCTTTGCATCATCCATGGAGCTTTCAATGCTCTTGGCAATGTCCACAGCTTCATCCAGGGTGGGGTCTTTGCAAGTAAGCAATCTTTCTTGGACCTTTTACAATAACATCGTGCAACAAGTTGATCCCTTACGAGTTGGGATGTAAAGTTGTCAAATTCGCATTTTGCAGCTAGAACTTTTAAGGCAGTGATGAAGGTGTTTATACTTTCATTGGGTTTTTGTGTTCTTGTGAAAAATTTGTATCTGTGTACCACAATGTTTTTCGTCTTGGTGAAACACTTGTCCAATTGCATTACCGCTGTATCGAACTCATCGGGATCTTCCCCTTCAGGTGGTTCATAAGGAGGTAGGTGGTCAAAGACATTTTGACCCTCAACTCCTAAATGGTAGTACATAAGATTCTTCTTTCTCTCAGGTCTGAATCTTTGACCATCGATTGCACCTAAGTATGCTTTAAAGGATCTAATCCATAGCTTCCATTCAAGTTGTGGTTCTCCGGGTTCCTGTAAAAAAGGTGCAGGAGCTGTAACACTATGCATGTCTGTAAAGAAGAAAAAGAATAAGAATGTAGAAAGAGAACCAGGAAGAAGAAAAAAGAGAAAGAAAGAGAAGAAGAAACAATAGAGCTAGTAAGAAGAATGGCAAAGAAGATGGCAATTGAAAAGAATATGATGTAACAAAATACAAGTTCACCAATGGAGTGATATAAAAATGAATGTGTGTGTGTCACAGAAATAACACACTGAAGAAATTTACCAGAAGAGTAGGTCGGAGTTCCGAAATGTAAATTGTTTTGCAAAATAGAAAATGGATAAAAATAAAATAAAAATTGCAGTTCGTAATTTGGCCACAGGATGGCAGCCTCGCGCTGTAATTCCTTTTTGGAAACGATAGAAACTGCTCTTGCCAAAAATGCGTAAAGACACACTTAAGAAGGCTGTGTGTGTCAGCGAAATAGTGCTAATGATCTTTAAATCATGTGTTGATGGACACATAAAATAACTGTGTGTGTCAGTGTAAGAACGATTGTGATGGAGTAGACTGACACACAAGTGCTGTGTGTGTCAGCGAAGCAGGTAAAGACAGATGTGTTGACATGCAAAGAAAGCTGTGCGTATCAGCGCAGAAGAGAGAAAGAAAGCTTTCGCCTTTTGAATGCGCTGTGCGCATGAAGGTGCTGTGCGCGTCAGCGCCTAAACAAAGACAGCAAAGCTCGTTGCCAAGGGAACAGTGCAACCATGCGTAGACGCTGCGTCTGAACTCCACAGTGAGAGTTGCGTGTTGGCGAGACGTCACAAGGGCTGAAGAGAAGGACCAAGGAGAAGAGTAGCCGTGTGGGCCGTGACGAAAGGATCCCTTGAGAAGAAGCGCGAGGTGAGGCCGTGCGTTTGAAAGCAATCAAACAGGAAGGTGATAGCTCACGCCAACCAGCACCAGAATGCCCAAAATGCCCAAAGTTAGCGAAATGAGTACATATATATAAAAAAAAAATATGCCCAAAGTCAGTGAAATGAGTACGTGGGAGACAGATGGGAATCCCAAACCTCTTGATATCCCGAAGCAGTCACTGAGTTCAATGGCAGAGTCAGAACAAGTTCTTGATGAAGTAAAGCAAATAGCAGGAAAGGAGACGGTAGCCGAGGGCAAACCACAGCGAGGGGCAGGCGCCAGAACAAGCAAGGGTACGGCTCTCTGTATCTGTTGAAGCAGGGGTGCCTTGTGAAGCTTAAAAGAAAAAAAGTACTCACAGTTGAGCCGTAGTGCATAGATAGGCAATACCTCTATACCTCTAAGACGAGTCGTATCCCATCTTCTGTCGCCACTGAAGAGAGGTATGACGGACACACAAGAGGGTTTCCAGTTGAAGGTTTATTGCGGGAGTACAGAGAGCCGTCCCAGCTGGTACAGCCAAGGCACAGACAGCAACTGCCACTGACAGAACATTCAGGGCAGGATGTCTGCCAACACTCTAAATGACATCACGGAATACTCACAGGCCTCTGCCAGCATCACATCACCACAGAAAGTCTACTATTCTAGTAGGGTTGGCGGGTGTGGGCTCCTTGCATGTGCTTGTCAGATGTTTATGGAGCAGTCGGTATATGCCCACCTGTGTACATGCTGTTGTGCCATTAGGTACATTGAGGTGTATAATTGTATGTTGGGGGTGTTCCCTTTTAGGTAATCAAGTCAGCAATTTTCCTGGCTTGTCTCCCTGTCGATGTAATTTCTGCCTAAAGTCTTTACGTATAAATCGGTCTAGCCTGTCCCAGTTGGCTTTTATTGCCTGTTTGACCTCCTGAATTTGGGTGTCCCCTCTTCCTGTGATGGGGCGCCATGCTGCATTTTTCCCCCTCCCCCAAGTCCGATTCTAGTAGTGTCTGGTTCCACAAATTTTACAGAGGCACTCCACCCCATTTCCCCACCTTGAGGGCGTCCCATTCTGTTCCGCATGTGCCAGTGAAGTTCCAGTTTTCCTCACATTACCCATTGATCATCTCCCCTAAGCTTTCCTGAAAGGCTTGTCTCGAAGCACATCAGTTTGAAGTCTCCAAAGCGAGATTGTGGGTCGCGGCATGCTCCCTCCCCACTCCAGCAATAGTGTAGAATAGTCAGAGAAATCTTACCAGGTATTGCGTCTCTCCCACCTCTTGCACCATCTCCTTCATCACCAGGAACCTGCCAAGTCTGCTGTATGTGTCATTTACCTACGTGTGGCATGGGGTGGAGTGTCTATCCTTCTGTCCATCTGGGATGCAATTGAAGTCTCCCGCCCACAGTGTGCCTATAAAGGGTAGCAATAGGGTTCTAACCTTATTGTAGAACTCTCTATCAGAGTTATTGGGGGCATATATGTTCAGCATGCAGATTTCGCTACCATCCAGTGTCCCCTAGAGTAGGGCATATCTTCCCTCTATATCAGCCTTGCAATAATTCATCTTACAAAGGGAGCCCGGGGCTATCCATATGGCCACCCCCCTCATGTAACTTGAATGGGTCGAGGCGTACATTTGACCTTGCCATTTTTCCCCAGTTTTCGGGCTTCCCCATCTAACAGATGTGTCTCCTGTATGAAGGCGATGCATATATTTTGGCGTGGAAGGAAAGTATGTATTCAGTATCTCTTTACAGTTGTGTTGAGGCCCCGCACATTCGACATGACCATTCTTAGTGGATTTGCCATGTTACGTTATACCTTAATCATCCATTCCACTTCGGAGTCGGCGGGGGCTGCCTCCTTAGGGTGCCCCGTCGGTTTTCACCTGCATTTCGCCTACTACTGGTCACAACCAACAGCCTCCTGTTATGTTGTGTTGCCTTTAACCAATTAAACTCCCCATGCCACCCTCCACCACCCGGGTAAACACTTGTGCCCCCCAACTGTATCTCCCCAAGCATGTAGCTATCCATGTTGCTCCCCAAGCATGTCTCAAACCCCCCCCCCCCAACCCCACCGGCTAAATTTCCCCCTGAACAAATGCTGAGGTGCCTGTGCCCTTTTCTAAACCATTGTGTTCCTATGTAGGGGGTGAATGCTCGGTTCCGCCCCCTGCAGCTGAAGAGCGTGCAGCAGCGAGGTCTGAAGCCACCCCAGAAACCACTGTAACTAATCCCCGACCCCGTCAGACCTGCAATGTGCTGTGCGTTTGGAAAGCTGAAAACCATGTAGCAATAGGAAATCAAGCATTGGCATAGCCAATAGGTCTCGCCTTTTGGACCTTATAAGTGTTTAGCCATGCAACAGTTGATGTTGTTGCACCAAGGATATTGTGCTGCATAACTAAATACTTATAAGGTCCCAAAAGCGAGACCTATTGGCTATGCCGTTAGGCCAACTCCTCTTCCCAACAGTTTTATAGAATGAATTTATCGCTCCACAATGGCTTATAGCTTCTAAGCTTATATGCTCAATATGGGATTTTGAATCTAGGTTTTGGGAGAAGATCCTACCTAAATATGAATACATTTTCTCACAATTCATAGTATTCTCCCCAGCTTCCAGCAAAACCTGCTCTCTTTTTGCACAAAAATTGTAAGAAAGTTTTTCACAGTATAGTCATGTAAAACATTTAGGTTTCTTTGTAAGGCAATGGGAGTTAAAGCCAATAAAGTTAAGTCATCTGCATATAAAAGCTTATTTTGGAGGAAAATTATTAATTTTGTGCTCCAGTTTACAATAGCTCGCATGGGTGTTTGTGCACCAGATTACAACAGTTTTGCATTGGAGTTTCTGCACTAGATTACAATAGCTTTGCATAGGGTTTTGTGAACCAGATAACAATAGTTTGCATCAGTGTTTTAACTCTATATTGAATAGGTTTGCATAGGTGTTTCTAAATCAGTTTTAATAGGTTTTCTTTCTCAAACATTTTCTCTATGCAATTTTTGTACCCTGCTGCCGAGATGTGCATGGGCTGACGCACAGAATCTACACTGGAAGCATACCCTTACAGTACAGAATCCTATGCCTAGAAAAATTCTTAAACATTCCACACACTGTGTATGTGATGCACACTGCAGCACACCTTCATTGTGTGGAATGTTTGGAGAAATAAAAGCATTTCACCTTGTTTGTGCCTGCTTCAAAGAGGGTTTATTTTTTTGACCCAGCGCCCTGTCTGTTATCTTACCAGTTCAGACTTTGTGTGTGAAAAACTATGGGGGCTTGCGCTAAGCTACCCAAATGACACCTCGGTAACTCCCCGTTGACCTTAAGTGGTGCAAAGCGGCGCAAAATGCTATTTGTGGTGAGAAAATGGAATCTTTGCAGTGCAAAATATGACATCCCCTTGCAAGAGTTTGCATTGTTCAGCATCGCTTTGTGCGACTTCACCCTGGTACTAAGCTTTGGTAACTCGGGTCCCAGGCCTCTGTTAAGCATGCTGGGCTGTCAAACTAGAAAAAGAAGCTGTTTTTATGAGCAATGTCATTATAGCAGGACTATTGACTGCCCGCTCTCTTTACCGCAAGGCCCCTTGGAAGGCGGGGCCCTGCGCAATTGGCCACACCTTAAAATGTTGCTGCAATAATATAAACTTGTTTAGATTGCAACATATTTTACAACAGGGAACTCGTGACTTAAAATGTGGTCAACTTCGTCTCGCCTTGAATTTTCCATGATTTATTTTAATTATTCCTCCTAGTTCGGGTAAGAAAAGTAAGTCGGGCCGCAGCTCTGTTAAAGTCATCTGAGACCCAAAGTAAGCAGGGGCCCCACTTGTTTAAAAAGAGCATTCACACAACCTTAAAGGACTCGGGACTCGCCAGCTTTTCCCAGAAAGGCTGCCTTTCAGATGTGGTGATACAGGGTGTTCCTAGCGGAAGAGACGCACCTCAGGGCTCAAATGTAAAAGAGATTAATTTAAGGTATGGCGTCGGGTCTCGCGCATAACATGCACCGATGTGCACTGGTTGTAAGCAAATGTACTGAACATATGGAAAGCAGTAAAGACTGCATCTCAGACAAACTCTGCAGCTGGAGTTTGAGTCTTCTGCTATAACGCAGACCTGCGCCTGAGCTCGTGCTGGGTACATAACGAACTTACAAGCATTCCACAAGCGTGCAAAACATCGCCCACCTGCGGTGGTCTCAGCCTTTCATCATTTAAAGGTTGGTAAAAACAGACCACTGAATTGGGTAATGAGGTTATCTGGCATTTCAAGTGCTATGAAAGTTAGTTCGGCCAAAATGCAAAAAAAAACATTCGCGTAATTATCCAAAAATTCTAATTCGGGAACAAGTGGCCATTTTTGGCATATTGCGAAAAAAACAAAAGCGCAAATCGCGAGTGACGCAAACAGGCGCTTGCGTTCAATTTGTTGCCCTGCTCCTGGAACTGAATGTTTAGCGAAACGAAATCTTGTTTAGAGGACATGTCGTAATGTTGGGCATTATGCGTAATAATCATAATGCGAATACAGGAACCTATGCAAGATTATGCCGCTGTGAAGGACTTTTTGTTTTTTTTATGAAAAGTAGAGATCAGAGGAAGAACTTTCTACTATAAACTACAATTCCTACTATAGCATCATGGAGTAGTTCTAGATGTCATGATCTAAAAACCACAGGGGAAAAAGTAAACATTTAAAGTGCCCGTGACTGGACATTCGCAGTGCAGGGAGCTACATATGTAAAAACCATCAACTAAAAAAAAAAAAACACCCTTCTTCTCTCAAGGGACCATGACGTGAGTTATCTTTAAGCTTCCAAGAAAATATTTCAGGAACCAAGCTTTAAAGAACGGCTCTGCGTGAAAACGGAGAGTTCCTTAGAGGCACTGTGCTTCACAGAAAGGGGGACTGTTTATATGTATAAACGAGGAGCCCGGGATTAGAACAAGCACAAAACAAGCGCGGCCGCAAAAGTGAAAGCGACCGCGCTATGTTAAATAAATAAATTAGCAACCGGATCCACGACCAGCTGCCAGCCTGCGCGCCGGTGCTCGCTCCCGAGACCCAAAGGCCATGGGAGTGAACATTTAGAGGAAAGGCGGGACATGCACCCATCTTTGGCCATTTGAGTGCTTTCATTATTGAAAGCCACACGCAAAGGCCAATGGAATGTGTGGGAGGAGTCCGACCCACACGGAGAAGTCTTTTGGAAGTCTGGAGTGATTCCAAGAGGCCCTCTCCTAGAGCAGCGCATGCGCGCTGCGCTAGGCTCGACCTAAACAGGCACACAAGTCAATTAGTCTTGAAGAAGGGCTACAGAGAAGAAAATGGAATGAGTCAGAAACTGGTACAACAAGTGGGAGCTTGGTAGATCAGAAATAGAAAAGATCAGAATAGAAAAGGGGCTCCTGGTCATTGTCCATGCCCCCATAAGCATCCAGGCCACTGGCCATGTAGCAAGTAGAAGCCACAGAGCTCCTGGCTGCGTTAGCCCCCTTGCCACCAGTGCCCCACATGTTTCCAACTGGCGGGGTGTCCGACTGGCCCACCAGATTGCTCAAGTACTTCTTGGCTCTACTGTTCGTAGGTGTCCAAGAGGTTCCTCTATTAGGCACTGTCAGGGATCCATCTCCTGTTGGGGGGGGGTCGAGCCTCCCACTGTCCCCACCATAGCTAGGGCCCTGGCCTCCTCCCTTTCTGTAGTCTGATGTTTGATGTCTAGTGTTCCTCTTGATTTACAATGATTCACTCAGCAGCCTGAGTGTCTCTGTGGTTCCCTCGAATCCACTGCCCCCACAATCTGGTCCTGCACCTCCACGGCGTCCATGTCAAGGATGAGCTTCCGCAGCGGACAAGCTGTGCACCCTCCGAGTCCTCCTCCACCCAGTGCTACATCTCCTCAGGCGCATTGAAGAAGTAGGCACACACCCCATGGATGACGTTCAGCTGGGTGGGCAACAGTAACCTATAGCACAGTCCCAGGGTTCTCAAATGCTGGTTTACTGTTGTGAAGGACTGCCGAAGGTACTGCACCTTCTGGGTGTAATCTGGGAAGATTTGGATGATGTGATTTTCATATCTGAGGTCCCCGTCTTCCGGACCACTTGTAGGATCATGTCCCGGTAGTTGAGGATCTTTGCAAACATCGCACTCGGAGGTGTCCCGGGCGGCGGGTGCAAGGCCAGCACTATGTGAGATTTCTCTATGACGAAGACAGGCAACAGGTCATTTGGGGCAATGGTGTTCGTGATCCAGTTATCCAGAAATTTCTCAGGGAAGGTATCCTCTACACCCTCGGGAAACCCCACAAACCTCAGGTTTCCGCGCCTTGACCTGCGTTCCGCGTCCTTGGCCTGATCTTCCAGGCGTCTAGTGATCTCTGACAGTGCCGGGACTGTGGCCCTAAGGCTTTTCTTTTTTTCTTGCAAGGCTAGGACATTCTGTTCCGTTGCCTGCAACTTCTCCGCCACCTTGTGAAGGTCTGACTGCAGGAGGTTAACATCAAGGGCAATAGTGTCAATTTTGTTTTCAAGTGAGAATGTGGAGTGTTTGATTGCTGCAAGAATTTGGGCTCCTGAGGAGTCGGGTAATTCTACCCTCCTCTCCCTGCCATTGTTGCAGGTAGGGGCCATCCCCTGCCAGAGTCGGGGGCAGTGTATTAGTCCATTTTAGTCTGTTGAGTGCTTCTGAGCTGCCTGTCTTTTCCCATGGTTGTGTCAGGACTCTATCAGCCTTACCTTCTGCCTGTAGAGTAGTCTCGCGGGGATGACATGGACAACCTCCACCGTCTCCCACCTGTTTCCCTGTCCTAACTTGAATCGGTACCAGACCGGGGATTGGTGAAGACTGGGGGAAGGAATCCTCAAAGGGTGGTGTACCGTGTGGAGTGCTGAGGTGAAGAGTGACACCCGATGGGACTGTTGTCTTTCTGGACCGTCAGCCTGGATTGACAACCAACAAACAATCACTACCCCGTCAACTAGTCATACATACACCCACACACTAGACAGGGGAATGTTTAGGGAGAGTTGCAATAGTCACCTGAATGTAAGCGTTCTAAGTTATGAATCTCCGGTAGGTGCGTCAGCAAACCAGTTTCTTGAACTAGACAGCAGGAGTACCCTCACGGGGCACCAGGGGAACTGGGGAGTAGAGGATTCCAGGGAACAATAGTTGCGGTAGGAACACTTCTGTGCCGTTGCTGTCTGGTAATAGCGGCAAGGTGCTCCTGCGTCGTGTGAAGGAAGAAAGGAAGGGGGTGGTGACGTGCTCCTGCACTCACCGGGTAGTTGGTAAGGGGAAGGGCAAAGGCGGTGACGCGCTCCTGCGCTCACCGGGATGTTGGTAAAGGAAAGGGCAAAGGCGGTGACGCGCTCCTGCGCTCACCGGGATGTTGGTAAAGGAAAGGGCAAAGGCGGTGACGCGCTCCTGCGCTCACCGGGATGCTGGCAAAGGAAAGGGCAAAGGCGGTGACGCGCTCCTGCGCTCACCGGGATGTTGGTAAAGGAAAGGGCAAAGGCGGTGACGCGCTCCTGCGCTCACCGGGATGCTGGCAAAGGAAAGGGCAAAGGCGGTGACGCGCTCCTGCGCTCACCGGGATGTTGGCAAAGGAAAGGGCAAAGGCGGTGACGCGCTCCTGCGTTCACCGGGATGCTGGCAAAGGAAAGGGCAAAGGCGGTGACGCGCTCCTGCGCTCACCGGGATGCTGGCAAAGGAAAGGGCAAAGGCGGTGACGCGCTCCTGCGCTCACCGGGATGCTGGCAAAGGAGAGGGCAAAGGCGGTGACGCGCTCCTGCGCTCACCGGGATGTTGGTAAGGAAAGGGAGAGAGCTTCGTCCTTCTCTTAGGAGGAGCAGCGCATCTGCGCTAACAGGCTCCTGGGGCTGCGTGAGGCTCTGTGATGCGGTGGTGAGCATACAGGATACAAGCAGGGAAGAAGCCTCCGTTGAGAGCGAGACAAGGAAAGGTTCTTACCAGAGGTCCGACGGAGATACGGAGTCCGACTTCCAACACGTAGCATCTTAATCAGAAGCACCAGGCGCCGTGCATAGAGGGGTTTTATGCGGTGTCACCCGGATGTGATCGGGTGTTGACCCGCGGTACTGCACATATGGGGGAGAGCACAATAAACTAGACAGGCAAGTACGCTCCGTAGTACGCTCTCCCCGGTACGTATGAACATTACAGCACCCCCCACAAAGACAGACCCCTCTCCCCTACACGGGGGTGGCAGGACGCGGTTTCAGGGGGTGACGAACATGGAAGGCACGTACCAGCTGAGGGGCGTGACGGACATGGGATAGGGGCTCCCAGGACCTCTCCTCAGGACCATACCCTTTCCAGTCGATAAGGTAATAGAGCCTCCCCCTGGAGCTACGGGAATCTAGCACTGCACGCACCTCGTATTCCTCGTGGTCATCCCGGAGTACAGGCGGCGGAGGCACGGAGGCCAGGCCATCAGAATGAGCCTGCTTCAGCAGAGACACGTGGAAGACTGGGTGTATTTTCATGTGAGGGGGCAAGGAAAGTTTCATGGCCACCTTATTGATGACCTTGGCTATGCGGTAGGGACCTATGAAACGTGGTAGCAGCTTCTTGGGGCCGTGCAGATTGAGGTTCTTAACGGAGACCCAAACCCTGTCTCCCATCTTGTACTCTGGTTCTGCCTGTCTGTGTGTGTCTGCATGGTGTTTGTAGGTTTCTTTGGCTTTGGCCAGCTCGAATCGCGCTTGTTGCCACAGGTCACATAGCAGGGTGTGATAAGCTTGGATGGTGGGCAGAGGACTGGTTTGTGGTTCTGCCCAGGGCGTGGTGCGTGGATGTCGACCTTGTAGGCAGTAAAAGGGCGACATTCCTATGGAAGCGCGTTTGTTGTTATTATATGCATACTCCGCCATCCACAGGACCTCTGACCATTCCTTTTCGACCGCTATGAGTAGGCAACGAAGGTATTGCTCCATGGTTTGGTTGGTTCTCTCTGCCTGGCCGTCGGTTTGGGGGTGGTAGGCGGAGGAAAGCCGTACTTCCGTCCCTATGGTGTCACATACCGCTCCCCAGAAACGGGATACGAACTGAGAGCCTCTGTCGGTGATCAGTACGGAAGGGATTCCGTGCAGACGGACTACGTTGGTCATGAATACTAAGGCTAGCTCCATAGCAGAAGGCACTTTCTGCAACGGCACGAAATGCGCCATCTTGGTTAGGTGGTCCACAATGGTGAGTATGGTGGTATATCCGGTCCTGGTTCGAGGCAATTCCACAACGAAGTCCATGGACACCGTGTGCCACGGGTATGGGGGTACAGGGATAGGGTGTAGCAAACCCACAGTGGGTCCGGGTTGGTTTTTTCCTTGCGCGCAGGTCGTGCAGTGGGCTATGTAGTTGCGAACGTCATCCTGCATGGTTGGCCACCAGAAGTGTCTGCGTAAGAGATCCAGGGTCTTGTGATATCCAGGGTGTAATGACAGCATGTAGTCATGGCACATGTACAGCGCTGTTTGTTGATGGTGCGGCAATGGTAGAAAGTAGTTGTTGTCTTTATAGAGGAACCCACCACCAGTAGTGATTCCCGACAGCTTTCCGATCCATTCTGCTGGGTCCTTTACTTTGAGGTCATTTTGCAACTGGGACAAGAAAGAGGAGGAAAGGATGACTCCCTGAAAACACCGTCCCGGTAGGATGGGAGATGGTGTCGGTTTGTCTCCTCCTTCATAGGTTTCTCCGAGTCTGGACAGGGCGTCTGCTTTGGCGTTGTCTTTACCAGGACGGTATGTAATCATGAAGTCGTATTCATTGAAGAACAACGTCCATCTCAATTGACGGGCAGTGAGAGCCCTGGCAGAGCGGAGGAATTGAAGGTTCCGGTGGTCCGTATAGATGGTAACGGGGTGTCTGGCGTCCTTCAGGTAATGACGCCACTCTTCGAAGGCCGTCTTGATGGCCAGCAGTTCCCGATCGGATACCGTGTAGTTCCGTTCCGCGGGTTGCAGCTTTCGGGAATAGTAGGCTACAGGGTGTAGGAGACCCGATGTGGTATCCCTTTGGGATAGGACTCCCCCCAGGGCATCCTGTGAAGCATCGGCCTCGACAACGAATGGGTGTTCCGGATTGGGGTGTATCAGGACGGGTGCACTAGTGAATCTGGTTTTCAGTTCGAGAAAAGCCTTCTCAGCTTCAGGGTTCCATACGAACTTAATCCCCTTGCACAGCAACCGTGTGATGGGAGTGATGATGCCAGAGAACCCTGGAATGAAACGACGATAATAGTTGGCGAAACCTAGGAATTGTTGGACCTGTTTCAGGGAACCCGGGGAAGGCCATTGCAACACGGACTCGACCTTTCTTGCATCCATATTGATTCCTGCTGGGGTCAAGATGTGTCCCAAGAATTCCACCTCGGTTGTGTGGAATACACTCTTTTCCAGCTTGACGTACAGGCCGTGTTGCAGCAACTTCTTGAGGATGCTACGGACGTGTTGGATGTGGTCTGGAACGCTCGGGGAATAGATCAATATATCATCGATATATACTACGCAATATTGATCGATATGTTCTCGTAGCACCTCGTCGATGAAGAATTGGAAAGCAGCAGGAGCATTACAGAGCCCAAAGGGCATGACCTGATACTCAAAGAGGCCGTATCGGGTCCGGAACGCTGTCTTCCATTCGTCCCCCTTTTGGACTCTTACCAGATGATAGGCCCCACGGAGATCCAGTTTAGTATAGATCCTGGCGTCTTTCACTTGGTCCAGTAGATTGGAGATCAAAGGCAAGGGGTATCGGTTCTTGATAGTGATGTTGTTCATGGCTCTATAATCGATGCAGGTTCGCAGATCCCCTCCCTTCTTGGCTATGAAAAAGAGTGCTGAAGAAACGGGTGACTTGGAATGGCGTATGAAGCCGTTTTTCAGGTATTCGTCCAGATATGTGCGTAGATGGGTACTTTCTTTTTCAGTGAGGGAATACACTCGACAACAAGGCAGCTTGGATCCCGGCAATAGGTCTATTCTGCAGTCGAAACTGCGATGGGGAGGAAGCGTGTTGGCTTTTTGTTCATCGAACACCGATGACAAATCGGCGTACGCTTCTGGTATGGTTCCTTGTGTGATAACACCCATTCCCGTAAGAGGAAGAACGTGGGTTTGCACGACTCGTGCGTTGGTGTTCCCATGTTTTGGGTAACAGGTGCGGCTGCAATATGGTGAATTAAGGGTCATTAGTCTGGTTGCCCAATCGATGAGAGGATTATGGGTAACAAGCCAGGGAGACCCAGAATTAGTCTGAACTGGGGTGCGTCTATGACATCAAAGGCGATGAACTCTTTATGTTCGTCTGTCCCACATGTCATCGTCATGATGTCAGTCTGATATCGGATCAGTCCAGAGGTCAGGTCTGTGCCATCCACTGCTTTTACCGTTTCTGACCTGTCCTTGGTTATCGCAGGGATCCCAAGATCTTCCATGTATTGGGTGTCTATGAAATTTCCTGTAGCTCCGGAATCGATGAGGGCCGTTACGGTCCACGATTGGCCTTTACAGGATTGTAACGTTACTGTGATACCCACATGTTGGTTGTGATCGTGTGGGGCCGATGAGGAGGTCTTATCAGACGAACAACCCAGTAGACCGACCTTCCCTTCTACTGAGTTATGTCGTTTTCCGACCATTCACCACGAGAAACGGGAAGGGCGCTGGTTTTCCTTGTCATTGGTTTACTCGGTTTCACAGGGCACTCCTTGACGTAATGGCCGCTTTTGCCACAATACAGACACTGGTTTTGGCGACGTCGTTTTTCTTTTTCGGCCTTAGACAAGGGTCCATGTATGCCGCCTATTTGCATAGGCTCCGAGGTGTCCGGAATCCTAGGACCTTCGGATCTGGTTTTCTCCCGGAATACTGGGTACCTGGCATCGACCCCCTTGGTTTTTTCTATTTTGCGTTCCTGCATTCTGAAGTTCATTTTCACAGTTAGGTCTATGAAGGGACCGATGTCCTCTGGGGGGTCCGATATTTGTGAAATAAGGTCCTTTAGTTCCTCCCGTAGTCCTCGGTAGAATACTGACACCATCTTGGTCTCAGGCCATTTGGCTTCAATGACCAACCTGTTGAAGGTGGTGATGTAATGTAGGAGGTCTGTGTTACCTTGTTTGAGGTTGAGGAGTGCGTTGTCGGCTGCCTGCAGAAGCGTGTGTCGGGCAAACATTCTACGCAGTGTTTCTTTGAACACAGGTAAACTGTACAACATGGGGTCGTCGTTGTCCACCAACGCTATGGACCATTGCGCTGCGTCTCCCCCCAGATACGAAAGGATGAATGCGACCTTCGCTGCATCATCGGGGAAGGCGGAAGCACGAGCCATGAAGTGTAGCTGGCACTGGTTGAGGAAAATGCTGTATTTAGAACTGTCCCCATAAAAGCGTTCTGGGGCTGCCAGCGGGACTGGATGCGAAGCCACCACCTGTATAGGAGGGATAGGGCCCTGTGCCGGGGGCGAGGACCCCCAAGGGTTGAACGTGGGTGGTTGTAACACATTTGTCTGCTTGGGTCTAACCGTGGGTGACTGACCGGAGGCCAGCTGACCCTGTAAGGCATTGACATCCTGTCGCAAGCTTTGGTTTTCGGTTTGTATGCAGGTCAATATAGCAGCTATGTCCTGCAGGGTAATGTTCTGGGTGTTCATGTCACCCGGGCGAGATGATTGGCTTGGGCTTCTGATTCTGTCAGGACTCTATCAGCCTTACCTTCTGCCTGTAGAGTAGTCTCGCGGGGATGACATGGACAACCTCCACCGTCTCCCACCTGTTTCCCTGTCCTACCTTGAATCGGTACCAGACCGGGGATTGGTGAAGACTGGGGGAAGGAATCCTCAAAGGGTGGTGAACCGTGTGGAGTGCTGAGGTGAAGAGTGACACCCGATGGGACTGTTGTCTTTCTGGACCATCAGCCTGGAATGACAACCAACAAACAATCACTACCCCGTCAACTAGTCATACATACACCCACACACTAGACAGGGGAATGTTTAGGGAGAGTTGCAATAGTCACCTGAATGTAAGCGTTCTAAGTTATGAATCTCCGGTAGGTGCGTCAGCAACCCAGTTTCTTGAACTAGACAGCAGGCGTACCCTCACGGGGCACCAGGGGAACTGGGGAGTAGAGGATTCCAGGGAACAATAGTTGCGGTAGGAACACTTCTGTGCCGTTGCGGTCTGGTAATAGCGGCAAGGTGCTCCTGCGTCGTGTGAAGGAAGAAAGGAAGGGGGTGGTGACGTGCTCCTGCACTCACCGGGTAGTTGGTAAGGGGAAGGGCAAAGGCGGTGACGCGCTCCTGCGCTCACCGGGATGTTGGTAAAGGAAAGGGCAAAGGCGGTGACGCGCTCCTGCGCTCACCGGGATGCTGGCAAAGGAAAGGGCAAAGGCGGTGACGCGCTCCTGCGCTCACCGGGATGTTGGCAAAGGAAAGGGCAAAGGCGGTGACGCGCTCCTGCGCTCACCGGGATGTTGGTAAAGGAAAGGGCAAAGGCGGTGACGCGCTCCTGCGCTCACCGGGATGCTTGCAAAGGAAAGGGCAAAGGCGGTGACGCGCTCCTGCGCTCACCGGGATGCTGGCAAAGGAAAGGGCAAAGGCGGTGACGCGCTCCTGCGCTCACCGGGATGCTGGCAAAGGAAAGGGCAAAGGCGGTGACGCGCTCCTGCGCTCACCGGGATGCTGGCAAAGGAAAGGGCAAAGGCGGTGACGCGCTCCTGCGCTCACCGGGATGTTGGTAAGGAAAGGGAGAGAGCTTCGTCCTTCTCTTAGGAGGAGCAGCGCATCTGCGCTAACAGGCTCCTGGGGCTGCGTGAGGCTCTGTGATGCGGTGGTGAGCATACAGGATTCAAGCAGGGAAGAAGCCTCCGTCGAGAGCGAGACAAGGAAAGGTTCTTACCAGAGGTCCGACGGAGATACGGAGTCCAACTTCCAACACGTAGCATCTTAATCAGAAGCACCAGGTGTAGAAATACAAATCCTCTTAGGGGTTCACTGATACATCTGGTCCTTAAGACCAACAAAGAAGAGATTGGCACAGAAGCTGTAATATCAAAAAAACATGTTTTATTAACCTCAGATGAGGGAGATTGCATCTTACGGTACCCGCAGGCCACTGTAGGAGGCATTCTAATGAGTGCAGAGAACAGGGTCCTTATATATGCATTTGTTATATAGTCAGCATAAAATCAAGGGGAGGTCCTAGCACATACAAGCATGCTTATTGACTAATATGGGCATACAAAATTTGCTTGCTCCACAAAGTGGGAGGGAGACTAAACTGCTTACATGAGTAAGAATAGCCTGACAGTTCTATACTAGGAGCAGGTGCATTCTACCAGCTAGGCCTCTCTGAGCATGTGCAAGACTCTGGAAGAGGGAGAAAGCACATGGCGAGCACATGGCTAACTAAAATGGCTGCCAAGTACAAAATGGCTTTCAGCTCATGCTAACAGCGATTCCTGCAATCTTTAACAGACGATCCTTTTAGCATGAGCTAAAGACATTACCATGATCTAGTAGAGACATAGAAAATATTTTGCACATTTTCTTCTCATAAATTCATCAACATCCTATGCTAGGTGGGCATTTACATTCTAAACATTTCATTAAGCAGGTATATACAAGGTATAAGCAGGAGTACAAAGTGAACAGAGCATTGGGTCATACAGGTAGCAAGAGAGAATAATGACTATTATCTCAAACAGAAATCTCAATATTTTCCAATGATAAGTAATGCTAATGTCAGGGAAGTCAAAATAGATTATTACAAAAACAATCCTGGCTCCAGGGGACCAGGAGGACCACACAAGACCATAGGAATTAGGACAAGGAGCCGCAAAGGGCTGCTCCTCCTCAAAAATGGGACGACCAAAGGGGTACATTACTAACAAAAAAAAGTCCTTGGGAAAGTTCTAGTACAACCACCAGCCAGAGGGGAGTCTTCTCCCTGTGTCCGTTTTGAGCCTCACAGGCAGGCTCTTGTTGTTCCCACGGTGGAGCTGCACAACTCGCAACTCAAGAATCACGGAGAAGAAAAAGTCTTTCTTTCAGGATAGGGCAATCACCCCCCAGGGCAAATACCCTCAATTATCCTGTCCAGTGTCTCAGGCAGTGCACCAGTTTTCTTCACTTTAATCTAACAGGCACCAAGGGCATAGCACCTGTACCCTAAACTCAAGTCCTTCCCTAACTCCTGTATTTGCACCTCTGGCGCACTGCTCTTTTGCTGGGGCACAAATTGCATCCAGTATGCTCGGGCATCCCTTGATCAACAAACAAAGGCGTAGACTTGCATTCACTTGGGACCAGGACTAAGAGGCCTGATGCTAGGATCTCTGAAGCAACCCTTGTTTCAAAGGGGGTCACCTCAAGCAAAAGCCTCCTTGCCGTCCTTGTCGTTCTGTGACTCTCTCAGCTGGGCATCAAAAACTGGATTTACACAAAGATTTCTCCATCCTGATTTGTAACCCCGTCTTTCGCCCAAGACAGTGGCAGGGGTACACACTTCACGTCCCAGTGCTTCCGCCTTCACTGAGGTCCTAGTTGCCAGCAACGCTTATGCTGGTTACCTTCACTTTGGCTTCAAACTGGAGTGACGCTGACTCCCAGGCTGGATCTGATGTCCGGGCCCCTCTGGCAATGGTTGTAAGGCAGCAAATATCTATTGGTGGACAGAACAAGAGGTCTTTAGACAAGGCACAAAAATAATCTAACAACAGAGAGGATAGTCTCAGAATACTTCCTTAGTCTTGGGGCGCCCCATACATTAGCAAGGCACCCAAGAACCACTTCATCTATCTGAGAGTAGAAAACCCTGGACCTATTGGCAAGTATAAAAGGAACGTTTTGGTGAACTGACAAGAGTAATACATCACCCAATCCCAAACAGCCAAGGAAGTCTGTGTTCATTTACTAAATTCTGAGGAAAAAAGAAAAACAATACAGACATACTCCAAATACTTACATTGGTGTATTCCTATATTACTAATCTGAAGAACCCTCAAGAAAAGGAAATGTTCTACACTTTTACTCATAGATTTTACATTACTTGTACAGGACTGCAGACACTTGTAAAATAATTTCTCTTACATGTTATGCTTAGGACCATGTTCTCATGTTATAGGTGCAGCAGGAAAATCTAAAACTGCTAATCTAACAGGGATTCTTATTGCAAAAAGAACTAAACTTCAACATAGTGAGTACGTTTTCTCCAGCAGAACATGTTATGACAAACAAATTCCTATAAAACAATATTTTCCTTCAAAATGTTTGCTAAGGATCACATGAGCGTCTTTCCTGCATTGTACTTTTCACGATCTGGACTATACAACATCATTTTCAAAAGGAAAAAAAAACCTATCTCCAGCTCTAATAAGGGCTGTCAGCTTATTTACACAGACTAGCTAATAAAAGACTAGCAATGCCCTTGCAAAACTGTATAGAACATGAGAATAACATAAACAATAATAGTGTTGCCACCTGAGATTTTTGAACAGAAACCCCCACTATACAATTTTCCTTAAAGATCAAATAAGGGAACATCAATCTGTTCTACTCATTCTTTCATACAGGATGGGCAGTAACATAGCTTATGTGTTTCATCTTTTTAACAATTTTAAAACAGTATTACAGAATAGTCAATTGTAATTGTAATTGTAAGTAGCATTTATATAGCGCAGCTGTCACCCAACGGGCATCCTAGCGCTGGGATTACCTAAATCACTGTGCAGCTATAAAACTATGAATCATCATGCGCCAATCTCTCAAGGCTATTCTTTTGGAAAGAGCCTGGTTTTTAGCTTTTTTCTAAACTGCAGTAAGTCATCAGTCTGTCTGAGTTCACTTGGTAGTTTATTCCATAGCCTTGCGGCTGCATAGCCAAATGATCTACCTCCTAGTCGGGTTTTCTTGACTCGTGGGGTACATACTAGGTGGGCTGCCAAGGAACGAAGACTTCTAGCTGGGGAGTACCAAGTAAACATTCTCTGTAATGATTTAGGCCCCATTTTGTGTGCCGCCTTATGAACAATGCAAAGTGCCTTAACTGTCACATGGCCATTTCCTAGACAGCTTTAGACAGACTCAAAAAAAGTGAGAAAAAGAAGAGAGAAAACATCATTTTGCCTACCCTTAATTTGTAGAGGAGCTAGCCTCCTTCCCCCATTTTGACAGTAGGAAAACCGAAACAGGTTTTACTTCTGTCAACACTTTCAACCCCTATTTGTAGCAACTGGGCACAAACAAACTTGTAGGAGATATTTTATAAAGTGGCTATTCTCTGATTCAGTCTAACACAATGCAAATTGAGGTAATTTTAAACCAATTTCTACAGCAATTGTACTAGATTAACATGAGGGCGCATGAATGCAAACTAAAATCCATTTCCTCCTTATCATAGCCCCTACACAGTATTCTTTCAACTAAAACCATTATTTTATATAAATGGCAGATCAGTGTTCAACTGAGGGTTGTCTTTCTTCGTGGCATAGGACTGCGCAAAACGTGTGTTTGCCAAAAATAGGAAGCAAAGCTTCTCTTTCTCTCTTTGCGCTATCATCTCGTCTTTCAAAAACTTTGAACTGTTCCAGCAAACATTACCCTGCTGTTGCTAAATGCAGAACTCTGACCTTTGACCCGTTCAGCAGCTGCTCATTTTTGTGTGCAAGGCTTGCCATGCGGTTTTGTAATGCAAAGGAAGTCTGGAGAAGCACAGCTAAAAAGCAGTCCTGGTCGATGTGTTTGCCAGCAATTGAAAGGTAGGATAATAAGTCTGCTGGTTTCTGTATACTTATTTTCATTTGTGTATAGTGTGTGTTCTAGTAATGCAGAGGCAGCTGTTTGTTCTATATTTGCATATGTATACTTTTATTGAAGCCTAAGAGCACATTAAAACTGCCTTGAGTGGTAGAACTGCTTGTAAAATTGTGAATTTAGCTCAATTTCGACTTTGGTGGTAGGGGCACTTAAAAATGAATATCCTACAATATTTTTGCATAATAGGAACCCCCAAAGTGTTCTCTAGATAGCTCAGGAATGGGAAATCAGAAATGTATTTGGTATACCCTTATAAAAACAAGTTTTGTACGGCTGGGTAAAGTGACATTTCACATTTAAGTTCCCTTTTATTGCGCTACAGCACTGCTTAAATTCAACTTTGATACTAGGAATTCACAGTATGACGATTAGGCTTTATAAAAATGAAAAAACGAATTTAAAGCATTTGTTTTTAGCAATATATTTTTTTCATATAATTATTATTATTTTTTTATCAATAAAACCAACCATTTTAATGATTCCACATTTGAAAAGCAAGCTTCATTGTAGCCTATCATATTTAAACACATTCATTCATAACCCTAAGCACAGAAGCCTTTACTTGAAACAGGAAAAATCTGCGCCACTTTTTTTTAAAAAGACAATTATCATTTAACATCGGAACCATAGATATACTTATAAAAAGGCATTAAGAAAGGAAATCCCTACTTACAATTTTGTTCTCTGTTATCCAAAATAATGAAACTGGTTTTTTTTGAAACTTTTAAGATAGGGCAGGCCCTTTACACTGACTTAAAATTCCGCTGATTCAACATTCCTGTCTGTGGCCGTGAGCAGGAATAGCCATATGCTATTTATGCAGCTGTTGTGTGTCAGCAGGCGTCGAATTTGCACGCCTTTCTCAGGAAAAAACCCTTTATTATTTGAAATACCCTGACAGAGTTAAATCCCCATTTGCTGTGTCAAACAGTTGCTGTTCAGTTAGTCAGTTTAAACACAGCTGTCGGAAAGCTTTTTTCTCGGGTGCTGAAAGAAAGGCATGTCACAGTCTATTTAAAAACTGAGGCATTTCAATGCAGTCAAATCTATCTTTCTATAATGTATATTTAGTTCAGCAACGACCAAATTCACTCAAATGATGTGCATGCCTTTTAATGTCTAATACAATGTATGTAAGGAAAAGGCTATAAAATGTGTATTTCAGTCTATTGATTACAAAACACACAATTTCGTTTTTATTCCTCTGTATGAGGCCTATTTTAATCCTATTGAATACGAATTCTAATTTTATGTTTAGCATTGTGGCAATTTGCACACATGTATAGTGTCTTACTCTGTCAATTTAAATAGTAACATGCAGCTATTTAGCATATGTTACATAATTTATTTCTGGATTTTTATTTAATATTCAAGTAACTAAATGACAGTTTGCATAACAGAATGATGACAGCAAAAAACATAAACAAACTCATTGAGCTCATTCAGAAAGTTACAGAAGGACACAACAGAGCGCGCTTAAAGCTAGCCATTCGTACACAGAGTACTCACACAAGTATTACCAATGTCAAACCAAAAACCCCACATAGACATTGAAACACACATGTAACCCACAAATCAATACTTAGGACAACTTACAAAGTGTACACAAGACCAACCTATTTGTAAATACTAATTGTAAGTCATATTTACAAGAAGAGCTCTCAAAAGTAGCCAAAAAAAACAGTTCCATGGTCAAAAAGCTGAAATACTCCAAATTCGCCAGTTTTGGCTGGTAGAACACTCAAAAAGCGCTCTGCATATCACCACTTATGAATGTTACTAAGTGCGCAGATCCGGATCCGTTTTATGTACATATTTAGTTCCATGGGGTACTTAGTCACCAAGGAAGAAATATCTTTTTACTATACCTAAACCTATTTAGGTATCCCCTCTGAGGGGAGTCAGCTGAGTACTTACTAAATCCATATCGGTACCTCCAAGACAGCAACACTTTCAACAAAGTGTACTGGTAACAGGCATGCCAAAAATATTATAACATATATAATATTATACTCCAAGTGACACTTATCACAATGTGTGTCGTTCAAATTTTCAAAGTGAGAAAAATCTCCTCATTACCTGCCTATATGAATTGCAATGCATATATTATTTCAAAACAAATTCCAAAATTGGCCAATCATACAAACAAAGCCACAGTAAGTGTTACTAAAACTACCTTACCAATCAAAGGCATCAAACCAACAGCAAGTGCCGCAAAACGGCTCTTACCAATCAAATGGTGTCCAGGTTCCAACTGCCAAGTTCTGAGTGACCTAACGGTCATTTTAAAATACTCACGCCAAAGAAGTTCTCAGTCGGGAGCGGCAAACACTTGGAGGATCAGATCAGGAAGACCAGAAATATACTGGGCTGGAAGGCAAACAATCTCCGTGCGCTGGGTACCTCCTCAGTAGATTCCTGTCCTGTACTCCTCAGTAGATTCCTGTCTCCCTTCAAGACCACTCCCTTGAATAGCCGCTGCACCGATGAGTCCCACTTTCGGGCGCCATTTGTAGAAATACAAATCCTCTTAGGGGTTCACTGATACATCTGGTCCTTAAGACCAACAAAGAAGAGATTGGCACAGAAGCTGTAATATCAAAAAAACATGTTTTATTAACCTCAGATGAGGGAGATTGCATCTTACGGTACCCGCAGGCCACTGTAGGAGGCATTCTAATGAGTGCAGAGAACAGGGTCCTTATATATGCATTTGTTATATAGTCAGCATAAAATCAAGGGGAGGTCCTAGCACATACAAGCATGCTTATTGACTAATATGGGCATACAAAATTTGCTTGCTCCACAAAGTGGGAGGGAGACTAAACTGCTTACATGAGTAAGAATAGCCTGACAGTTCTATACTAGGAGCAGGTGCATTCTACCAGCTAGGCCTCTCTGAGCATGTGCAAGACTCTGGAAGAGGGAGAAAGCACATGGCGAGCACATGGCTAACTAAAATGGCTGCCAAGTACAAAATGGCTTTCAGCTCATGCTAACAGCGATTCCTGCAATCTTTAACACAGGTGCCGTGCATAGAGGGGTTTTATGCGGTGTCACCCGGATGTGATCGGGTGGTGACCCGCGGTACTGCACGTATGGGGGAGAGCACAATAAACTAGACAGGCAACCGTAGTACGCTCTCCCCGGTACGTATGAACATGACAGGTTGCCAGAAAGCTGCTGGGCCCAGGTTGCTCCACCGGTCTCCGTCTTCTCAGTGCGCCATCCGCACGTCCACAGGGCTGTGCGTTTAGTTGTCGGCACACTCATGCTGGCCCAGTCAAGTTTGCACTGTCCTCGGGTCGGCTAGGCCCCCAGCGCTTGTGTTCTCAGTCTCTCGGTTGGGGGCTGCTGCCGGAATGCCGGATTAGAGGGCAGGGCCCCCAAGTCTCCTCTCTATGCTTCCATCTCCTTACACAGTGACTGCCAGGAGGGGAGGGCCTCCACAACCTCCAATAGCTCCCATCCCCCAGGGCTTCCCCGGGAGTGGTTATCTCCCTCAGCCTCCTCCTGGGGGCTGTCGGCTCTTTCGTCTGCATGGCCGCACCGCGCGCCAGCTGGGTCAGATCTCTCATTCCTACCCATGTGGGTCTATGCTGCTCATGGACCGCCCACCGTGATAAGGCCTAGCGATGTCTTCTCCAGACCTCCCAGCTCTCAGGCCCAGACCATGGGTATTAGAGCACTTTACATGAGAACCAGATTACATTACACATTCTTTTAAAGGCACGGGGAGAGTAAATGATTTGCGCCAATCACAGGATGTTGAGCCGAGGCCCAGACTCTAACCTGTTATACCTAGTTCCAAAGTGAGCAGCTCCACCAAATCTCCTCCCCATACGAAAATGTATGTATAGCGCTCACATACCCTTGTGTCATTTTTGTCATTTAAGACTGCAAATAAACAAATAAATTTCCATACCTGGGTTAGAGATGGGAATGTAAATCACTACTGCTCGCTCACATAGCACATGAGCGCAGAATACAGGTCGGCAAAGCAGAGATCAGACATTTTTGTCCCCTACTTTCATTATACGGTTTAATGACGTAGGGGACAAAAATGTAATTTATACCTTCTCTAGCAACAGATGCATGCTTGGCTGTGATCAGGGCCACTGGAATTATGCGATTGTGCAGCAGCAGCGATTTCCTCATAATTATAGATTTGCTGCTTTTGCCACATAACCCATCATCTACTGCATAATATGCAGATTGCAACAAAAATAAAGGTTTCTAGCTCAAATGGTCCAAGTTACTAAAAACGCTGCAACATGTGTTGCCGTGCAGTGCAAGGCCCTTTGCAAAGCTTGACTGTTTATCTTTCTGTTGCTTATTGCTATATTTGGGTGTTAAACTGGTATTAATGAGGTACACCCAATGCCCAGACAGTGTTAACAAGGGTAAAACGTACAAAATAAATAAGTAATAGGATCAAACAATGTGCCGCATTACGCCACATAATTTACATTTTCTAGCCACATAATTTACTCAACCCTGCTGCATAATTTGGCACTCCCCTGCCACATAATTCCAGTGGCCCCAGCTATGATGTACAAGATATGAAGGTGCTCCAGGTGTGTGTGTACCCACACATTCAAAGAAGCTTAGGAATATTTCCCTGCACGGTCACGCACACCCAAAGCAGTTTGCGCACGCGCCAAATGAGCACCTTCCCTTCTTCTGTGGAGATCGGTGAAAAGGGTAGTGGTCTTTCATTTCTTACTCAATAAATAGCAATTGTTTAAAAATGATTAGCATCACATTAAGAATGTGTGTGTTCCTGAAGATTTGAGGTGTCACCCTTAGCCAAAACCTTCCGAAAACAAATGCTAAAACGCAAGGATAGTTATGGGAACATTTAGATGCGAGTGGACTTTTCACACATGCCAAACACGTCCTGTCAGCAGGACAAGTCTTTCTGAAGGGAAACCATGCAGTGTTCAGGAAAACCAGAGCAGAACACTGACTGTCATTGACCCTTGAACCCGTTCCACACCAGCTGACATGAATTAATCTGCACACTTTTGTAAACCGAGAATTCAAAACATCTGGAAGGCTCTGTACAGTGTAATCAATTTCACACTATCACAATAAACCTACCGGTTTTTCAAGATCTGGGACGGATCCCTTTTGCATAAAGAACATTTTCTTTCTTAGAGATGTAATGTTTGAAAGACAAATCTGTGATTTCTCTGCCCCCTTACATTGCCTTCCAGCCTCCCTTTGAAAATACTTTCATGAGATATCAAGGCAGCACTGTTTAATGGGATTAACTTTATCACACGGGAAAATCAGCTAATTCCAAAGTCATAGAAGAAATGAATGCAAATACATTTCAACCATGAAATATGATTAGAATAATTTACATTGACACATTTTACTGCAATCGGTCACATTTACTTGACAAAGTTGTAAAAATAAATTACTGATTTGCACCTCTGAAGGTTTTTCTTTATCACAAAAAAACTCCCGATGTAATGGCTAATATTATTACGTTTCCACTTGTATTTAGCTTTCTTTATTTAGCTCGCAGTTTAGTCATATTTATGTACCTTTCTTTTTTGTTATATTGCAGTTAGTCATTTTGCCAAACGTATTTATATAAAAAATAACCAGGCACTTGAATGTCTGTGGTTTTCTAGTTGTGTGAAGCAGCGTTATGTATATTTGTATTACAGTTTTGTTATAAAAGCCTCATGAGGTATATTACACTTCCATGACACTTGAACCCCAGTGTATTCAAACGCTGTGAACGAGAGCACTCGTTTGAATCTAGCGCCATGAAGAGCATTATTAAAACAAACCCACCCCAGACTGCCCCCAGCTTGCAGCGAAACTTCTTCTGAGGTGAGACTGGAGTTATGTTAAATCTGTAGAAACGTTTGCTCCATTCTGTCCCGGATAGAACCACAAGCAGACTCTATTGGGAAGATGCATTGTATTCAACAGCTCTTAATCGACCCTCCTTTGTAAACACGATATTAGGGCATGTTCAGGGAGGCAGCTGTTGGAGTGTTGATCGTCTTACCTATGGCTGAGGTAAAAAGGGGCCTCCGTTCTATATACCATTGATTTCTGTTGCACGTGGAACTTCCTTCTGCATACCATCAGTGGACACGATGCATATGAACTGTGTTGTTAATATTAAAGACATTACAATTAATATTATATACATTGCAACTAAATAAATGCAACGTAAAAGGAACTCTATTTCTAACGAAAGAGAAGCGTATACTAAAGACTTAGTTATAACAATATTAATTAAATTAACTAAGTAGGGAACCCTAGCCCTAATAAATCACTGTATACGAATATTGTAATTTTGTTTTTTGTCACGGTTTAGTGTTTGATTTATAGGGCGCGCTGTACTTCATATGGTTTTTATGTTGTGCTTTCTAAATAATAATGGTTCGTCTATGATTTAGTTATTCACATTGCTGACATTAGTAACCTCTATTGATCCGAATGCACATACGATTCAATTTCAGAAGCAGTCTGCTTCTCTAATCAATACAGATCTGTTCAAATAGTTCCCATGAAGACAACAAAAAGTGATTCGTGCTGCTAATGAACGCCCAGTGCTACGTAAAACATGTGTACATTAAAATATACGTTTGAGCAAAGAGCAGACAGTTGGAAAACTAGTATAGGGTGATCACAGCATTTTAAAAATGTTTTTATGAACTATTCTCCTCGGTTCAAATATAAATGTCTATGACATTTTGACCCTGTGGCAAATCAATGGATCAGAATAGGGCAGTTTCAATCTTAAAAATATAGAGTCGCTGCTCTGTGCTCCAAAGCTTCTCTCAGACAACCAGGCAGTGATGTTTGTGCTGCCAGGCTCCTACATTATTCGTTATTACGATTGACCGGATCACCCACAACCATAGTTAGGGCTTCTCCTTGATTCTTTTGGGTTCTTTTTTTCCCTTTCCTTCAGAGTTTGACCAATTGGATACACTCAGTTATCCTTGCCAGAGACCTTTAGACCCTTTATGGAAACATATATTCTTGATCCTGAAACTGTCCTGATGATGACTCATTGATTTGCCACGGGACTGAAATATCATTGACATTTATATTCGAACCTGACTCAGATCTGCACCAGCACTAGGCACTTTACTGCAGGGGCAGCCGAGGACCACAACTACCATCGCTCCTAGCACCAGGAGGCGCCCGCGTCATCCCCTACGCGCCGGAGCCGCATAAAGACGCTCTCGGGCTCCCGCGGCACGGTCTGCGCCCGTCAAAGCCCGGAAGAGGCTGGGCTGGGCCACCCCGCTAAGGCCTGTTGCAGAACTCCACTGTACCAAGTAAGCAGCCACTACGGAATAAGGTACTGTTTTGTTATTCAGTCCCAGATATTTCCTCCTTATATTTATGCCTTGAGAGTTGTGACCAGCTTGTCAGGTTTAGACTATGCTTGCCTATTCTGCTCCTGTTTTTATTGGCCTACGTTCTTCCAACCAGGCTTGTAGTATGGGCAAGAGAAAGGGTGCCTCAAGCGCTTACAGTACGTTACCTCCCCCCCGCTCAACTATCGACAATTACCTAACCTGGGCTGCGGACATGGTTACCAATGAAATTCGGCTGGTAGAACGTCGCCTTTGCCTCACAACTGAAGAGATCACCCATACACCTATTGATCAAAGCTCCTGTGAGCTGCTACCAACGCAGAGCGCGTCATTAGTAACAAGCCCAACTGCTGCACCAAGGGGCCATGCTTGTTCTGCAGAGATAGTTCGAAATGGAGGTGACGACCTAGACTGCGTAGGGGCTAAACAAGGAGTGGAGACTGAGCCTGGTCCATTAAGCATTGAGGGTGGCGACCAGTTATGTGATTCTGAGGGGGAGAGTGGTCCAAAAGCCAAGCGCAGGAGGAAAACTGCCAAACCATAGAAATTCTACCACAACTAGTAAAATCGCCTCCTCCATATGGCTGGTGATGTAGATCTGACTGGGGGTTTAGCAGTGGTTAATGAAAACACCTGGTGTAAACTGGGCAAGTGTATAGGTGATCTTTTGGACTCCAAGTTTCGCCTTATCCTTGAACATTTAGCGATAATTGAATCCAAACTGGCTAAGCCTTCAGACTCCAGGACTTCCGTTTGTATCAGTATTTGAACTCTGATCTTACCCCTATTATCCCTGCCCAGAGTATGGTCGTATTGCATCCACATGGCAATTTACCACAAACCAACTTGCTAAACAACCAACAGCTTGTGCCCCAAACCAGGCCTCTCTATCTGTGAAAGACCTTCCTCCAGCATCCGCCCGTATGTCGTTGCTCTGATTAACGTCCCTATGCTCACAGAAGACAATATGGAATCCACCAGGAGCCTAATGAACAAATCCATCTATTGGCTGAATAACAACGTCACTGGCAATTGGGACATATCTAAAGAGATCTTGATGGCAAGACGGGTGGGGGGCATTGGTGGCGGGGGTTATGGGACTAGTGGAGATGTCATTGTGGTCAACTTCCGTAATCCGACGGTTGTACAGGGAATACTGCATAAAGCAAGTATGGGAATGGTTAAAAACAGCTCCATTAAGATAGTCCCACTTGGCTTTTTCTATCAGCATCTTGTGAATCAATCCTGTACTTCTGGCAGTTTTGTTCCCCGTACCTCTGTGTTGCCTAGACTCCCCCCTCAAGTATCACCCTCTTTGAATAATAGATTCTCTCCACTGGTTGGGCTGGAAGATATCGATTGATGGTTTAGGGAGGAGCTAGTTTGCTCTGTTCCCCAGGAGGTGGGCAGGATATTTGATTGTTCCACTTTTGTTGCCCAAATGCCCCCCTCTTCCCGACAGAATCTTCTGCCCATGGTTCCAGGTTTACAAGAAAAGGGTGGGACCCTTTACAATTTCAGTTCCGTTGCACAAACAAATATTACCTTCTCCCAGAACCATTTGTGTGTGGGACCTTGCATTCCGAATATTGACGAGGCACCTGTTAGTTTAACCCCTGCTGCCCGATTGTCCATCACTCCTATACAGAACTCTCCCCCTTTAGGGGCTAGTGTGAGCATATGTCTTGAGGAACGTCCAACTGATAATGCTTGCCTGAGATTTTTAAGTTGGAACATAGCGGGCCTAGCCTCAAAAACCTTGCTAGAGGGATGGCGATCCTTCATCATGAACTATGATATAGTATTCATGCAAGAAACTTGGGAGAGTAACGACATTGCATTTGATGGGTTTACGTGTCTTAGCTTGCCCGCAACTCTATCTGCTTTGGGCAGAGCTAAAGGGGATCTGCCGGCCTGGTTTAAAGTGGATATTGCTGGTTCGATTGTACAGTTATTTCAGGAACAGGGGGAGGCGCAGGCATTCTGTCTCACCTGAAAAGAGACCCACAAGATATACCTGGTAAATTTTTACAATAATAACTTCTCCACCAAAGGTGACTTTCAAGGCCTATTCGTGTTAATTGACATGCTTGTGAAGAGAGAGGCTAGAGTGGATTGCCCTTTTAAGCTGTTGGTGGCGGGGGACTTTAATGCAAAATTGGGGCACCCTCCGCCCCTTTCTGCAACTACATTTGATCCATTTTCTCACGAGTTAGATCGTAATGTGATGGATGCTAGGGGGCGGGTTCTATTCTCCTATCTGGCAGAACGGGGTATGGTTAATAAGGTTTCTAAATTTACTGATCTACACATCCCAACCTTTATAGGGCGAGGTGCAGGAAGCACTATTGACTATATATTTGTCACCTGGAGCATGTCTCCGCTTATTAAGGATTGTGAGGTCCTCATTTAGTCCTATAGTGACCATAACCCTATTTCAGCAAAGATGGTGCTACCACATATGCCACAAAAGCCCAAGCCTCCGCCTTCCCAGGTACTATCTACTAAGGACGCAGGGTGTAGAGTGGTATGGCGAACCGTGAACATCAACAGCATAATGTCCCAGGTGTTATCCAATAGTTCTGCCCTGGTGTATAGCTGTAATTGTATACCCTGTGTTCCAGCCTGTATCTTATTCGACTTTGCAATTCTCCTAGATAAGATCAAAATTCTGCTTTCTAGATCCATTTCACAGTCACGTCAACATGCACAATCATGGTTTGATAATGCCTGTAGAGAAGCCAATAACACCCTTTGTAGGGCCATAAAGCAAAATCCTAGAGACCAGCTTGCTATTAAGGAAAGTAGGAAGTTATATAAGCATGCCATTAAAATAAGAAAGTTGGCCCTGAAGGAGGAGAAGTGGGAATCAATAGTGGGCGCATGCCGTTCTAAAGACCCACAAGCCTTCTGGAAAGCAGTACGGTCTGTCTTATCCCCCACCCTATCAGCCAATAAAGTAACCGTCCATATTTCGGGTGAGATTTGGGTGACGCATTACGCTGGTCTGTATTCCACTGATCTTAGTGCTGTTGATGCACCAGCACAGTTGAATACAGTGTGCCCAAACCTTGTTTTTAATGAAGGAGAGGTCCTAAAAGCAATTGTCAACAGTAAAGGCAAGTAGGCTCCGGGGCCTGATGTTATTCCACTGCATTTATTCAAGGAAGACCCAGTGTTTTGGACCCCGGTGCTTACTTCAGTTTTTAACTCGGTTTGCAGAGAGGGAGTGCCCAAGTCGTGGCGTTCATCCGTTATAGTGCCTGTATTTAAAAAAGGAAATGTGCACGATCCTAAATGCTACCGCCTGATATCCCTTTTGGATTCTTCTGTCAAGTTAATTGGGAGAGTTGTGCTAGGCCGCTTACTGGACTGGATTAATGCCAACCACATTCTGGCCTCCAGTCAGTATGGGTTGCGGAAGGGGCTTGGCACAATCGAACAGTGCCTCAATCTCCATCCTATTTTGGCAAAATACAAATATGCGAAGGGCGTTTCCACTCATTTGGCATTTATGGATCTGACCAGCGCGTTTGATTATGTTTCCCGCTCTAAGCTGTGGGACATCCTAGTAAATATGGGTGTAGATGCGGGTCTGGTTTCCTTTTTAAGGCTTCTCCATTATGACCTTTCTGCTTCAGTTAGGTTTGGTGATGCTAGAGAATGTACAGAGCCGTTTAGCATCAAGCACAGAGTGCGCCAAAGTTGCGTCCTTGCCCCAATCCTATTTCTCCTTTATACCAACGATTTGGAGAGCACTTTCGTTTTGGTTGGGGCTGACGTTCCTCAAGTGGAGAAGAAGGCTGTGCCAGCGCTACTATATGCGGACGATGCAGTCCTCTTGGCGAGGACTGCGAATGGTCTGAAAAAACTCATCGTCAGCTATGTTAGTTTTATGAAGGACCTGGGCCTGGAGCCAAATTACAAGAAAACCTTTACTATGATATGTGGCCTTAAAAATACTAAATCCAGCAGTATGAATATAGAGGGCAAACCACTGGAGAGGGTCAGCTCCTTCCCTTATCTAGGGCTGGAGTTTGATGAAGGTTGCACGTGGCACACTTGTATACAAAAATAGAATAACACAATATACACAAGCCGTAGGGACCACTTTCTCACTTGCAATGTCCATAGGTAAAAAGCCCCTTGCTCATATATTAGAGATTTATAATCGTAAATGTGTACCGATCTTAACATACGGTATGGGTATCTGGGGCTGTAGGGATGTACTTGCTATGCAGGTTGAGGAGAACAGATTTTGTCGTAGAGTCCTAGGAGTTCCCTCCTCATCACCACATTTTTCACTCCATTTGGAGCTAGGTCTTGATTATGTCCAAGACACTATAAATGCAGCCCCCTTAGCCACCTGGTATTCTCTCTGGTCCAACGAAGAAGCCGACTTTAACCGGGCGGTCATCAGAGACTGCTTAAGTTGTGCCTGAGGCCTTTCTATCCCTTGGCTTCAATACATTAAAACCTGCTTCACGGCACTTGATTGTGCCGCAATGTTTGAGCATCCAGAATTAATTGGCAAAGGGGACCGGCGGAGAGTTATGGATAGCTTCTGTAAACACAAGCAATCCTCCAGGGAATTATCCGAAGTAGCTAAACCCTCCGTTAGAGATTACTGACTTATTCAAGTATCTCCCTCAATTACTCCACATCTATTATATGCAACTAATGTCTACGAAAGGAATTTGCTGACCAGATTCAGTTTGGGGTCACTTCGCTGGATGATATGTTTTCCCTTGGGCCAGTTTTCTCCAGAAACTATCGCCACTTGTCCCTGCGATGAGCAATCGAGTCAAACCACTTTACATTTTGTCTTTTTCTGTCAATTTTATCTCCCTTTTACTAGAAAATTTTTATTACCGCTATTGCGCAGATATACATTTTCTAAGTGTAAAGCGGCCTTTTATTTCCTTTTGCAACTCAATGAATGTGATGATTGCTTTGCTGTCGCAAGCATTTTGAAGTGCACTTTAGCAAAGAGAAGGAGCATGTTGTTCTAATTCAAAAGCACTTTAGTAGCCTCAGTATTTTTTGTATTTGTATTGCTGTTTAAACGTCTACTGCTGCTGCTAATTTTATTACTTTTTTATAAGAATGATTTTAATACTTATTATTAATGCTAAATGTTTTATACTTGCTGCTATCAATGGATCCAGTTCAGTTGCACTGCCACTTTAGCTATGGCCAAATTATTGTCTTTGCCTGCAATTTTACTCATTTTAATGGAAAATGAGATTGTTATTTCTCTAATGAGTCTTGATTACAATGTTGTTTGTCTTTTTTTAACACTGTGTGTATCTTTTATGATCTGGCTTCGGAAGATTGAATAAAGACAATTAAATTGAATTGAATATTCGAACCAAGGAGAATATTTTATAAAAAGGGTTTTTAGAATGCTGTGATTATCCTATACTTGGTTTCCACCATAGCACTGTGCATTCGTCACAAGTACTGAGCACTTTTGTTATCTAAATAAGAACTATCTGAATATATATTTTCTATTGATTGTGCAAGTAGACTGCTTCTACAAGTCAATACTTATGTACAATTGGATCAGTACAGGTCGACTAATAATAGCAGTGTGATTAACTAATTCCTAGGGGACCCATTTTGCACAATATAGTATAATAGACCCAGGTGTCTGTAATATAGAGTTAAACTGGTCAACTTTCACAAACATACACGTAATGATGGAACCAAACATGGCAAAACATCCAGTTATATTGACATTTATCATTTTCACTTAGATGTAAATAGAAAAACTGAACCACAACCGAAACCCTAATAAATATTATATATTCATATTAATTACATTACATTAAAATAAGGTACCATAATCCCAACCCACACCTACCAAAAGTAAAATATTTAATGCTATTAATTAGGTTAAATGGCGTTATTAGAAATAAAGAAAGATGGTAATTATACTCTTTCTATAATAAGATAGATATTTTGTAACTTTTACACTAGTTATTTGCTCACTCCAAGTAATGGTGTCGATTTAATAGTAGGACACAAGTTGGAATGACTGCAGAGCCAGCTTACAAACGAGAGCATAGCTTGATCTTTTTATGTCTGGTGTTAACCAAGACCTTTTGTTTTTAATAAATAGTCGGCCCTCTTCACCTACTGGTCTGCTGCAGTGTCATGCACATTTCGCTTCTGCCCACCACAGCACAAAGCATGGGGCACCGATTTACTACACTTCAGCCATTGGCAAGCCTGATTGAGTTATGCCATTCTGCTCTTGCACAATGTGCAAATCTGCACAAGTAGTCCTCTGCAGTCTAAAATTACGACCTCTATGTCTGTCCGCAGATAGGAGGGGGGATGCCTGACGATGGATGACCTATATGAAAATAAGCAATATATTACACGAGAACAGGCGGTGAGCACCTTTAATTTGGGGAACGGACAGTTTCTGCAATATGAGAAGATAGCCCAGGTGACCATGGAGTTATGGCCTTCGTTTCCAGAGGAACCCCCCGTTGCAAATGTGTTGCAAGTAATGCTATACATGGCCCAGGGATGAAGACTTGTATCGCATTTGTACCGGGCAATCCGGGAGGATAAGCTGACTCAGACACTCCCTGTACAGGCACGATGGTCTGCAGTAATGGATGACCCCCTAACAGCAAAGGATTGGACCAAAATTCATGAGGGGGTGAAACAAGTGAGCTCGAATACCCGATTTAAACTGATACAATACAATTTTGTCCACCAAACCACCTTACTCCCAAAATACTAAATAGGATTTACCCAAACCGCTCAGGGCAATGTCCCCGGTGCGGTGAGACGGACGCGGATTTCATACATATGTCCTGGTCTTGTTCGAACATACACCCTTATTGGACTGATATCTTAGCTAGGTTACAGGAGGCTCCGGGCTGGGTAGTACCTCGGGAGATTCGCACGGTCTTGCTGGGTTTACTTCCCCGTCCTTAGAATAAAAACCTTAGTAGGAGATTCGTGCTTTTGAGGCTAGTACTGACAAAACGACGAGTGGCCATGTCATGGTTGAGCCACAATCCGCCAAAAGTGTCGACATGGTAAAGGATGTGTATGAATGGGCTACGGCAGAGGCGGTCCGATTAAAGCGAATCAGACATGACGAAAAAGTGGAAGATGATTTACGGGCTTGGAGGGCAATGCTGAGCGACATGCAGGAAGAGCAGATACCTGGTGCTTCCCAGTCTAACAATTTAGAAACCGAGATGCCTTGCACATGATAGGGTGACCACCACAATTGGTAGGATGAAACATGATTAAGATGCGAGAGATGGCACACAGAGGAGAATAGGAAGGAGTAGTGCAGGCACACAGTCATGGAGGGGAGTAAACGAAGGGGTGGGAAGGGGAGTTTAACCGAAAAAAGGTTTTGTTGCCAAGAAGGCATTACTCAAGAATGTATGTTATATAAGCTGAGGGGATAAACTGGAATAACAACTTGTTAAGTGTTGGTCATACAATGGAGATGGCACTGTCTCCTTTTTTTCTTTTTCTTTTTGTTTCTCTTTATGTAATGTTTCGGAATATGTCTAAAAAGATGAACCCTCTGCACCTGTTTCAAATGCCAATAAAGATATATAAAAAAAAAAAAAGTAGTCCTCTGCAGTGCCAAGTCCCACTGGTGCAATGTGCGCTTTTACATAAAAAAATAGAGAGATTTTTGCATTTAGATAGCGCCTGTTTGCACACAATGTGTGCCTTCATACAAAAATTATTCACAAATAAAGTAAGCATTGGCCAAGTCATAAGGTCATCATCCAATGCCAGCCATAATGGCTTTATCGATGGTTGTTTAAAACCTAATTTTGTCATTCTGCACTGCCATTGGATTGGAAGTCTTAGTGCTAACCAAAATACACATTTTCTGTATTTTTCATTTTTCATAAATAAATAGAGCCAGCGAAGCAGATGTGGGCATTTATGTGTAAATTGAAGAAATGGAAAACAGAGTTAGTCAAAAATAGTACATACCGACTTCATGGCAATATAGATCATCTCTGAACCGTCCCATCTATGAAGCTCCACATATT
The DNA here is from genome assembly GCA_963921515.1 of Calotriton arnoldi. Classification (NCBI taxonomy): domain Eukaryota; kingdom Metazoa; phylum Chordata; class Amphibia; order Caudata; family Salamandridae; genus Calotriton; species Calotriton arnoldi. The sequence continues at coordinate 1,456,127 of CAWUFW010003966.1, forward strand.
TGCTGAAGTAGCAGCATCAGAGAGGTAAGATCCGCCAGCAGCATCCCTACATCTTATTATAAAGTCTTGAATGTGCGAATAGGTCCCATCTGGTTAAAGGGCATTAACACACTGACAGGTACATTAACTGCCCAGGAATGGTGCACATTTAAACACCGCTTCCTAACAAAGTAACAGTTCAAGAACACACATAAAGGTTGATAGATTTCACCATTCACACAGTTTCACGGCAATTGCCGCCTTGTTTAAAAACACATCGCTGTGTACACACGAGCAATGTCAGTGCTGACGTAAACAGTCCGCATTGGCTCTGTGAATGTCTAAACATCTCTAGTTTGCGGCTAGTGTCAGCAGCTGTGTGTACAGTCCTGCTTTCAACAGTTTACTGCAGGCGAAATACATACGGGTATTTTATAAAACTCATTGTCAAAGCAATCATTAAAAGCAATCACTAAACCCTATTGAAAAAGTAATGTATCTAAAGACAATCTTATCAGCGCTCACACTTTATTAAAACGCTTCACACTTGCAGCATTTTATTGCCACAGAGACAGTCACTGAACCTCACACTTCACCGCATGATTCACAAAGAACGTCGGTGCAAGGTAAGTAGTTTTATTGATTTATTTACTTACTTACTTTACTCCTTGCCGTCGTATGTCGGACTCCACTGCCACCCCACCCTGCCCCGCCCCCGTCCCACAGCATTACCTCTGCGAGCCGCCACTAAGTGTTTGCCCCCTGTAGAACTACTCCTAAGCACGGATGTAAATACACAACTTTTTGCAATGCACAGACATTGGCAATAGCGCTCCAGGAGAGCTTCACCAGTCACAGCTTTCCAGGCGCGATGTGTCGAGTGTCATGTGACATTTGTGTATATCCTAAGTATCTTAAGTGGTTTCCACATCCTGCCCCCCCTTTTTCCTTGCCCAGTGGTTGCTTCCTTTCCCTGATGATGTAATGCCCTCTCACCTGAAGAATTCCAACTGTCACCATGTGCCACTCAGCTGACAGGAAGTTGTGGTGGTGTAAATAAAGGACTGAAAGAGTTATACTGGATTGGATTCACTTCTTTGCAACAATTTGCTATGTCATTAAATACAGCTGGACGGTCATAGGCACTTTTGGTCTCCACTAGGGAATCATGCTTCCCTGTGGAGAAATTCCCTCCCCTACACACCCATGAAATCGGGGAGTGTTCCTTGCCCCTTCCTGCCTTGGAAGTGGAGCTATCCAGTCCACTCCTAGACTAAATCATTGAATGTTTCTAGGTTTTAAGGGATCGGAGAGGAATTTGTGAATGCCAAAAAAACCACACGTTTTGGGCATTCACAAACGCCCAAGGGAAACCCTGCCTGGAACCTCACACTCCACATGGAATATATTTCTGCGTCGCTGTATGCAGTCCTCAGAGGGTGAGCTTCAGATTTCCCAACAATCACGTTGGGATATCTTTGTTAAATGACAATGTATGAGAAGCAGGACAGGACGGGGGCTTATGGGGCAGTGGAAGAGAGGTTGGTGGGATTGTTAGGGACACTAAAACACAACATTTTTCAAACTAATCAACATTTTTTAAGGCCTTCAAAACAGACAAGAGAGTGTGTGTGTGGGTGTGTTTTTGTCAGTGTAGGCATGTATCCCAGGTGAAATCCGGCAGACGCGTCACCATACGCGACTGAAAGCACTTGTACCCAACTATTTACTGCAAAATGCATTTGTTGGGGGGTTGTAACCCCACAAACCTCCCCCTAAAACTACGCCTGTGGCAGTCTTGGCACACAATTACACAGTATTAAAATAGGTATCCTTTTGTAGATAGCTATCAGGCATACAAGGAGCCATTTAAAGCTATAAACATAGGTTTATCACCATGAATGGTTTTGGGAATCACACCTCGAAAAATGTAGGCACATTGAAAGGTAGTAAGGAGACTGCTGCTATTTTAGGAAGCACACCAATGTAGCTGAATCTCAAATCCCTGGAAAAGGTTCAGAGACTAAGAATCAAAAACTGTGGAACTCTTCATCAACAGATGTGCCCCCTTACATGGGTGCAGATATATACATTTTTTAATTCATAAGCGTTTCCAAGGCCACTCTAGGAAACCTGCAACAATCACATATGTCCAGGAGTGCTCCTAGAATGATTATCAATTCCCATATGTTATGTTATTTAGTTTGTAGAGCATGCTATTAACCAAAGGTCAGTGCTTAATTTGCAAAATAATAAGTGCCATTGCCCTGATGAGGAGGCCACTGCAGCTTGCACCATCCACTGAATCGGTCATCGCTGCCAAAACAACTACTAACCATCTCTCTTGCCTGCAAGTGCGACAGTTCAGATTATTCCAGGTACCCAAAGCTAAAGGAATGGCTGGCGAGGCAGGTATTAGTCATTTTTTTATGTATTTTGTACTTATAAACAACCGTTGTTCTGTTTATCTCTAAATTAGATGAGCAGCGCCACCATGTGGCAGACTGACATAAGTGCTGTGTTGACAATTAAGTGCCCTCCCCAGCACTGGAAGCCAATTAATTGCTGGTGCCGAGCAACGGAAACCACGGGCTCAAATTAAGCACTGCCAAATGTGCCCTGGGCTAAGACTGTTAAAGACGAAAGTTTCTGGAACGCAGTGGCTAGTGAAACAAATGTGTTTTTAGCATTTTATGAAATTTGACAGCATGAGGTTCAGAGCAGATGGCAAAAGGAAGAGCATTTCAGGCCTTGGTCATGATTACCGAGAAAGCTCACTCACCGATCAGAATTCTGTGACATCTCAGAACTTTAACAAGGAAAGCCGAACAAGAGCTTATAGCTCTAGAAGGGGAATATTTTGAAAATAAAGAAGATATGTAGTTCCTATGTGTGGTGGAGTGGACATCCTTGTGACAAAAGCAAAGAGCCCTGAAAATACATCTGTATTGAATGGGAAGGCAATGGAAGGTTCTGATACGCAACGAGGTTCAAGAATGTTTGAGAATGTATAGAAGAAGCTGTGCTACCACATTTTGGATAATCTGTAACCTGCGTGCTAGGTAGCAGCGAAGACCTACATAAAGAGCATTCAGTAATCCAATTTACTTAGCACAAGAGCCTGTGGTAACTCTTGCTTAACGGTGCTGTGTATACATTTCCACATGCCATCAGATGACTGAATCTGCACAGAAAAAAGTTTTTTCCCATGGAGAAACAGCTTCCTTTGTAACCCCCACCATTTTTGAGGTGCTGCCATCCCATTACCATCCTGGAAATAATTTACTCTTGCCCTTAACAGGAGTAAATCTTTCATTGGTTTCAGGGTATCTTCTCCCTGAAATGCCCATTCCATATCCCAAGAAGATGATTTTTTAGCATAATTGTGCACCACAATAGGGAAATATCATGCATGAGTAAATCGATTTTACAATGTCAAATTCACCTTTAGTGAATTGCAAATGTGATTTTCACTCGAAAATCCAGTTATTTATACATGTGTAAAATGACTTTGTGAATCAGGCCCATGGAGGTTAGTCTGAATTGTCTCCGGCTGCATGCTAATGCATGGGAGCCTTCAATTCATTCATATAACTCTGTGTCTAATTTCCTTATTACAGGTAACTTGTGACGTCTCTAGTGTGGAATCCGTTTTGAATTGTATTGTTTAATGTACCAGAAATCAAGCCTATGGTAACATAAGCAAATTTTGTATTTTGTTCCATTTTGAAAGTGACATCGTGATGCACCACGTGACCACCGCAGCAGTTGTTTTCTTTGCTGTCATAAAGAATGGGGGCTTTACACTGGAATACTGAGGCTTTCCCAGTCACACTGAACGCGATGTACCTGATCAAGGACAACCCAGCTGTCTCAGGCTGCATTACATACTGTGTATCAACTCATGTAACCTGAATAGACTCTGAGAATATCTGAATCTAATGTAATAGTATTATGAGAGAATCTTCGAATATATTTTGTAGTAGAATGTTTCTTCTTGCATGTTCCCCATTGGTGCATATCCTGGGAAGCATGTACTTATGTAGTGAATATATGAAATCCTTTGTCTAAAGTCCTATAAAAGGACCTTATTTTTCACTGTTGTAGGATGCTCACTTTTTCTCACTTTAGAAGGCGAATCTACACTGGATTTTCTGCAGAACTTTACTGAGTTCTTTGTACTTACAATTTATGTGCCATTATACTAACTGATTGATGACGCAGTTTATGTATTTCTGCTCATATTGTTTGAGTAAACTTTCAAACTTTAGCCCATGTCCGTCATTCTTATTTAGAAGGTCAGAGATTGTGCAAGAATTAATAAACTAGAGACTGGTTCAGTTGGGAAGCACCAAAGTTTGTACAGGGACTACACCGCTCCAGGTGCATGTATTTGGTGTGCATTGGGGAATCAAATGAGAGACTAATTTGCGCACCGACACCAGTAATAAAGAAATGAAGTAGTTGCTCAACTGTGATACGTTATTACAGTTGAGTTTTAAGGTCGCATTGCCAGAGCATGCATCCAAGGTGAAAGGCATGTCCTAGAACTTAATTACAGCCACAAGTAAAACAGGAACTGTCTTTTCCTTCTTCGGATCTATTTCTCTAATAAGAAAAAGTGTTTAGCAGAAAGGAGATATTTATGCAGTATGTGTGCTTTTTCCATGCTATAGGTCTGTAAGGAGGTGCACATTGGTATATACCAATAGAATATTGAGCCAACCCACCAGCAAGTACCAAGTGAAAAACGCAGGTTGCTGTGATTGGTAGGGTGGCTCCAAACAGGTGGAAAGGGAGTCCGTGCCAGATAGAGGTTTTTTGGTGAAGTAAAGAAGAGAAATCACAAGACAGCATGCAGGGCAGAGAAATGGAGGGGCCACAAAGTGCAGTATTTTTTACCAGCGAGGAATGCAGATATCTAAACATAGTGCCAGAAAAACAGGCACACCACAAGAGCAATGGTGGAAACTCCATTAGTCCATTATGAGGGGAAGAGGGGGCTCACAGGTTTTGTAGGAGGTGGAGCCTAAAAGTGCAGGAACCCATAGGAACAGGAGAGAGGAGACAAAGTGAGTAACAGGATGTTGTGCTCAGTGGATACTTGGTAAGAAGAGGAGGGGAAGATGGCAGGGGACCTGTGGTGTTCAGCATATTTAGCATAGTACAGATGTTTTGTTATGTGTAATGTAAGTCCACAGCATCTACGAGAACGTGGTTTCTACAATTTTGGCAACACGGATGGGATCCTGATTTTTTTTCTCTCCTCACCATGGAATCTACATTTGAATGTTAAGAATGTTATTGCTTCATGAAGGTACTGTTTTATCGTCTCATTACTGGGCCCAGGTGGTCCTTTTGATGTTGTCCTTGAGTTTATTTGGGTGGATTTTATCCAGCATTTATTGTCAGAGGACTGTGTGACAGTTAAGGAGAGTGGTATTTAAATTCCGAGCAGCAAGGAACCGGAAGGAAGCGTTGGGTGGCTCCACTCTGAATTTATTAATTAAGTTATCAAGGCGCGAGAGAAGACGCGTGGTGCTGTTCATTACCTTCATATTTGAAGCATTCTCAGCTGTATCATGCCGGAGCAGTTCCTGGAATGCGGACCAGCTTCAGTAGCACAGGCGTGCTAACGTAATACTCTGTTTCTTTGTAAGACAGAACAAGACCCATCGCCTGGAGATATTTACGTACATGACGTATGTCGGCCATCTTAAGTCGGCAAATTTGAGTATCGGGTGCTGTTCACAATGCACTAGTCTGCAAGATTCAGCGTGGTACACAGTATACAGCGTGTTAAATCAGTGACACGCACACTTCAATTACAATCCAACAAGACCTATTTGCGGAGGTCACATTTAGAAGAGGATGTTTCTGACAACTGTTCACAGTATGTTAAATCAGTGACACACACACTGTAACTTTCTACAGCATGTCACACTAGTGATATGCACACTACATGGTATATATCTTCTATACAGTATTTGGAGCATATTGTAGCCATCTTTAAAAATATTTTTATATTTTGTTTTAGATAGTTGTATTATTGCACAGTTCTCGTGCATTTACATTCATTCCGCAATATTTTATTAGTTGTGTGGTTTCATTGTCAATTTCTATTTCTTTTGAAAAGTATGCAAACTGTTACTCCTCCAAGTCCCTTTTTACAGGAACCAGGTGAACCTCCGGTGAAATGGAGATTGTGGTATAGATCGTTCAATGCATATTTTGGGGGCATAGATGGATTGAAATTTTAAGCGGATAGAAAACAAAGTCTTCTGTATTATTATCTGGGAATTGAAGGTCAGAATGTGTTTGACAACTTACCGGAATATACAGGTGCAGACAGTGAAGATATGGATGAATTTCTACTTGCAGTTAAACAATGCGTGTATTTTGAGGGACTGGTTAATCTTGTAGTTCATAGACACAATTTATTTCCAAGGGTTAAAGGTCCCAATGAATCAATTGAATCTTATTTTTAAAGCCATCTAAAAATGATGGCTAGTTACTTTGAGTTTGAAAATTTTACTTCTCAATTGATTCATGATCAAATAGTTTGTAGATGTTATTCGAAGAAAATACAGCAAAAATTATTATCGTGCAAAAATCCCTGATTGGATGAAGCTATTGATTTAGCCAAAAGTATAGAGATCTCACAATTAAATGCTAAACAGCTAGAAACAGAAAATCCATACATATCAGTTGAGAGTAGCAATATTCCAAATAAAGCGGTGCATCCAGTTACAAATAGTAGAAATGTTGGGAGAGGTAAAAATTTAAGATAGCAAAAAAAAAAAAAGATGAAAAGAATATGAATGTTGGTCGCGATCAATTCAAATTGTTTTGTTTTAGATGTGGTTCTTCTTCACATGTGTCCAGTTTTAAAAACTGTCCTGCAGTCTATCAAGAGTGCTGGAGGTGTAAAAAAATTGGATATTTCGGTAAAGTATGCAGGGGTGGCAGACGTCTTTCTGTTAGGTGTTTTCATGACCATGGAGAAAGTGAAGTATCTGAAGAGGTTCAGAAGAAAGTAGAAAAATTGGTATTATCTGTAGATTGTGTGGATATTAACAGTGTACAACAAGAAAAGAAATATGGAGATCCTTTGGTTTCAGTGAGAATTGATAACTGCCCCATATCCCTTCTTATTGATTCAGGTGCAAGAATCACAGCAATTGACAATTATAAAGAATTTTGAATGCAAAAGAAACTGCTGCCTCTGGATGTTATAGTAACTGTATTTGAAGGCAGGAGAATAAATCTGGAGGGGTATTTTTGGAGGGATATTTCATTTAAAAACAAAACCATTCATGGCAAAATCGATGTGGCACATAATGGTATAAACGTTTTGGGATGGTGGCATGAGGCGGAGTGTGGAATGATAATTAAACCCAGAAATAAGAATCCTGTGTCTATTGTAAACTCTGTCTCAGATCGAGCACACTGGAAGCAAAAATGTACTAGCATTTTTTAAAACAAAATGGGTTGTATACAAACATTTTCTTACAGAAATATGGTAAACGAGGGAGCAATTCCGGTGAAGCTTAAACTTTGCAATGTAGCACATAGCATTAGGAGTGAACTCTCTCAAATGTTAAGATCTATGCAGGAGGATGGGATCATTGTGAGTTGATGCTACGCTATGGCTATCACCGATTGTTCTTGCGAAAAAGAAAACAAGAGATTTACGCATATGTGTGAATTTAAGATCACTAAATAATGCTATATGGGTTGAGAATTATCCCCTACCACTCATAAATGATTTGATCATGTCGGTAGGTCAGTCCAAATGGTTTTCGAAGTTGGATGTGCGAGCAGCGTACCATCAGGTGGTTTTAGATCAATATTCATGTCATTTAACAGCATTTGTCACACCTGATGGTACTTTCTAATTTTGTAGCACGCCATTTTCACTGGTCTCAGCGGCATCTGTATTTCAAAAAGTACTGAGCGTGATTTTGAAAGAAATACCCAATGTAGTTGTCTTCCAAGATGACATTCTTGTACACACCGACACTGAGGATAAACAAAATGAGGTGGTAGAAAAAGTTTTATTGACATTACAGGAGAATGTAGTAAGTCTCAGAGAAGATAAATGCATATTTAGAGTAAATGAAATTGAATACTTACGACAAATCCTTTCTAAAGATGGAGGTAAACCTAAACCTAGCATTGTAGAAGGAATTTAAAATGCTCCTTGTTTCAATGACAAAGAACAGCTGCGTTGATTCATTGGGTTGTGTGAATTCTAAGCAAAGTTTATCAGAAACTTTACGGATTTAACAGAATGTTTCAGGAGTCTTTTGAAAAAGGGGACAGATTTCATTTGGACTTCAACAGGTCAAGAGAATTTTCAATTGATTAAACAGTGTATAGTCACAGGTACTGCACTTCAAGCATATGTTGAGGGTAGTCACATACGTTACAGTTGATGCAAGTTCATATGGAATGGGAGCAGTTTTGTCACAAATGATTGGAGAGAAAGATTTGCATCAAGAAGGATGAAGGAGGTGGAACAGGGGTATTCTGTAATGGAGAAGGAAATCTTGGCCTGTGTTTGGGGTGTAGGGAAGTTTAGGCATTATTTGTGGGGAAGCATATTTTGGCTTAGAATGGACCACAAACCTCTGATTGACATATTATCTGGAAATACGATTTAAAAAAAAGCTACGGCGAGATTAGCAAGATAATCTACAAAATTGTTGGAATTATACTTTTCAGTTGGCCATATTGCAGGGGTAATAATGGGAAACAGGATTTTCTATCTAGATTGCCAATTGAAAATAGTGAGTTAGACTCTAGAGAACAAGAGGAAGTATAGGAATGCATTATTGCCAGTGTTGAAGTTCCGGAAATTTGTCCAAACATGGAAGAATGGCAAGGTGCTGTGAAAGCTGATGCAGTACTTAAGCAGGTAGTGAATTTGGTGATGTCAGGCTGGCCTAAAGGAAAATCTTTAGACTTGGAGTTGCAACCATTTTGGAAGGTGTCCAATGAACTTTCTTTAGAAAATGTCGTGTTGGTGAGGGATGGTAAGTTGATTCCTCCCAGGTGTTTGAGACAGAGAATATTAGAGACGGCTCATTCTGGTCATTTGGGGATTTCTGCGACGAAACGCAGGGTTAGAAATGATTTTTGGTGCCCCAGCATGGACAGAGAAGTGTATATGTTAATAAGAGAGTGTGTGCAATGCTCCTACAGTGACAAACATTTGACAACTATGACACTTATTTCAAAACCTGTGACCAGTCCTGATAAGGTGTGGCAAAGAGTAGCAGTGGATTTCTTAGGTCCATTCCATGTTTTGCCAAACAACATGAAATATTTTGTTGTGTTGATTGACCATCTTTCTAGGTGGGTTGAAGTAAGAGGTATCAGAGCCCAATACGAAACCTATTATTCGTTTTCTGCAAGATGTATTTTGCAAAGAAGGTGTTCCTGAAGAACTCCTAATGGATAATGGAGTACAATTCACTTTGGATGCCATGGTAGAGTTTTTAAACAAAACGGGGGTGAAACATTTACGTACACCGCTGTATCACCCTCAGGCCAATGGTAAAATTGAAAGGTTCAATAGAGTGCTTGTGAAATGCATACAGAGTGCTATAAAAGCAAAGGTTGATTGTGAAAAGGCCATCAGGATGTAGTGTGGGCTTACAGAACTACTTCACATTCAGTTACAGGCAGTGTTGATGAGGGACAAGAAAGTTATTTCAACATTGAATCCATTTTGGAAATCTGCAATATTTAATAATGAAATCGATATTTAAATGAATCATATAAAACAAAAATTACCAGTGATGAATTCAATAAAAGAAAATGTAAAAAAATACAATTGCATAGGAAGAGACATATTATTAATTTTGCTGTAGGGGATGTTGTTACAGTCAAAGATCCGTTGTTATTACAAATAGGAAAATCGAAATTCAGGGAACTAACTACTTTAATGGAAGTCAGGGTCAAACGGTGAAAACCAGTAACGGTCAATGGTGGAACATGTCATGCCTTGCTAAAATTAATAAGAGTAAAAATTTATGTTAACAATAATAGGCCACTGGAAAATCAGGACGTATTGCGGGTACGGAAAAGCACAAGAGTAAGAAAATTACCAAGAAATTTGTATGACTAGTTGTTTTTAATTGATTAAATGTTAATTTTAGAGCTTTAGGATGAGTTATACGTTTTTTTTTCTTTCTTTCTTTTCTTTTTTTATTTATTATTATGGAAAGGGGGAGATACGTGGTCCTCAGCATATTTAGCACAGTGCAGATGGTTTGTTATGTCTAATGTAAGTCCATGTTTCATGGACTGTTGTAGAATGTAGAATGCTTTGCTGTAATCAAAAGGAACCTGGGGGATCAGTTGGTGCTGATCTCCTAGGCCCTTCGGACCTGTATCTCTTCAGCTTTCAAAAAGCTACTTGTCATAAACCACCAATTCTACGAGAATATGATAACTACAGGACCCCAATCAGTCAGGTGAGGATTCAGAATGCACAAGTTACTAACTTGTGTAACGATATATCTGTAAGAGACAGTAGTTAGTGACAGATTCCTTACCTTAGAATATCCCCAGGCGTCAGGCTGGATCCGGAAAGTTTTGCGTAGCAGTACCCCTGCGTGTTGGTAGGCGGCGTCGTGCGGCTCCGCGTCCGTCGTCGGCGTCGTGATCGCCGGGATGACGTCGCGGCCAGTACTTAGACGCCGCCCATGCGCACTGGCGTCAGTTCTGTACACGACTTTCCTCGCCAGAAACACAGAGCCATGCAAGAAACTGACACTGGTGTCTGAAAACTAGGGCCCTGAAAGGGATGACCTTAACCCTAGAAATAAGTTCGCAGAACGGGGAGGATGGGTGGGGTGGTAAGGAATCTGTCACTAACTACTGTCTCTTACAGATATATCGTTACACAAGTTAGTAACTTGTGCATCTGAAAGAGACACGTTAGTGACAGATTCCTTACCTTAGAATAGATACCCCAGCAATACCAACCCTGGTGGTGGGTCTGCGAACAAAGATCAGACGAGGAAGTCTCGGAGAACAGAGCGGCCAAAAAAGCGGTCTCTCCGGACTTGGCTGTCAAGGCAGTAATGCTTGGTAAACGTGTGCAGCGAGGCCCACGTAGCTGCCTGATAAATGTCCTGCAATGGGACACCACGTCCCAGGCACGTAGCCCAACAGGGGGCTCCTTCTTAGCCAAAGAATAGCAGGCTTGATACACAAGGCAACCCAGCGGGAGATGGTCCGCTTGTGTACCGCCCGACCTTTTTTGGCGCCCACGTAGCCAACAAAGAGCTGGTCGTCCACCCGGAACTGTTGTGTGCGGTTCAGATAGAAAGAAATTGCACGTTTTGGGTCCAGACGGTGGAGCCTCTCTTCCTCTCTGGAAGGATGCGGAGGCGGAAAGAAGGTGGGGAAAGTGATGGTCTGCCCAATGTGGAAGGCAGTAACCACCTTTGGCAAGAAGGGCGGACGCGTCCTAAGAACAACCTTGTCTGGATGGACAGACAGAAAGGGGGGCTTGCAAGAAAGAGCCTGGAGCTCACTCACCCGCCGAGCGGAGGTGATAGCCACCAGAAAGGCTATCTTCAGAGTGAGAAGACGAAGAGGACAGTTATGGAGAGGCTCAAAGGGAGCACACATTAAAAAGGTAAGAATCAAGTTCAAGTCCCACTGAGGCATCACAAACGGAACAGGAGAGAAAAGGTGTGTAATGCCTTTAAGAAACCTGTTAACAGGGGACTTGAAAAGGGAGGGCTGATCAGGAAGCCTGAGGAAGGCCGAGATTGCACAAAGGTAGCCCTTGATGGTACCCAGGGCAGAACCATGTTGGGCCAGAGAAAGAAGGAACAGTAGAACCTCAGAAAGAGGGGCAGAAAGGGGATTCACAGCCTTTGCTGTGCACCATGCCACAAACTTGTTCCACCTGCAGGTGTATACCACCTTAGTGGAGGGATGCCTGGCTGCCAGAACCACATCACAAACTTCGGGAGGCAAGTCGAAAGGAATCAACTGCCGCCGCTCAATCTCCATGCAAGGAGGTGGAGACTGGACAGGTTCGGGTGGAAGACCGTCCCCTGCTGCTGTGACAGAAGATCCTCCCGAAGAGGCAGACGGATCGGGGGATCGATGCTCATACTGAGTAGCTCGGGATACCAAACTCTTCGAGCCCAGTCCGGAGCCACAAGAATGACTTGGGCCCGGTCGCGCTGAATCTTCTTCAACACACTGGGTAGAAGTAGTATAGGCGGAAAGGCGTACAACAGACCGCAACTCCACTCGCGACCAAAAGCGTCGCCGAGCGAGTGCCGCCTTGGAAATTCTAACGCGCAGAATTGCTGACATTGCGCGTTCTCTTCGGTGGCGAATAGATCTAACCAATGCTCTCCCCACTGTAGTAAGAGTCCTTGTGCCACTTCCGAGTGAAGACGCCATTCGTGATCCATCATGCACCGGCGGCTGAGTTCGTCCGCCCTGGCGTCCAGGGAACCTGCCAGGTGTTGAACCATCAGGAATATGCCCTGATGTTCCAGCCATGTCCAGAGACGCAGAGCCTCCTGACAAAGGGTCCACGACCCCATCCCGCCTTGTTTGTTGCAGTACCACATGGCGGTGGTGTTGTCTGTGAACACCTGCACTACCTTCCCCTTGACAGAGGGAAGGAATGCCTTCAGTGCAAGTCGGATCGCCCGGAGCTCCAGAAGGTTGATATGGAGCCGGGACTCCGCCGGAGACCAGAGGCCTCTGATCTCTGCCTCTCCCATGTGACCGCCTCATCCCAGAAGGGACGCATCCGTCACAACTGTGTGCTCTGGCTGGGGAAGGGAGAGGGATCTGCCCGTGACCCATTGCCGGTTCGAGAGCCACCACTGCAACTGTTGTGCAGTTCCCTCCGAGATCTGGACGTAATCTGACAGGTTCCCCTGATGCTCCGCCCACTGGAACTTCAGGTCCCACTGCAGAGCCTGCATATGCCATCTGGCATGATCGACCAGCAGGATGCAGGAGGCCATGAGGCCCAGCAGCCTCAGGGTCATCCGTACCGAAACCCAGGATAGAGGCTGAAAGATCGGAATCATAGCCTGAATATCCTGGACTCGCCGTTCGGGAGGATAGGCCCGAAACTGCGTTGTGTCCAGAACCGCTCTGATGAAAAGGAGCTGTGGAGAAGGAACCAGGTGCGACTTCGGCACATTGATGGAGAATCCCAGCGAGTGCAGGAGTCCGGCCGTAGTCTGGAGGTGGGTGACGACTGCCTGGGACGAGCCCACCTTCAACAACCAGTCGTTGAGGTAGGGGAAGACTGGAACCCCTGACTGGCGCAGATGAGCTGCGACCACCGCCATCACTTTCGTGAACACCCGAGGGGCGCTGGTAAGGCCAAAGGGAAGCACGGTGAACTGAAAGTGCTCGAGGCCTACCGTGAACCGCAGGTAACGCCGGTGGGCAGGCAGGACGGGGATGTGAAAAAAAGCGTCCTGCAAGTCCAACGCTACCATCCAGTCTCCAGGGTCGAGGGCAGTCAAGACCTGAGCTAGGGTGAGCATCTTGAACTTCTCCTTCCGGAGGAAGCGATTGACGTTCCGGATGTCCAAGATAGGACGCATGTCCTCCTTGTCCTTTTTGGGCACCAGAAAGTAGTGGGAATAACAACCACGCCCTACTTCTGGGGTCGGAACGCGCTCGATGGCCCCCTTGGCCAAGACGGCCGCAACTTCCTGTCGAAGAAGTGCCAAATGGTCCCCCGACATGCGGTGGTGCTGAGGTGGCATGGCTGGAGGGGCAGTCTCGAAGGGGAGGGAGTAGCCCCTTCGGACAATGTCCAAAACCCACCTGTCCAATGTGATGGTGCGCCAGTGGGGAAGGTGATGGCGGACCCTGCCCCCCACTGGCGTGCTGTGGACCGGAAAGGACGGACTAGGAGGGTTTGGAGGCCGCGGATGGGGCGGAGGTGGTGGCCTGACCCGCTCGCTGGTTACCCGACCCGCCTCAGTGGGAGCCACTTCCTCGGCCGCGCGAAGGCGTTTGCTGCGCGGGCCGGTGGCTGGGCAGTGGACGTGACTGGGCACCCCTTTCGTGGCCACGAAAGGGGCGAAAAGCAGACTGCTGTGGAGGGCGCAAGGCGGAGAGGCCCAAGGACTTGGCCGTAGCCCGCGAGTCCTTAAAGCGCTCCAGCGCGCTGTCTGCCTTATTGCCAAAAAGGCGGATACCATCAAAGGGCATGTCCATAAGGGTGTTTTGGGCATCGCCCGAGAAACCAGTGATCCTCAGCCAGGCGTGACGGCGAAGCGCCACTGTCGTAGCAAGCGATCTGCCTAGCGAGTCAGCGGTATCTAGGCCACATCTGATGGTGAACTTCGCTGCGTCTCTCCCTTCCACAACAGCACGGGAGAGAAGTGCCTGGACCTCCTCAGGACACTTGGGCAGCACTTGCGCCACCGAATCCCACAGAGAGTGGGAGTAACAGCCCAAAAGGCAAGCGGTGTTCACGGACCGCAAGCCAGCACTGGAGGAAGAAAAAAACCTTCTTCCCAAATTGGTCCAGTTTTTTGGATTCGCTATCCGGCAGAGCGGTAGGGAAGGCGCTCTGGGAGGCAGAGGCTTGGACAACCAAGCTCTCGGGGGTGGGGTGTTGGGAGAGAAACAGAGGGTCGCCCAGTGCCGGGCGATGGCGTCGGGCTACGTTCCTGTCCACAGGAGCCCCTGTGGTGGGCCTGGACCAGGTGCCCAAAAGAACATCCGAAAGTGCGTCGTTGAACGGCAGCAGTGGCTCCGAAGTGGTAGCCGCCGGCTGAAGCACTTCCGTCAGGAGGTTAGTCCTGACAGCCACCGTAGGGAGCTCGAGGCACAGGGCCTCAGCCGCCCTACGCAACACCGTTGCATAACTTGCTCCCTCCTCCGTAGCCACGGAAGGAGGAGACAGCATGCCAAGGTCAGGAGAGGTGTCCAGATCACTGGCATCCCCCAGTTCCTCAGCCCAGTCCTGATAAGGCTCACATTGAGCTGTGAGAGGGTCTTCCGACCCCTCCCAGTCCTCCTCGTCCTCCAAAACAGGTGAAAAGTAAGGAGGAGGGACACAAGGAACAAAAGGTTCCATCGGCGTCGGAATCGGCGTTGAGCGACGTCGATCCGGCTCCGTGTCCGGTGCCAGGGAGAACCTGGGGACGGCGCCGTCCGGGGCCTCGGACGGCGCCGTGAACGGTACCGGTGAGGTCGGCGCCGAGGGGTCCTGCGGCACTGGGGCCGGAGCCACCGGGGACGGAGCCGCCGGTGGTGCCGAGGGAGGACTCCCGCGGGGCCCGAAGGTGCACCGGGGGAACCCTTAGGCCCGAAGAGGCGGGCCATGGCCGACAGGAACTCCTGTATCTCAGCCGGAGTCGACGTCGGACCCGGAACAGGTGGGTAGGCCGGCGTCGGCTGCGCGGGCACCCCCGGAGCCGCGGGGGCGGCACTGTCTGGACCCTCGGCTGGGTCGCGAGACCGGCGAGGGGAGGTCTTAGAGCGATGCTTCTTAGACCTCTTGTGCTTCGCCTTACCTGAGGACGAAGACTTTGACCCCGACGAATGACGACGGCTCCGCGACCGGCCCCTCGACCTCTCACGGGACCGGGACCTCGAGCGGCGCGGAGCCGAGTGCCGGGCCTCGAGGAGCTTTCGAGACCGCTCTCGCAAAGCCTTCGGAGCGAGGGACCGACACTCGGGGCACGACTGGGGGTCGTGGCCGCGCCCCAGGCGGAAGAGACACTCACGGTGCGGATCCGTAATCGACATCATGCGATTACAGACCTCGCATGGCTTGAATCCGGGCATCCCTGACACCTTTGGAGTCGAAACGACTCGAAAAACTTGGACAAAAAGTCTCAAAAATATTCAGTCAAAAAATGACTGGGGCACTGCTCAATCCGGATCTGCGCTTAGTGGCGCAGAAAAAGAAAGAACGGACGCCAGCGCGCATGGGCGGCGTCTAAGTACTGGCCGTGACGTCATCCCGGCGATCACGGCGACGACGACGGACGCGGAGCCGCACGACGACGCCTACCGACGCACAGGGGTACTGCTACGCAAAACTTTCCGGATCCAGCCTGACGCCTGGGGATATTCTAAGGTAAGGAATCTGTCACTAACGTGTCTCTTTCAGATAGGAAGAGTACCAATCCTTACCTGGTAAACTGCAGTGTGTCAGACAAATGTGGAGAATGGATAGTGAGGCTGCAGAACAGCAAAAATCCTTGCCTGGGACACCTCTATGTTTCATGTGAAGAAATTCCCTGCCCACTTTTAGAGAAAGGGCACATGTGACAATTGGGTCTAGTTGAACTGCTGGAAGAGGGACCAGAGACTGAAAGGGGGAATATGTACCCTTAAAGGCTGGTGATATAACCCTCAACGATTAGGGTAACCTTTTGAGACAGGATTCTATTTTCAATACATAGACTTTAATAGTGAATACTTTTATGAGTGTTGGGTTACTCCGACAACAGATGTGGATAAATACTTGAAATATTTAATAAAATCATATTCAATTGGAAAAGACCCTTTGTGTACCGGATGATTGCTTAGAAGGCTATTGACCGAAAAATAGAATCTTGGCATGTTTCAACATATTCTGCGCCACAGCATTTTCTAAACTGTAAGCATTACTAACTGTTTTTAGGTGTGTTTGATTTTTCAGTACAGATTTTGCTTTTATTTTTGTTGCCTGCAATGAACATGAAAGAGCAAAACACTAAGGATTAAAGCATTTTTTGGAAGGGCGATGGTATGACTGTGAATAGTAGGGAATAAAATAGCCTCTGCCATACACCAAAAGGATTTTGCAAGTCGGATGAATATGAAGTATAATTGCTCATTTAATAATTCCATCTTAGAAGTGGTAAATTCCTACACTTATCTTGGCAGAATAATGTCGGCAAAATTGAGTGACACTGAGCATATTGTACATGTATCAAATAAGGTGCTAGCACATGGAAATGCAGTAAAGACACTTTATGGACATCAGGGCATAGGCATTTGAATCACCTTTTAAGACATTATCTGGTAGAGACTATCTAGCTGCAGATTCCTTACCTTTGAATTTCCCAGGCGTCAGGTTAGATCTGGAAACTTTTGCTGAGCAATACCCCTTGCGCGCACCATCGGGTGGCTCAATTCGGCTCCGCATGGCGTCGAAGGCGTCGGTAGCGTCGGTTATGACGTCATGGTGCCTATAAAGTCGCGACCCAGGCGAGCGGACGTCAGTACTTTTTGTTTTTTCGATGCCAGACGCGCAGAGCCACGAAGTAACTGACCTTGTAGTGTGCAAAACTAGGGCCCTGAAAGGGGGAAAAAACAACCCTAGTCCTACTACATCAGTCCGCAAAGCGGGGAGGCCTGGGTGGGTCTGTAAGGAATCTGCAGCTAGATAGAGTCTCTACCAGATAATGCGTTACCGAAGGTAAGTAACTTGTTCATCTGATAGAGACTTCTAGCTGCAGATTCCTTACCTTTGAATCAGATACCCGAGCCATACCATCCCGGTGGTGGCTTGCGGACTCATGAACTAGACTAAAAAGTCTTGCAGGACTGAACGGGCAAAGTGCCCGTCCCTGCACACTTGACCATCAAGGCAATAATGTTTTGCGAATGTGTGCAATGATGCCCACGTTGCTGCCTGACAGATGTATTGGACTGGGACACCCCGAGCCAAGGCCGTAGTCGCAGCCTTTCCCCTGGTGGAGTGGGTCCTTAATCCCTCAGGGGGCGGCTTCTTCGCAAAGGCGTAACAAATTTTAATGCAGAGAATGACCCAGCGAGAGATGGTCCTTTTCAGCACTGCCCCTCCCTTCTTCACTCCCACGTACCCCACAAAGAGTTGGTCATCCACCCGGAACTCTTTTGTGCGGTCAAGGTAGAACGACAGCGCTCTTTTTGGGTCCAGTCAGTGGAGACGCCCCTCCTTCTTAGAGGGATGCGGGGGAGCAAAGAAGGTGGGCAAAGTAATGGACTGACCCAGATGAAATGGGGTCACAACGTTTGGTAAGAATGATGCCCTGGTGCGAAGCACCACCTTGTCCGGAAAGGACATAAGATAAGGAGGCGAGCAATACAACGCCTGCCATTCAGTCACCCTCCAAGCGGATGTAATCGCCACCAAGAAGGCTGTTTTGATGGTCAACAGCCGGAGGGGACAATTGTGCAAAGGCACGAAAGGAGCGCACATCAGGTAAGTGAGGACCAAATTAAGGTCCCATTGTGGCATAATAAAGGGTGTAAGTGGAAATAAATGGCCCAGCCCTTTCAGAAATCTATTTACAATAATTGATTTAAAGAGAGAAGGCTGGTCTGGCATTAGCAAAAAAGCAGACAAAGCAGAGAGGTAACCCTTGAGAGTTCCCAAAACAGAGCCCTTCTGGGCAAGAGTTAGAATGAATAAAAGGACAGTAAAAGAGAAGCAGAAAGAGGGTCAATGGACCTTTCTGTACAGTACAATACAAATTCAAATTTATGAGCCAGGGAGGATAGACTTGAGGGAGTAACACATCTCATTGTGCCCATTCAGAACCACACTTGTGAGCAATATCACACTATATCTTTTATGTGTAAAAAGGAGTAGGGACCCCGGCACTAGATAGATATCTCATTA
This sequence comes from Calotriton arnoldi, assembly GCA_963921515.1. Classification (NCBI taxonomy): domain Eukaryota; kingdom Metazoa; phylum Chordata; class Amphibia; order Caudata; family Salamandridae; genus Calotriton; species Calotriton arnoldi. The sequence goes on from CAWUFW010003966.1 coordinate 1,474,734, forward strand.
GGGTATTCTATAAGATACACATCAGATACGTTACTGCGTAACAAAAAGCTCCCTTCCATTTCCACTCGTCTCCCTGCCTTTTTACCCACGAAACACGCCTTCAGCATAGGCTTTACCCCTTATGTTGTCTGTATAGCTACATATGAAGTGTTCTCTTATTTTAGAAACATACTCCCTTTCTATTAATAATGCAGAGCAACGTTATTACAATTACAACTTTAATACACTCACACGGGCTGTCTCTTGGGGGGCTCCCACATTCCGTCTATGGGGAGGTCCATGTGTACATACACACACACACTGATTGAATAAAGTTTTCCTTCCCAGAAACAAAAAAAGTGCAGGATGTCGATACCCTAAGCAACACGGTGACAATAGCACACGCCGACGGTCACGTGACTCGGCCACATAACGCAGAGTACGTCACGTGACCAGAAGTCCTCCCGGTATGAGAGACGCATCAGATCAGCATCTCGCTACCTCCATGGCGGTAACTGGAAATTCTCCGGACAGAGTACCACCCTTGACAAAGTAAGGAGTTGTAGGGGTGGTTTTTTGTCAGCGGGATGGAACAACGATTTGAGGCCATTCGCTCTACGAGCTTGTTTGGCCGTGCCACGAGAAATCCTGCTACTACGGGTGGCGACTTTTACCACAATTCATGGCTATCAGGAATTTCACGATGCATTCCCACACGATAAGGGGTGTGGAGAGCAAATAACCTAAACAACTTACAGCCCCAGCTGTTTGGGGGCATTATAAGGAGGGTAGTGTACCACCCTGGGTTCCCCAGCTACACTTTGGAGCTCACGAGTTTCGGTGCACGATTTCATTGACACGGACCTCTCTGGGTCCTGTAGGCCATTATGATATTTTACGCTATTGCTAAATCCAACTTCTCTATGTTTTTATTCTTCCCCAGAGTTTGACTACAGGGGGTCTCTCCCACTTACTCGCCAGTCTTAGCATGATTCTAATGAAACTCGGTGAGTTGGGCTTTTCATTCCACAGCATGTGTGTGCACAATGAGAGTTTAATGGACTTCTGTCCAGCTAAGAACAATTTCCTGCACGTATTTAAAGGGGAATTATCCCTTGTTTGAATGGGATGTTTTATCATGGACATTGAGATAATTTTCAAAACAATTGGGTTTACATATAGACATAGGTGGAATTTGCGTGCCGCAATGTGATGAGAGTATGAATGGGTACTTCGAGTATCTGAGTTTGTATACACAGGATTAACCCACGCACGAGTAATTTTATATCACTCTTTATGTGTCTTCCCCTACAGATTATCAGATGTGAGTTACTTAGGGGCACCCTCCCTCTGGAAATTACAGATTCCAGGGATACCTAAATCCAGGTACAGAGGGTAATACGTTATTGGGATCAGAAAGGTCCTGAGGAATGCCGGTATGACCCAACACTGTGGGCACTTAAAACACGGCAGAAACATTTCGACACTTTGGCAGTAGGGAGGGGTGAAGGATCTCTTAATTCTTTCCCATCACCACCATCCTTCAAGTTTTTAGACCTAGCCGGTGGGTCCAGGAATAAATTGTTGAGCAGAGACACCACCGAACTAGTTTTAACTTTCACTACACTTTTCTTTTGGTGATCCCAGACATATATCTGTACAATATTTGTTTCGTGTTTGTATTGTCTTCCCCCTCCCTTTTGCTCCACCCCAGGCGTTGGTCTGCGCTGGGGTGTATTGAAGCAAACCCTATGATGAAGCATGTCACAATTTTGTGAGTGAGGGCAGTATTTTCTCACTGAGCACGCACCATCTTCGTATTATCATTTGCTACTCCACCGTGTGTGTTACAGGTGTGACCACCTCCCAGACAGGATTTAGTGTATTGGGGCAGGGTGGGTGCGCTTGTCAGCGCCACTCAGTCTGCATGAGGGGCACATTTGGCGTACCCATACATAGTCCAGCTCAAACCAGTTCTGGGAGCCGTTGGCTCCCTCTCTGGCGTGAAACTGGACAAAGGACATGAGAGTAACCTCCCCCCTGTCCAGACTCTCCCCTGGGAGAGTCTCCTGAATTGTCCCAACCCTTTCCTAGGGGTACTTAAGGGCTTACCTGTGGGTGGGTCCAGACATTCGTCGTGGGACAAGATTCAGATCAGACACCACTTCTTCTACTGTCTGGGCACTCTGGACTTCGCTGGATTTAGTTTGGGCTCGACATTGTCTCCCCTCCAGTCTGCTGCATTGTCTGTGCCTGTGCACCATACAGGAACCTGCCAAGGCCTGTGGGCATCAAAGACACCTGAAGGAATCTCCCTTGAAGTGAAAGAGCCACTTCCCTGCATTCACAGGAACCGCAATTAAGTCGACCGGTCTGCTGATCCTGAGCTCCTCCTGACTCCGAAAGGTTCTGCAACACAGGTGGTGGTTCTCCACAGCTCTTGAGGCCTGCCCTGCCCTCTCACCAAGTTTGAGGCCAGTATCCCTCGTGGGGGCTGCAATAACCGAACCCCTGTGCACTGTGTCAACTTGGAGTTGCAAAGGCTTGTTGGCTTCCTTCCAAGAAGATCTTCGAGCTCCAAGTAGCCCCAACCTCGAGCCTCTCCAGTGACAAGAATCTTCGGCGACACTGCATCGTGTGTATTGTGGCCTGCATCTTTTGGTGAGCTGCTTGAGGTCCTCTCGCGACTCCAGTGCCTCCGGCCTGTGGGTCCATTTGAAGGTCACCTTTACTTCTTTTGAGGTCCCCTGATTGCTCGGGGCCTGCCCTGACTCCCCTGCTTGTGGTGAGTCCCCCGGACCTTGCTGGTCCAGACACTGCACCTTCTTCGACTTCTGCGTGGGTTGCATTTGTCAAGGCTTGTTGGTGCTCCCGCCGAACACCGACCACCTTGGCCATCGACATCTGACATGGGACAGCTCGTGCACAGCTCCTGGTCTTTCTTAGCGTCGCCTGGTCCTCACAGCTGCAGAGTCAAGCTCCTCGTCAACTCTCCTGCAACTCCCGGCATTCGTGGGCATTCGTCTTACAGATCTCCTGGTCACTCCTGAGTGAAATAGACTGTGTCCCCTCTGCTTGCAGGTACCTCTCAACTAGAAGCCACCTTCGGATTCCACCGGACACTTTCTCCTACGTTAGCAACGGCACTTTCCTGAAGTCCTCCATTGGGTTCGACAGCGATTTCCGACACCACTTCATACCTATGCACCCGGTTTCCCTGGTGTAGGTAACATGGGCACTAGGGTATCCACGGGTGGGGTGGCTCTCCAACCTTCTGTCTTCCACAGGGTTTCTTCAGGGTCCACTGGGAAGGGTCCTTAATCTTTAAAAATCCAACCGCGACTTACATGTTGACTTGTACGGAGAACGCGATCATGTCCCCACACTGCACACGATCTCCGAGGGGTTCCTAGTTACTCACCTTGGGTGGTTCCTTGGGGTCCCGGCACTTCTACGTCCTCTAGACCTTGTCTTGATCCGAGTCGTGGTTCTTATACCACTTTCTTAGTATATGGTTTGGTCCCCCCCTGGGGTCCACTGTGTATTTCGTGCTATTTACAGTCGTTTCTATGCAAAGTATTGTGTGCATTGTACATATCTCCTGGTAGGAGATATCTAAACGTGTTAGAGAGTATTATATAATAAATACATATTTTTTATAAATACCTTGTGTGGTTCTTTTTCACTTAATCTATACATATAAGATTGTGTTTTGGTAAAACAAGCTGCTTTACACTCCTTCTGGACTAAGCCTGAAGGATGCTCTCTACAGCTACCACTTAGAGAGCTTTCTATGGTTGTCTAAGACCTCCTAAATCACCATTAGGGTTGTCTGGACTGGTGCAGGGTGTCCACTTACATAAGTGTATGTCATATACCAGGCCAGCTTCTCACAATGTAGATCTAAGACTTCTGTTGCCCCTCACAGAACACTGCTGAAGGAGGCACTTTCCTCTGTAGCATTACCGGGGGAGAGGGGAGTTGGGGGAGACAAGGACAGTATCTAGAGAAGTAACCATGCCACTGGCATCTTGGAGTTTTTCATACCAGTTTTCCTCATCACACTGGGGGACATAAGCAACCTTTGCATCAAATTTGCCATTAACAGAGTCAGCGCTCAAAGGATTTTGTAAAATGTGGGGCTTCAAGCGTGGTAAGGGCAAAGTTCCAGATTAGGAAGGGTTGCATGCTGGTAGGAGCCGGGTGTGGCTTTGGTCGAGGTGGATTCTGCTCAGAGTTGGATAACACAATAGCCTGTAAAGCCTCCTCAGGTGTCGGCAGCTTTGGCACTAGTGTTGAAGTAAAGTGACCCGGTGCAAGGAGTGGCGCCAGAACCAAAATCAACACTGGGGGTGGTGTATAACCAGATATGGAATCAGAGGGATCAGAGGGAACTGGCAAAGTGCCAAAAATGAGCAGGATGGCATCTCCGAAGTCCTCTACTTACTGTAATGTCACTGATGGACCAGTGATCTCAGGGTGCATTGGGGCTAGACTCTGAATCGGTTGAGATGAAGATTGGGAGTGAGATCAGGAAGCAAGTTGGCACCCTCCCTGGAGTTCATGAGCAGCAGGAAGGGGGGGCAATTCCTGGTCAGATTATGCTTTTTCCTGGACTTAACTTATGTTCGACGAAGTAAAGTTTTGCCTTGTGGTCCTGTGTGGCTTTCGGTTTCATCTGGGCACAGTAATCACAAGATCCTGAAGTCGTGCTCCGACCCCAGGCTCCAAAGATACACTTCATGAGAGTCGGCAGAGGCATCTGTTGACAACAGTCCCTATGTGACATTTTTCCATTTACACTGGAAAACTTTGACAAAAAAGCAGTCTTGAAGTTTAATTAGAAGCTCCAGAGCTGTGTCTGAAGGTGCAGAAAGAAAGGAACTGATATAGCGTATGGATGGCAATTATATGTGGCGACACTTGTCAGTGCCAGAGTGAAATGAAGATGTGGAGCTCCATCTGTCGAAGTGCAGGAATACTGCTTTAAAGTTTTCAGATCCAGTCTGACACCTGGGAAATATTCATAAGGTGTGGAATCTGCAGATAGAAGAATCCATCAGTAATATACATTAAAAAAAGCAAAACTGGTGGCACCCCAGCGGTCATCTTTCTCCCCCTCAGAGCAAATTGCAACAAATGCGCCCAGATCCATAGCCAGTTCAACCCCAGTTTACCCAATGTATACCCAAGAGTATGACTAACTTACTAATGAGTCTTCTGTGTAGAACTGGATACCTGATTTGTTGAAATCCATCAATGTAATTCTGATGAACAGGTGCCTTCACAAAGTGTTGGCAAGTGGGTATAGGAGGTCCAAAGTAGAATAAAATAACAATTTACTGACCTTTGGAAACTGTCTTTGTGGTAGATATTTTATCTACCTTAAGATTCCTCACTACTCAGTTTTTCAGCAGTGCTACCTCTTGTCGGTGGCGTTGTGCGACTGAGCGCTGGCTCAATGCTAATCTAGAAGTGATGGAGCAGAGCGCAACCCCCCTGAGCTCTGACAGTTTTTTGTCTTTTCCCTTTCTGAACCCTCGGATCCAGAGTGTAAAATTTGTTGGTGATAGTCAGCTGATTGCTAATTTGTGACCTTTCTAGAAGTTGAAGAGACCACTCCACAGAACAGAGAGGTGGAAGGGCAGTGAGGAACTGTATTAGTAGAATTTATATAGAGCTTACTACTCCTAAGTGGAGAACTGAAGTGCTTACGACAGATTGCAAGCTATATGGAGTAGGGTGTGTGATAGGAAGGGGATTTCTTTATTTTGAGCCCACGTAGGAAGTTTTTTCATGTCATGCATGATGACCACTATGTTAGTGGATGCAGCGGCTGGGGGTGTTATGGGTAAGGATATGTGATAGATAGATGCTCAAATTATAATTAGAAGGACTGACTAGCTTAGCCACAAGGATAGGGGGATGCTGTATGAAAACACACCAAAATGAGCTAATTACCTTCAGTAACGTCATATCTGGTTGAGACCCTATCTAGCCACAGATTCCTTACCTTAGAATTATCTCCAGGCATCAGACTGGATCCGGAATTTTTTTGTGAGCAGTAACCTTGCGTGCCTGTAGATGGTGTCGTTCGGCTCCGTGCGACATCAATGGCGTCGTCCACGCCATGACTATATAGATGCCACCCATGGACTCTGACATCAGTTACTTTTCACAACTTTTCACACCAGAAGCACCGAGCCCTGAAGTACACTGACCACTGGTTTGGAATACTAGTGCCCTGAAAGGGCAAGGCTGCCTCTAGACATCCATTCGCAGGGCGGGGATGATGGGTGGGTTAGTAAGGAATCTATGGCTAGATAGAGTCTCTACCAGATAAGGCATTACCGAAGGTACGTAATTTGTTCATCTGATAGAGACTTCCAGGCTCAAGTTCCTTTCCTTAGAATAGATATCCAAGCAATACCTCCCTGAAGGTGGACCTGCGGACCAATTTCACATGAGGAAGTCCTGCAGGACCGAACTGGCAAAGTGCCCATCCCTATGGGCCTGACGGTCCAGACAGCAGTGTTTGGTAAGCAGGTGCAGGGATGTCCACTTGCTGCCTGGCAGATGTCCAAGACCGGAACTCAGCGAGCTAACACAGTAGTGGCAGCTTTATTTCTGGTGGAATGAGCACGCAAATCCTCAGGAAGTTTTTTCTTAGCCAATGAGTACCAGATTTTGATACAGAGTACGATCCATAGTGAGATGGTCCCCTTCTGGACTGCCCGTCCTTTCTTCACTCCGACATACTCCACGAAGAGTTGGTCTTCCACCAGGAACTCATTAGTGCAGTCAAGGTAGAACAACAACTCTATGGTGAAGTCGCTCCTATTCCTTGGAGGGATGAGGCGGAGCATAAAACGTAGGCAGAAAAATGGTTTGGCCCATGTGAAATGGAGTGACCATTTTCAGGAGAAAGAAAGCTCTTGTACGAAGCACCAGTTTGTCTGGGTAGATGTTAAGATAAGGAGGCTTGGATGACCAGGTCTGAAGAGCATATGTTATTGCCACCAGGAAGGCCGTCTTGATGGTAAGGAGCCTGAGAGTACAGGATGTCAGGATCAGATTAAGGTCCCACTGAGGCATAATAAAAGGAGAGGGAGGAAACATGTTGGAAAGCTTTCAAAAACATATGTACGAGAGGGGATTGAAAAAGGGAAGGTTGGTCAGGCAACCAAAAAAAAATCTGAGATTGCAGAAAGATATCCCTTAACAGTGCCCAGAGCAGAGACCTGCTGGGCAAGGGAAAGTCTGAACAGGAGAACCTGAGAAAGGATGGCAGAAAGTGGATCAATTTGTCTTTCTGTACACCATGCCACAAATTTTGCCCAACGGCAGGCATAAACCGTCTTAGTAGAGTGATGCCTGTCTGACAAGATAAAGTTACAGACTTCGGGAGGAAGGTCGAACGCTGTCAACTGTTGCCGCTCAATCACCGAGCAAAAAAGCGGCGCGTTGACAGGTTGGGGTAGAGAACCCTCCCCGCTGCTGTGACAGTAGATCCTCCCGAAGGGCAGCCTAATCGGAGGACCAATGGCCATGCTCAACAGCTCGGGATACCGGACTCTCCATGCCCAATCCGGAGCCACAAAGATGAATTGTGCCCGGTCGTTCCTGATCTTCTTGAGAAATCTGGGCAGGAGCAGTATGGGCGGAAATGCGTACAAGAGGCCTGAGCCCCACTCGAGACGAAAAGCGTCTCCGAGCGAGAGCCGCCTTGGAAACTTCAGCGCATAGAACTGCTGACATTGTGCCCACTTACCTGTGGTGAACAGATCTAATCAAGGCTCTCCCCACTCCTGAAAGAGACATTGCACTGTCTCCGGATGGAGATGCCATTCGTGATCCGCGAGGCATCTTCAACTGAGTTTGTCTGCTATGGCGTTCAGAGAACCCGCCAGATGTTGAACCACCAGGGATATGCTCTGCTGTTCCAACCATGTCCAGAGATGCAGAACCTCTTGATAAAGGGTCCACGACCCCACCCCGCCCTATTTGTTGCAGTACCACATGGTGTTGGTGTTGTCTGTGAACACCAGCACTAGCCGTCCCTGGATGGAAGGTAGCAAGGCTTTCATTGAAAATCGGAATACTCTGAGCTCCAACAGGTTGATGTGGAGTCCGGATTCTGCCAGAAACCAGAGTCCTCTGAACTCCACCTCTCCCAGATGGCTGCCCCATCCTGGGAGTGATGCATCTGTCACTACTGTGAGCACTGTTTGGGGAAGGAAGAGGGGTCTGCCGCTGACCCAATCACAGTCGTTGACCACCAGCGCAGATCTTTCGCAGTTCCCTCCGAGATATGGACGATATCAGAGAGATTCCCCTGATGCTGCGCCCATTGGAACTTCAGGTCCCACTGCAGAGCCCGCATATGCATCGGGCATGTGTCACCAGTAGGAAGCAGGAGGCCCTGATGCCCAGCAGCCTCAGAGTCTGTCTCACCGAAATCCAGGACAAAACCTGAAACATCAGAATCATAGCCTGAATATCCTGGACTCGCCGTTTGGGAGGATAGGGCCGAAACTGCACAGTCTCTAGAACAGCTCCGATGAAAGGGAGCGTCTGAGAAGGAGTCAGGTGTGAATTCGGCACGTCGATAGTGAACTTCAGCGAATGCAGGAGGTCTGCCGTAGACTGGAGGTGGGAGATGATAGCCTCGGGTGAACCTGCCTTCAACCGCCAGCCATCGAGATATGGGAAGACTGGCACCCCTGATCTCCGCAGATGAGCTGCTAACACCGCCATCACCTTAGTGAACACCTGAGGGGTGCTGGTGAGGTCAAAGGGGAGCACAGAGAACTGAAAGTGCTCGTGGACCACCGTGAACCACAGGTAACGCCTGTGGGCAGGCAGGACTGGAATGTGGAACACTACTACCATCCAGTCTCCTGGGTCCAAGGCAGATAGGACCTGAGCAAAATTGAGCATTTTGAACTTCTTCTCGAGGAAGAAGTTGAGAGAGCGCAGGTCTAGGAAAGGACGAAGGCCACTGTCCTTCTTGGGCACCAGAAAGTACCGGGAAACACAACCACGACCCACTTCTGGTGTCGACACTCTCTCTATGGCTCCTTTGGCCAAAAGAGACGCCACTTCCTGGAGAAGAGATGATAGGTGGTCTTCCATCAGCCTGTCATACGTAGTTGGCATGGAGGGAGGGGTACCCTCAAAGGGGAGGGAGTAGCCCCCTTGGACAATCAGCAAAACCCACCTGTACGATGTTATGGACTGCCAGCGGGGCAGGTGATGGCAAAACATGCTGCCCTCTGGGTGCCCATGAAAGTAAATGGACAGACTAGAAGGGTTATGAAGCTGCGGCTGCTGGGTGGGTGGTGGACTGATCCGACCGCTGGCACCCGACCCACTGGGCCGGTAGGTACTGCGTCCACGGCCACGCAGATGCTGGAATGCTTGCGCGCCGGGGTGTCTGGGCGGGTAAGAATGTGGTTGTATGCCAATTCTGTGGTCTCGAAAGTAGCGAAAAGTGGATTGAGGGTGACGAGGGGCCACAGAAAGGCCCACTGACCTGGCCGAAGCACTTCTGTCCTTAAAGAGCTCCACTGCCGAATTTGCCTTGTGCCTAAAGAGATGGGACCCCTGAAAGGGCATGTCCATGAGTGATGATTGGACATCCCCAGAAGAGCCAGTAGTCCTCAACCAGGCTTGGCGTCCCAGGGCCACTGTCGATGAAATCGCTCAGCCTAGTGAGTCGGCGGTGTCTAGTCCAGAGCGAATGGCGAGCTTAGCAGTGTCTCTCCCGTAGGTAACAGTCTGGGAGAGCACGGCCCGGGCCTCCTCCCGGACCGTTGACAGCACCTGCGTAACAATATCCCACATGGCATGGGAATAGCTGCCTAAAAAGCATGCTGTGGTCACCGACCACAATAGCAAGACTGGTGGAAGAAAACATGTTCTTGCTAAGTTGTCCAGCCTCTTGGATTCCTGATCCAGTAGGGCATTTGGGAATGCACCAGAATTTACATGAGAAGTGGAGGCTTGGACAACCAAGCTCTCTCGGGTAGGGTATTCCGTGAGGAATTTGGGGTCCCCAGGAGCGGGGCGACAGGCAATAATCCTGTTCACAGGAGTCCCTTTGCTGGGCTTGGACCAGGTATCAAGCAGAACATCAGTAAGTGCTTCAGCAGTTCAGAAGGGAACACTCAAGTCAAAGCATTAGTCTTGACTGCCACCGAGGGCAAGCTATAGTCCAGGAGTCTGACGCCTGGGGATATTTCTAAGGTAAGGCATCTGCAGTCAGAAGTCTCTATCAGATAAGGAGGTAAATCAGAGAAGACCCAGCAATCCATCTGGCGACATGCGTCAGGCAGAGATACTGTTGTATGAGTAAAAGAATACCAAAAAGGGTAAGACCTGGAATTGGGGACATAAGTAGTAGCCACACGCCAATTTATTTACTCTTGTAAAGGCAGGAACACTGCCTACTGATGAATAAATACATCCCATAAAGGAAGTGAAGGTTCACTAAAGGTAGAGGATGTGGCGTTACTGCCGGAGCGCCCAACTTTGGAACTGGGGAACCACATTCGAGTCCCTGCCTCATCTCAACATCCTGTGATTCGGGGCAAATCACTTAATATCCCTGTGCCTAAAAACAAAATTACCTAAATCTGTGTAATGTAACTTGTGCTCATGTAAAGTGCTCCAATGCCCTTGGGGCTGCTATATAAAACTGCAAAAAATACATAAAAAAAAAAAATCAAGGCTGGCAACCTGAGTAGAAACTACACAAACTTTAAAGGCCCAGATTCGAACTACTTCTGCTAGGCCAAAGGAAGCCATAATTTTGAGCATGGGTCCATTTTCCTAGCCCCTCCAGGTCATGAAAGAACTCAAAGACGGGCAAGCACCTGTTGGACAAACCCTAGTTGGGTCGTGGCTCAGAACCCAGCCACACTGACTCCCTGCACATGTGACAGTGGTGAGAGATGAAGCACTTGATTGGTTGCTGCCCTGACAGCACAAGACTGAATCTGCCTGCCTCGAGTTACTCTACTGTTTGCACGCATCCATGGAAGCACAGAAACCCTTGTTCTTTCTAGTTTATAGAAGGAGGCATCTTCCTGACCAAGCATTTCCTCCCAGTATAGCTTCCACCTTCATTATTAGTAGTGAATGATATTTCAGGTTAATAAAAGAGATAATGTGGTGAAAGGAGAATTACCCTAATTCCAATGTTCCGATTAGGGCAGCAGCATGGCACCGGTTTGGTAGTTCTCACTTTGTTCAATCTCAGCCAAGCTCTTCTGACCTTTGAGCCTTCTGAAAAAAACTTCTGATGCATGTCTCCACAAGTATACTGTCCTACTGGGGTATTATTTGTACTAGGATGTTCTGGGCGTTCATGAATTTACGTGATATTTTCTATAACACAGGCTATAATCAATAGCAGTGCTCAAGGGGAGGGGAATCACCCTAACCCTCCAAACTTTTTCCCTAAGGTCGTTCCCAAGGTAACTAACAATCCTAAGCACACGCATACATCAATACAGTATTATAACTCAAAATGTTGCACAAGAAAGAGTAATTCCTTGTGTTCGGTTCTTTGTCTTTTAATTCACAATGCCCAGCCAACACGTGTTTCTTCGATAGGGGATTACCCTGGGACTTCTTCAGGGCTAAAGAACAAGTTACTTCGGTAAAAATATTTCTGTAAGAAACATTAGTTAGTTATAGATTGCTTACCTTAAAATTACCCCCAGGCATCAGACTGGATCCGGAAAGTTTTTTCGTCAGCAGTACATCTGCGCGTCGAAAGGTGGCGTCGGTCGGCTCCGTGTTCGTCGTCGGCGTCGTGTCGCCAGGATGACGTTGCGGCAGCTACTTAGAGGCCGCCCTTGCGCGCTGACGTCAGTTCTGTACACGACTTTCCGCGCCAGAAAACCCAGAGCCATGCCAGACACGGACCACTGGTGCACAAAACTATGGCCCTGAAAGGATGTCTTTAACCCTAGAAATCAGTTCGCAGAACGGGCAGGTTGGGTGGGGCGGTAAGGAATCTATAACTAACTAATGTTTCTTACAGATATATCGTTACCGAAGGTAAGTAACTTGTTCATCTGAAAGAAACACGTTAGTTATAGATTCCTTACCTTAGAATAGATACCCCAGCAATACCAACCCCGGAGGTGGGTCTGCGAACCAAGATCACACCAGAAAATCCTGGAGAACAGAACGGCCAAAGAAGCCGTCTCTCCGGACTTGGCTGTCCAGGCAGTAGTGTTTGGTGAACGTGTGCAATGATGCCCACGTAGCTGCCTGACAGATGTCATTCAGAGAAACTCCCCTCCCCAGGCAGTAGTGGCTGCCGTCGCCCTGGTGGAATGGGCACGTAGCCCCACTGGGGGCTCCTTTTTACCAGAGAATAGCATACTTTGATACACAAGACGACCCATCGAGAAATGGTGCGCTTGTGTACGGCCTGACCTTTTTTGGCACCCAAGTAGCCCACAAAGAGTTGGTCATCCACCCGGAACTGTTTTGTGCGATCCAGATAGAAAGAAAGCCACGTTTTGGGTCCAGAAGGTGGAGCCTCTCCTCCTCTTTCGAAGGATGCGGAGGCGGAAAGAAGGTGGGCAAAGTGATAGTCTGCCCGATGTGGAAGGCAGTGACAACCTTGGGCAGGAAGGATGGACGAGTTCTAAGGACAACTTTGTCCGGATGTACAGAGAGAAAAGGAGGCTTAGAAGAAAGCGCCTGGAGCTCACTCACTCGCCTGGCAGATGTGATGGCCACCAGGAACGCAGTTTTGAAAGTTAAGAGCCGTAAAGGACAGTTATGAAGCGGCTCAAAGGGAGCACACATTAAATAAGTTAAGACCAGGTTCAAGTCCCACTGAGGCATAACGAAGGGAATAGGAGGAAAAAGATGAGTTATGCCTTTCAAGAAGCGGCTTACAACTGGGGACTTGAAAAGGGAAGGCTGATCTGGAAGCCGAAGGAAGGTAGAGATGGCCGAAAGATAGCCTTTGATAGTGCCCAGAGCAGAGCCCTGCTGGGCTAGAGAAAGAAGAAACAAGAGGACCGCAGAAAGAGGGGCAGAAAGGGGATCCACAGCCTTTGCTGTGCACCATGCCACAAACTTGTTCCACCGGCAGGCGTATACCATCTTAGTGGAGGGACGCCTGGCTGCCAAGATTACATCACAGACTTCAGGAGGCAGGTCGAAAGACGTCAACTGCCGCCGCTCAATCTCCACGCAAGGAGGTGGAGGCTGGACAGGTTCGGGTGGAGGACCGTCCCCTGCTGCTGCGACAGAAGATCCTCCCAAAGAGGCAGTCTGATCGGAGGATCGATGGCCATGTTGAGCAGCTTGGGGTACCAGACTCTTCGTGCCCAATCCGGAGCCACAAGAATGACTTGGGCCCGGTCGCGCCTGATCTTCTTCAGCACTCTGGGCAGAAGTGGTATAGGCGGAAAGGTGTACAACAGAACGCAACTCTACTCGCAATGAAAAGCGTCGCCTAGCGAGTGCCGCCTTCGAAATTCCAACGCGCAGAATTGCTGACATTGCGCTTTCTCTTCGGTGGCGAATAGATCTAACCAAGGCTCTCCCCACTGTTGAAAGAGACCTTGCACCACCTCCGAGTGGAGACGCCATTCGTGATCCATCATGCACCTGCGGCTGAGTTTGTCTGCCCTGGCGTTCAGGTAACCTGCCAGGTGTTGAACCACCAGGGATATGCCCTGATGTTCCAGCCATGTCCAGAGGGCCTCTTGACATCGGGTCCACACCACACCCCGCCCTGTTTGTTGCAGTACCACATGGCGGTGGTGTTGTACGTGAACACCTGCACTACTCTTCCCCGGACAGAGGGAAGGAATGCCTTCAGTGCAAGACGAATCGCCTGGAGCTCCAGAAGGTTGATGTGGAGCCCGGACTCCGCCGGAGACCAGAGGCCTCTGATCTCCGCCTCTCCCATGTGGCCGCCCCATCCCAGAAGGGATGCGTCTGTCACCACAGTGTGGTCTGGTTGGAGAAGGGAGAGGGATTTGCCATTGACCCAATCCTGGTTTGTGAGCCACCACTGCAGTTGTCGTGCAGTGCCCTCCGAGATCTGGACGCAATCGGACAGATTCCCCTGATGCTGCGCCCACTGGAACTTCAGGTCCAACTGCAGAGCCCGCATATGCCACCTGGCATGATCGACCAGCAGGATGCAGGAGGCCATGAGGCCCAGCAGCCTCAGAGTCATTCTGACCGAAACCCGGGATGGAGGCTGAAAGATCGGAATCGTAGCCTGAATATCCCGGACTTGCTGTTCGGGAGGATAGACCCGAAACTGCGTCGTGTCCAGAACCGCTCCGATGAAGAGGAGCTTCTGAGAGGGAATCAGGTGTGACTTCGGCACATTGATGGAGAACCCCAGCAAATGCAGGAGATCGGCCGTAGTCTGGAGGTGGGAGACAACTGCCTGGGGCGAGCCCGCCTTCAACAGCCAGTCGTCGAGATAGGGGAAGACTGAAACCCCCGATCTGCGCAGATGAGCTGCGACCACCGCCATCACTTTCGTGAACACCCGAGAGGCGCTGGTAAGGCCAAAGGGGAGCACGGTAAATTGAAAATGCTCGTGGCCTACCATGAACCGTAGGTAACGCCGGTGGGCCGGCAGGACGGGGATGTGAAAATAAGCGTCCTGAAAGTCCAACGCTACCATCCAGTCTTCCGGGTCGAGGGCAGACAGGACCTGAGCAAGCATCAACATCTTGAACTTCTCCTTCCGGAGGAAGCGGTTGACGTTCCTGAGATCCAAGATAGGACGCAGGCCCTTGTCCTTCTTGGGGACCAGAAAGTAGTGGGAGTAGCAACCACGACCTACTTCTGGGACAGGAACGCGCTCGATGGCTCCCTTGGCCAAGAGTGCCAAAACTTCCTGTTGGAGAAGGCCCAGGTGATCCTCCGACATGCGGTGGTATTGAGGTGGCATGGCTGGAGGGGTAGTCTTGAAGGGGAGGGAGTAACCCCTTCGGGCTATTTGCAAAACCCACCTGTCCGACGTGATGGTGCGCCAGTGGGGGAGGTGATGGTGAATCCTGCTGCCCACTGGCGTTTGATGGGCCTGAAAGGTCTGACTAGGAGGGTTTGGAGGCTGCTGCGGAGGGGGGTTGGTGGACTGGCCCGCCCGCTGGCCCCCGGAACCATGACGGTTGTTTCCACGTCCCCGCGAAGGTTGGGTAACTTGCTGCGGCCTGTGGCTCTGGCGGGACGTAGCGGGGCACCCCTTCCGTAGCCACGAAAGGGGCGAAAAGCAGACTGCGCAGGGCGGGTGGAGAGGCTCAAGGACTTGGCCGTAGCCCGGGAGTCCTTGAAACGCTCTAGAGCGTTGTCTGCTTTGTCGCCAAAAAGGCGACGGCCATCAAAGGGCATGTCCATCAAGGTGTTCTGGACATCCCCTGAAAACTATCCAAAAAAGAGAGGGACCCCTTACACACCGAAGGAGTAGGGTGCTATACAACTGTATCAACAGAAAAATGCTCCTTTGGACTTAATATCAGTGCTCATAATCACAAGGACTGATTATGTCAACTACCCCCAGTCCTTACTCATTCATACCTTCATTCATAAAGCTAGGAGATATAACCATATACCCAAGGCTAACACTACAAACAACAAATTTATAGTAAAATATATATCAATTTATTAAAAAGTACATTAGTCTTATGGTATATCAACCAGCAGTTGTACCATTGTATAAAACAACGTTAAAATTAAATAAAATTACAGTGCATTTAATCAACAAATCCGAGAGAAATACATTTTCATAAAAAACCATCACAGATTAAAAAGACGAGAGTACATACAACAGACAAGAAGATATGTCATTGAAACTATACACATCCGTATTTACTAAATGTTGCCGGCTGACATTTGGTACTATCTTAATGTAGAGTGCTCAATGGCCCCAGCCTCTTCACGGACTGTGTTTCTTATGGGTAGCGTCGACGCGTTTCGATGGAGATATTTATAATACCATCTTTCTCAAGACAAAAAAATGTTTTTACTCTTCGAACCTGACTGGTTCCTACTGGAATCCTTTAAAACACCTGATAGGAAAACACAGAAATTAATATATTTATATCTCTAAAGTATTTCTAAATAAGGTTAACAGTGCAATAAACAATATACAAAACACTTTTTATTCTGATCCCCAACAATGACTTTTCAGATAATATTATTTTAGATTAATGGACATTTCAGATTTAAAAAGATGACACAGTAGGTGTAGGGTACACTCGTCCCTACGCAGACTTGCTGCTATGTACATCTGTAGAGCCTCTCAAAACATGATCCCCACTGTCATTGTGCTTGGGCATATTCGTTATAGCTCCTCATATACACAGACTTGCACTCAGAACCCCTCTATTTGCCACACCTCATTCATACTGATAAGGACAGAAGTTCTAACTGTCTATTTCAGTTGTTCTCAAAGGAATTTATTCTTTTAACGTGTTGTAACATCTACTGCATAATATCTCACCTCTTCTTAATAGTAGGTGGGTCATGTATTGAAGATGGAGGATTGGGACAGTTATCTCCGTTCACCTCGTTAATATCCAGTTTTAGATTATGTATCGGGATGTAACTGAAAAATATTTTACATATGTTATCCCAACTTCACATGGTCAAATGACCATACCACTGTATTTAAAAACTGTCTGCATCTCACCTTATATGATGCCTATAGCAGCCCAAGGTCGAAATAATAAGCCTAAGGCTGAAGTTGGTGTAATGGTTGCCACCGTTCTGTGAAAAAGTATATGTATATTTAAATTTAGCCTTAATTTTCCTTCAAAAAGTCATAGATGTTATTAACATCCTATTTTCTGTAATGCGGGCTAGTATTTCACATACCTACTTTACAGGAGCTGTGATATACGGTTGGAACTTGTAGGTTGATTATACCCGCCGAAAATCTCCCCTTTTCCTAATTGGGGTCTGGAGGAAATAAGAAAAAAGAAAAAAGATTTTTTTTAAATAGTGAAACTTTATCTCCTCCTCTCTTGCTGTCTACATCTCTACCTCATGCCGTCCGTTCACTAAATTTAATGCCAACATGGCTACGGGTGGCAGAAGCGACTTACTCATGGGTTTTAAATCCCCCTACCCTTTCTATTAGGTGCTATAGGCATCATATAAGGTGAGATGCAGACAGTTTTTAAATACAGTGGTATGGTCATTTGACCATGTGAAGTTGGGATAACTTATATGTAAAATATTTTTCAGTTACATCCCGATACATAATCTAAAACTGGATATTAACGAGGTGAACGGAGATAACTGTCCCAATCCTCCATCTTCAATACATGACCCACCAACTATTAAGAGGTGAGATATTATGCAGTAGATGTTACAACACATGTTAAAAGAATAAATTCCTTTGAGAACAACTGAAATAGACAGTTAGGACTTCTGTCCTTATCAGTATGAATCGGTGTGGCAAATAGAGGGGTTCTGAGTGCAAGTCTGTGTATATGAGGAGCTATAACGAATATGCCCAAGCACAATGACAGTGGGGATCATGTTTTGAGAGGCTCTACAGATGTACATAGCAGCAAGTCTGCGTAGGGACGAGTGTACCCTACACCTACTGTGTCATCTTTTTAAATCTGAAATGTCCATTAATCTAAAATAATATTATCTGAAAAGTCATTGTTGGGGATCAGAATAAAAAGTGTTTTGTATATTGTTTATTGCACTGTTAACCTTATTTAGAAATACTTTAGAGATATAAATATATACATTTCTGTGTTTTCCTATCAGGTGTTTTAAAGGGTTCCAGCAGGAACCAGTCAGGTTCGAAGAGTAAAAACATTTTTTTGCCTTGAGAAAGATGGGATTATAAATATCTCCATCGAAACGCGTCGACGCTACCCATAAGAAACACAATCCGTGAAGAGACTGGGGCCATTGAGCACTCTACATTAAGATAGTACCAAATGTCAGCCGGCAACATTTAGTAAATACGGATGTGTATAGTTTCAATGACATATCTTCTTGTCTGTTGTATGTACTCTCGTCTTTTTAATCTGTGATTGTTTTTTATGAAAATGTATTTCTTTTGGATATGTTGATTAAATGCACTGTAATTTTATTTAATTTTAACGTTGTTTGACACAATGGTACAACTGCTGGTTGATATACCATAAGACTAATGTACTTTTTAATAAATTGATATATATTTTACTATAAATTTGTTGTTTGTAGTGTTAGCCTTGGGTATATGGTTATATCTCCTAGCTTTATGAATGCAGAAGGTATGAATGAGTAAGGACTGGGGGTAGTTGACATAATCAGTCCTTGTGATTATGAGCACTAATATTAAGTCCAAAGGAGCATTTTTCTCTTGATACAGTTGTATAGCATCCCCTGAAAAGCCAGTCGACCTCATCCAGGCGTAACGACGAAGCGCTACCAACATTGAAATGGTCCTGCCCAGAGAGTCGGCGGTATCCAGCCCACAACGTATGGCAAACTTCGCTGCATCCCTCCCGGCGGCAACAGCCTGGGAGAGCACTGCCCGGGCCTCCTCCGGACACTGAGGTAGCACCTGCGCCACCGTATCCCACACCGAGTGGGAATAACGGCCCAAGAGACATGCAGTGTTTACCGACCGCAGTCCTAAGCTGGCGGAAGAGAACATTTTCTTCCCAAGGTGGTCCAGCTTCTTGGATTCCCTTTCCGGGGCAGTGGTAGGAAATGCGCTTTTGGAAGTGGAGGCTTGGACTACCAAGCTCTCCGGGGTGGGGTGTTGGGAGAGGAAAGTGGGGTCGCCCGGGCGTCGGGCAATCATCCTGTCAACGGGAGCCCCCGTGTTGGGCCTGGACCACGTGCCCAAAAGCACGTCAGTGAGGGCCTCATTGAATGGCAGCAAGGGCTCCGAAGAGCTCGCAGCCGGCTGAAGCACCTCTGTCAGGAGGTTAGTCCTGACCGCCACTGTAGGAAGCTCGAGGTTGAGAGCCTCGGCCGCCCTACGCAACACCACTGAGTATGACGCTCCCTCCTCCGTAGCCACGGTAGGAGGAGACAACATTCCAAGGTCAGGGGAGGTGTCCAAACCACTGGCATCCCCCAGTTCCTCTCTCCAGTCATGTTCACTGTCCAACTGGTCAGTCAGAGGGTCACCTGACCCCTCCCAGTCCTCCTCCTCATCCTCTGGGTGCCATTCTGGTTGAAAAGGGACCCCAGGAGTAAACAGGGGCATAAAAACCCCACTCTGCGCCGGATCCAGCGTCGGGCGACGCCGGTCCGGGTTCACGTCGGGATGGAGGCCGGGGTCGACGCCGGCTGGGGGGCCGAGCGGCGTCAAATGCGGTAGTGGTTCCGGAGGAAGCGGCGCCGGTGGAGGTTTAATCAGGTCAACCAGCGCCGATCTGGATCCAGGCCTGGATCCAAGGGGGGGCCTACGGTGCCAGAGCTGCCGGCAAAGAAGGCCTAGGCCTCCCAACCGAATCCGCCGGGCCCGAAGGCGCGCCGGCGGGTTCAGGCTGCCCAAAGATGGCATGCATCGCCTCGTAGAACGTACGAAGCTGGGCGGGAGTCACTCCGGGTCCCAGGAAGGGAGGGAAACGCGGAGGCGACTCTTCGGGCTCTGCGCGCGGAGCTGCGGGAGGGGCACTACCCGCATCCCTCGTCGAGTCGGCCGACCGACGAGGAGAAGTCGAAGAGCGATGCTGCTTCTTCGACTTCTTCTTATGCTTCGACTTACCCGATCCCGAGTGCAAAGACTTCGATGACTTGGACGAATGGTGGTGGCTCCGCGACCGGTCCCGCGACCTCCCTCGCGACCGGGACCTCGAACGGCGCAGAGCCGACTGCCGGCGCTCAAGCAGCTTTCGGGACCGCTCCCGCAAAGCCTTCGGCGCCATCGACCGGCAGTCGGAGCACGACTTGGGGTCGTGGTCGCGCTCCAGACAAAAGAGGCACACGCGGTGCGATCCGTCACCAACATCAGCCGGTTACAGGAACCGCATGCCTTGAAGCCGGGCATCCCTCGTGCACCAGGAGTCGAAGACTCGATAAAGAAGTCGACAAAAGTCAAGCAAAAAGTCAGTCAAAAAGTGACTGGAGGTACCGCTCTTCCCGGATCTGCGCTGGCTGGCGCGAAAAAAGAAAGAACTGACGTCAGCACGCGAGGGTGGCGTCTAAGTAGCTGCTGCGGCATCATCCCGGCGACACGACGCCGATGACGAACGCGGAGCCGACCGACACCACCTTCCGACGCGCAGAGGTACTGCTGACGAAAAAACTTTCCGGATCCAGTCTGATGCCTGGGGGTAATTCTAAGGTAAGGAATCTATAACTAACGTGTTTCTTTCAGATAGAACATGATATCAGTTTTGAAACCAATTTGTATCGACAATATTTACAACATGGTGAAGAAGCAATTCACCATTGTGTAGACACCCACTAAGATGGTGTGTATATACAGACAAAAATCACAATCTCATCTGTATAGTGGAAACCCATGCATCCTGTATTCCTGTGACTGAATATCCAATCATGTGCTCAAACTCCCAGATTGTGTTGTGTTCGAAATGCATATTAGAAAAGGTAGAATCATTTTATGGTGCCCAGTATTGACATCATTTAAACTATCATGACTTAGAACCGTGTTTGAATATAGCCAATACTAATCGTGTGACAAAAGAATATCCCTACACCTCACTGTTACTTAGACCAATCCTACCCGTCAGGCTCGCCACTTCTCTTAATTTCGCTCACCTACAATGGAGAGTGAGATATCAACCAAAGCTCCTAGATGTATTTTGAAGATCATATCGGTTAAACATGTGATACCACCCTTCTGTTATAGAATCATATATAATGTCTCACGTCCCTTACCTCTCCGCCGGACCTACTTCCGACCCGGCTGGTCATATAATTTTGTGTCCTCCTTTGATTGAGCCAGTGGCTCCCGTGTTATTATCTCCTGTTGATCAAATTCCAAAATTGCTTATTAGTCCGATCTATACTTTACCCCATTAGGTCACTTAGTATCGAGAGAGACTATTCGTGTCTTACCTAATAGCAGGGTTAAGTACACACCGACTACTGTTCAGTCCAGTGTGAAACGATATGGTGTTCCGATATTTCTTGTTAAGAATAGTTTAGTTCCCCACGGTACTGCACGAACCCCTAGTCTCCGACCCGGCTATTTCAAGCGCATATTTATCTCATACCTCTTGGCGAGTACGCTTCAAAGTCCAATCTCCTCCCGCAGCCGTGTCGTGCACTGTAAACCGGAAGCGGAAGTAAGGACCTCAGGCCCGTTATTTGGATCCTTTGATTCCATATCGACTAGAACGCTAACCTCAAAAGCCACCTGTTAGGATCCTCACCCGGGACTGCCCCCAAATCTCTTCTATGTTCATTGTTAATATGTTCCCTTGATGCGAGCACCACAAATAACTGATTATTATCCGAAGTGTCCTGGGTTCGAGTAATGGTGACTGTGTGTTACCCAGTAATGCATTTCATTATGTAGGGCTAATTTCATTCTAATGGTGTAATTCCCTATGTGGGACTGCTCATTCGCAGTATAATGCTCGTGACACCAGTCAGACCACCCCAAAAGAGTATGTATTTGCTATGAATTAAGTAACTTCACATTCCTTGAGTACATTCCTTACAGCAGGAAGTCCTCCACATAGGCCAACACGAATTGTATGGAGGCGTACATAGTGACATAATATTGATTCCATGAGGTCACTACAGTGCATTTCAAAGTACTTTGTTACGAATGCATAAGATAACATTAGGTCAAAACATTTCAGATACATTGGTTATCATATTCATTAACATTTCCTTGTGTTCCCTATCTTCCTCCCAAACTACGCCCCCATATCTCTCAGGTAACTGTACCCCCCTAGTCTCCTAGGAAATATTGCAACTCGTGGTCCGTATTAAGGCCTCGTTCAACGGATTTAAGACGCATGATCCACATTGCTTCGGTGCGTCTTAATTTAAGCTCTCAGTTGCCTCCCAAGGGATTTTGCGATAGTATGTCAATACCGTACAAGGAAAATTATTTGTGTGAGCCCTGTGCCTCGCACTCCACGACATGTATCGCCGTAGGATATCTTACGTCTTGTTGTTTGAGTGCTCTTACATGTTCCCCGATTCTGTCTTTCAGGGCTCTGATTGTGCTCCCTACGTACATACGATTGCATTTGCATTCAATGATGTAGACGACAAATTTGGAAATACAATTAATGTTGTGTCTGATTGTGTACATCTTGTCATCATGTCCACTGAATTCCTTCTTTTTGCCCATTGCTCACCTGCAGACCCCACAAGCACCACATTTGTGGAATCCCAAAGATTGTTGTGTGAGCCAGTTTATCTCCTTTTTATCTCGGGAGAAACTCGGACTCAACATGGATTTTGATGTTCTGCCCTTCCTGAATGTGATCCCTGGTTTAGCTCGTGTAAGTCTCTAGTGATTTGTCCGCCATCAGTATGCCCAAATGTTTGTTCATACTTTTCACTAGTGTTGTGGTCAATCCATTGTAGTTTGTTACAAGTCTGATTACCTGCTCCAGTTTTTTGGTTGCAGACTTCTCTTTCAGAGTGTCACGTCTCTGTATTCCCAAGACTTTAGGTTCAGCTTTCCCAACCGTATGCATATTGTAGCCCCTTGCCATGAAGCGCGTTTGCATACTTTCGACACAGGGGTTGAAATCACTCTCCTCACTGCAATTTCTTCTCGCTCTTATGAATTATCCAAATAGAATGGCCTGAATCCGGTGTGAGGGATGTGCACTCGTGGCATGCAATAAGGAAT
Source organism: Calotriton arnoldi (assembly GCA_963921515.1). NCBI lineage: Eukaryota > Metazoa > Chordata > Amphibia > Caudata > Salamandridae > Calotriton > Calotriton arnoldi. The sequence continues at coordinate 1,497,523 of CAWUFW010003966.1, forward strand.
TGCATGCTGTCAGTTTTCGGTGTAGTCTGCTCTGTAGTTTATTGTCCACCACATATAGTTCAACATCTAAAAATGCTATGTTGGGGGCGTGGCCAAGATGGCGGCAAGGTAGGACGCTGCTTTCGGAGCTTCTGCCCGTCGTCCGCCCAGCATTGCGTCCTATCGGGCTCAGCCCGACCGAAGGGACCCCGTGTTTGGCGCATCTCGCTCCGGAGGTGTAGGAGATCCTGGCAGGAGGTTTTGGGGACTGTGCTCCGCCCCGGGCCGCTCTGCGCAGGGCCAGACGCCCACCAGGGCCTGCCGATAACTGGATCTTCCTGAGGTGGTGGGCCGCGCGGAGCGGGAGACCCGCATCGCTGTGGCTCTCTCGAGGCCAGCCCGCAGATCGCACAGCCCACATCTCCTCAGCACCTTCGGACAAGGCGGTACACCCCTGGCAGTGGTGTGCCCTGATGACATGACCCCCTCCGAAGAGGCCTGCACACACCCTCGGCCTTGGCCTCCGCATGCACCCGGTGGCCGCGTTTGGCCTCGGGCTAAAGTAGCGAGGGGGACCCTTGTTTCCACACCCACGTGACTGCATTGACGGCCTGGCGGAGCTCCGAGCCCCGATCTGTGACAGAGTCTCCCCTACCCTCCACCTTTGTCGACAGCTCCCGGGCCACCACCAGTGGAAGCGGACAGCACAAAGCCACAAGGAGCATTTCGGTGGGCCGGCAGTGACGGGAAACGATTGCGGCAGGTGCAGGCGTCATCTGGGCCCAGCCATTTCAGCCCCCACCTCAACGAGACCAGTATACTAAGGGGCGTGCAAGCGCGGCCTCCATTAGCTGGGAGCCGCCGAGAGCGGGACGCGACGGTTTACGGAAGCGGCCCAGCTAGGCCTGGGTGCGGCTTGTGGGCCTCGTGTTTCCCAGCTTGCCCCCCCACCTCCGAGGACTGCGCCAGTGCTTCACCTCATTCAAGCCACCCCACCATGGACTTGGGCAGTCAGCGGGCCGCGCCACTATCCCCGGCCGCACCGCAGCTCCGCAGGAAAGCAGGTACAGGGGCTTATGAGACGTAGGAGGAAGCCCTGGGCTACTTTCCCCATGGTCTGCATCACTGACTGGGGACATCATTAACTACTGGGTTGGCCCAGCCTCGGGTATTGGCTTCTTCTGCTCAGCAGGGGGCTTCACCGCGCCCCTCACCATGCAAAGCTCCCGCAGGGGTGGCATCACTTTAAGACACTACACCCGTCTCAGAGCGCTAACAGGGCGGTGGTTGACCCCTGACATCCCCTGCGCCCCGAAGGCCTTTCGTCCCGCGGGTTAGTTGGCCCCAACCGCACATAAGGCAGTGATCTGAAAGAAGTGCTTGGACATGGAGAGCGCTTGGCAGCCGGCTTGATTCGCGGAGGGGCGTTGACTAGGAGTGACTTTGAGCCTCAGGCGGGTCGTCAACGTCTGGCCTAAGAAGCTGCCTACCTTGCACACCACCGGCCAGCTACCCTCACCCCATTAGTCTGCCTGGTCCGCCATGACACGAAAGGGAGCGGGACTATGTCCTCCACGAGAGGAAAAAAGAAGAAATCCCTGAAAGATCTTTTCACCCGTCAACAAAGCAGCAGCGCAATGGAGCACTCGCATCAGGGGGACGCCGCCCACGCGAAAGCTGATAGTCCCTCTGAGGAACCAGTGACTCAGGCTTTTCTTGAATCGCTCTTTCTGACACTGCGAGAGGATCTCCAAACTGTCAAAAAGGACCTTACGTCCGAGACATGGACGGCATAGTTGAGCGAGTGGCCGCTTTGGAAGACAGAGGAGATAATAGAGACACGGAACTGTCCACCTTGCAACACAAGATCATCCGCCTTCAGGATCAACACACAGATCTACAGTCCCACCTGGAGGACTTAGAGAATCTCTCCCGAAGGCACAACATCAGAATTCGGGGAGTGACAGTCACGGCGGACACAGATGACCTCTTCGCCTTTACCGGTGAGCTAGTCAACCACATCCTCGGCAACTCACCGGACACGGAGATACGGCTAGATCGCGCGCAACGCTCCCCCAGCGGACATTTTGGTTTGTGTACAGGACTTCCGGACCAAAGAAACGATCCTGAACAAAGCTAGGTCCTTACACCCCATCACGTTTAAAGGACAGTCACCTGTGCTTTTCCAGGATCTTGCCCTCCTCACCCTCCAGAAACGCCGGCAATTCCGGCCCATTACGGCTCACCTACGCCAACAAGGTATTTCCTACTCCTGGGGGCATCCATTTCGCCTTATCTTTCGGCACAACGGCAAACTCCTACAGCTGCGGTCCCTCACGGAGGCCAGTCGGCTTCTGGGAGTCGAGCTCCCTCAGGATGAAGACGGCCGGCTCAGCCCTGCAACCGGACCTGGCGTTTCCCCTTCAGGCTGGCAGCGACAGGGTCACAGGCAAGGAACACACTGCCCAGATCCAGCAGAGATCGCCAAGGGCCAGCGGGCGGTCCCGGAGTCCACGACGGAGGCTCTGGCGAAGACGCATTCTTGAATACCGAGCTTGGGATGGTGACCCCATGCTCCTTCTTGGCATCAGGGGTGGGCGGGAAGGAGGAGGCAGTTCTTGGCCACACTATGGACCCCACTGTGACTTCACTCTCGTCATCTCAGGATGACGGACTCTTTTTTTCGAACTCTGGTTCCTGTTCTTTGCAATGTTTTTGTTGCTGGTTTTGGGGGTTTTCTTTTTACTGTTCTTTTTTGGGGTCCCTCGTCCACCATTTTCTATCCAAACGGGATTCAGGGGTACTGTCTTGCTGCCCCTGGCGCCCACCTACCCACACGGGCACAGAGTTCACACTTGGAGATCTTTGTGGTCCCCCGATTCTTAGATGGTCCCTACAGAGCTTAGAATCCTAACTTTGATGTGAGGGGTCTCAACAACCCCGTTAAGCAGAGGGCAGCCCTCTCGTATCTGGAGAATTCCAAGGCGGATTTCGGTCTCCTCCAGGAGACGCACTTACTGGCTCGGGATTGTCACCGCCTAAAGTCCCACCTGTTCCCAAAGCAATTCTTCTCCTCCAGCTCCACTAAAACAGCCGGGGTTGCCATTTTAGTCTCCCGCGCCTTTCAGGGCAGAGTACTTCAGAAGGAAGCCGAAATTAAATGGCGGCTCCTCAACTATCAGTTCTCCATAGGGGGTCAAACGTTTGTAGCTGGGTCTATTTATGCTCCCAACGAGGGTCAAGAGAAGTTCCTTCATGAGGCGCTGTTAGAGGCCACAGTGACAGGGGAGTGGGGCATCCTCCTGGGAGGTGACTTAAATTTAGTATTTGACAACACTAGTGACAGATCAAGTCAGCGCTCGGGTCAGACGGGAGCACTCTCCCAATCGGGGCAGGACAGACTGAAGGAATTGGGCATGATAGATCTCTGGCGCCACTTCCACCCCCAGGGCTGCGAATACTCTTTTTACTCGAGTGCGCACAAAACCTATGCTAGGCTTGACTACTTCCTTGGCTCTGAGTCCATCTGCGCCCACACCACTGACGTGGAAATACTAGCTGCCTCCCTCTCAGACCACGCTCAGGTCATAATCACACTCACTCTCCCCCCTTTGCAGCGACCCTCCCATCAATAGCGCTTGCGGGACATTCTCTTACATCGCCCTGACATAGTCACGCAAATACAGCAAGCCATAGAGGACTATTTCACACATGGCGATAATCAGGACACCCCCATATCGACGCAATGGGTGGCGCTCAAGGCGGTAATTAGGGGGGCATTCAAAGCGATCTCGGCTGCAGATAATGCCGAGCGCAGACGGAAGGTGGACAACCTCACGCGAAGGACTAAGGAGTTGAAGCAAATGCACCAGCGGACCGGGGCACCCAGGATTTGGCGTCAGCTGTGCGGAGTAAGGACGCAGTTGGCGGCCATCGACCAAGATCGGGCAGAATACGTGGCCTTGCGCCTACGCCAGGCATTCTATACAGGGGGGGACAGATGTGGCCGCCTCTTGGCACACAAGCTGCGGGAGGCCAGACAGATTCAGGGGGTTCACGAATTGCGCGACGCTGCTGGAGGGAAGGTGACAGAGGATTCGGACATAGCCGAGACCTTCCGCGATTTTTATGCACAACTCTATACGGGACAACGGTTGGATGGTTCACTCGGAGACGCTTACATAGCGGAAGCCCGGCTCCCCTCCCTAACTCGGGACCAAGCTGATCACTTGGAGAGAGAGATCCGGGTTGAAGAAGTCATAGCCGCCATCTCGCGCCTCAAACTCGCTAAGTCGCCTGGGCCCGATGGATATTCGGCAGCCTTTTATAAACAGTTCTGCTCGACGGTGGCACCTTTTCTAACCCGCCTCTTTAACTCCTTTGTGCTCACCGGAGCAATCCCAGAGGACATGCTCGAGGCGGCCATAGTCGTCATCCCAAAGCCCGGTAAGGACAAGACTAGTCGCGGGGCATACCGCCCCATATCTCTCCTTAACATTGATCTTAAGCTTTATACGGGGATTCTCGCCTGGCGCCCTACATGCCTGGGTTAATCGACCCCGACCAGGCGGGTTTTATCCCTCAACGCCAGACGAGGGACAATACCAAACGGGTCCTTCACCTTATCGAAAAGGCCTCTCGGACGCATGGAGAATACATGCTCCTCACCATCGACGCGGAGAAGGCCTTCGACAGAGTCCACTGGCCACACTTAGAACGCGTACTGACGCACGTTGGGATGGGAGAAAAGCTGCGGACCCACATTTTCAATCGTTATCGATTCCCTACAGTTTCTGTACGAGTCAATGGACACACGTCGACTCGTTTTAGTATAGGTAGAGGCACGAGACAGGGGTGCCTGCTCTTCGCGCTCTATATGGAGCCTTTGGCTCAAAGAATCCGGCGTAACCCTCTTATCACTGGGATTAAGTTCGGTAGTGACTCCCATACTATTAGCCTCTACGCGGACGACGTCCTGGTCACGCTCTGACCCTGTCCCCGCACTGAGGGCCTTTCTGGCAGACCTGGAAGGCTTCGCGCAGGTCTCGGGATTTAAGGTCAATGTGGAGAAGTCTGTCGCGCTCAATCTGTCCCTGTCGCCCTCCACACTGGCGCGCCTCAGAACTCAACACCCTATCCAGTGGGCAGATGAAACTGTTACATATTTAGGCGTTCAGCTGGCACCTACGGTGCCAGAGATAGTCTCTGCCAACTATGCCAAACTACAGAGTCGGATACGGGCTGAACTGTGGCGGTGGAAACACTTCCCGATATCCTGGTTGGGTAGAGTGGCCGCCACCAAAATGATGGTTCTGCCCCAAATACTATACGTGTTCCAGACTCTCCCCCTGCGACCACCCCCGGGGTGGATCAAACAGGTCCAATCCGAGCTTTCACAGTTCATCTGGCGAGGCCGCAGACCACGGCTGAAGAGATCCATCACTATGTTGCCTCCTGAGGAGGGCGGGCTGGGAGTCCCCGACCTACAGCTTTATTACCAGGCGGCGCAATTGCGCCACTTGGTCGAATGGAGTTGTGCCGAGTCCGAGAGACACTGGCTGTTTCAGGATCAGGCAGTGGCAGCCACGCCACTGCAGAAGGTTCCTTTCCTCCGAAAGATACATAGACCCCCAACCTCTATGCATCTTATATCACTCGTACGACCCTGGAAACTTGGGATCAAACTAACCATAGGCACAACCTGACTACCTTCCCTTCGCCACTCACCCCACTCTTCGACAACCCCGATTTCCAGCTAGGTATGGGTGAGACTACTTTCTCAAGTTGGCGCCCCACGGAATGCCGCTCACTGGGACACTTATTTGACGTGGATGGGATCATTCCTTTCCCTCAGATCAGAGCATATTACGGGATTCCCGAGTCCGAGAGGTTACAGTACCTGCAGCTCCGCCACTGGGCGCTACACCCGCACATTAGACCACATGCCCAACGCCACCTTACTCCCTACGAAAAATGGCTCATAACACGCACAGCGGACAAGAAATTAATTTCAGATCTTTATAAGATGCTGCTCTCCCGGCACACACACACGTAAAACACCGGTCGCGCGATCTGGGAGCGGGACCTTGGCCGGTCCCTCAGCCATAAAGAGTGGGAGGGAGTGTACTACAGGGCACGCCACTCGGCACGCAACATGGGGCTGACAGAAACACTGACGAAAGTGACCACATATTGGTACTACACGCCTGAGCGCATCCATAAGACTGACCCCCGCCAAAGTTCGGACTGCTGGCGGGGCTGTGGGAAACGGGGTACACTGGTGCACCTCCTCTGGAACTGCGACCAAATACAACCCTATTGGTCCCAAATTCTCGACGAGATAGATAAGCACCTAGATACCCAAATACCGCGATTCCCTGCTTATGTTCTGCTAGGCCTACCAAACCCCCTAACATACCCACTTAAATCTAGGCGCAGCCGTCAGATCGCGATTGCTCTGGGCTCTGCCACACAGAACATCCTTATCCATTGGAAGACCCCCCATGTACCTACCTTCACGGGTTGGTTGCAGCGCTTATGGTCAGTTCTGGGGATTGAAAAGATGACACTCACCTTGGCGGGGAAGGGTTCCACCTTTGTAGACCTCTGGCAACCTTTTCTTTCTCTTCTGACATCAGAATTCCGTGAACTAACGTGTCCGAGGTACCTACGCCTCCTGCCCCACACACTGCGGAGAGCCAGGACGCACAGTTGCAAAATGCGGCTTAGTGGGACCCTTTATTGACCATCGATTTGGTGGACGAGGGTCGGGAGGGGGGAGGTAGGGCTGGGTAAGATAAGTTTCCTTTTTTCTATATTGGTTGTAATGTTTCCTTTGCTGTTCAGCACTACCCCAGACACCCAGGGCCGATTTCGTCCACAAAGCTATGTATGTACGGCTTTGTTGGATCTTTCGTACTTATTTAATGAATATCAATAAAAAGATTTAAACCTAAAAATGCTATGTTAGTGTCACTGTATTGGTAGGTGAATTTGATGTCCATGGTGTTTGCGTTTAGGAAATTGCAAAATTGTGTGAGTTTCTCTGGGGTCCCTGACCATATCATTAAGCAATCATCGATGTAACGCCCCCAATATATCATTGAATCGTTCCAGTCGCTCCCTTTACGGCCCCAAATCCAATCATCTTCTAACCAACCCAAGAACAGGTTCGCAAATGAAGGGGAGAATATTGATCCCATGGCGACTCCCTGCATCTGTCTGTACCATTGGCTCTCGAACAGGAAGAAGTTGTTATACAGTATCAGATCAACCATAGCCATAAGCATCTCCGTGTGCTCCCACTGAGTCACAGATCTCATATTAAGATACCGTTCCATTGCTTTCAGACCCAAGTTAGTTTTAATGCTAGTGTATAGTGATACTACGTCTAGTGTGGCCAGGATCATTCCCTCCTCCCATGTCAAATCAGCAAGGATACTAAGGATGTGCTTGGTGTCCCTAATGTATGAGGGGAGGTTGCGTACCAAAGGTTGAAGGAAGAGGTCCACATATTGAGCTAGTCTTTCTGTCGGGCCCCCAATGCTGGACACAATTGGTCTCCCTGGTAGGAAGGGTAAGTGCTTGTGTACTTTGGGAAGAGTATAGAGCCATGGGAACGTTGGCCTAAACACCTTGTATTCATCATCATCAATAAGGCCCTTATCGTGCCACTCCTTAAGACCCTTATTGATTTTATTTGTGAGTGACCAAATGGGATTCGAATCCAATTTCTCATAACAGGTAGTATCATTAAGTTGTGTTATTCCCTCTAGGTCATAAACACTCCCATTACATCTGCTCTCACCTCTATGAGGAGTTCTTTGCCAGTCAGGAAAAAGCAAACTACCTCCTACCACATTAAAGCAGGTGTCTATGCCTTTGGCTAGCCTTGCTGATTGCCGGTGGCTACTTCTAACCACAGAATCATCACCTTTAGAATAGCTGTCACAGGAACAGGTTATTTGCCTTCAGTAAAGCTCTTTTTGGTGGATACTCTAACAACAGATTCCTCAGCTGTAGAATATTCCCCAAGCACCACACTGGATCTGGAATCTTTCACAGCAGTGCTCCTGTGTGACTCCACATTTACCTTGTTCCACCCCGAAAGTGACGGGACTGAGCAGAGCAACATATAAGTGCCACTCTTGCACGATAATTGATGTTTTCTGTACCCTCTGACTCGGAGCACAAAATCATCGGAGGTACCAGTGTGCAGATTTCTAATTTGGGACCCTTTAGGATGGTAAAAAGGTCACTTCACAGAATGGGGAGGTGGAAGGAAGGTGAGGAATCTGCAGTTAGAGATTCCCCAGAACGAGCATTTTTGAAGGAAAGTAACTTGTTCTTCTGAGGGATTCTTCTAACTGCAGAGTGCTCACCTGACAAACAGATAGCAAAGCAGTACTTCCCCAAGGTGGAGAGTCTGTGCAGTGGCTCAGACCAAACTTTCCTGCAGGACCGAAAGGCCGAAGTGCTCTTCCCGTAGGACTTGGTTGTCAAGGCAGTAGTGACTCATGAACATGGGCACTGACGTCCACATTGCAGGCTGGCATATGTCCAGAACAGGCACTCTGCATGGCTAATACAGAGGATTATTCAACATGACAGAGTTCTTTTCTGCACTGCCTTACCTTTCTTTGTCCTAAAGAACACAACAAAGAGCTGATCGTCCACCTGATGTTCCTTGTTAATTAAGGCTCAGGGCCCCTGATCTCCTCCTCCACTAGATGACCCCCCCCAAACCAGTAGTGATGCATCTGTCACCACTTTGAGCTCTGAGTGAGGAAAGGAGAGCGGTCTGCCGTATGACAAATTAAGATCGATCACCCATCACTGCAGATATTAAGCAGTCTCCTTCAAGACCTGGATGGAGTCAGAGAGGCAGCCTTGATGCTGGGGCTCACTGGGATTCCATGATCCATTCCAGGGCCTGCATGCGTCACTTGGAATTAGTGACATGGAGAATGGGAGAGGCCAAGACAAAGAAGCCTCAGAGCTATCATCATCACACAACGAGCCCACGGGTCCAAGGTGTATGACTGAGAGGAATGTGGACTAAGAAGACCAAGCGCAAAGCGGGGGATATCCCTTTTTAGGACGGTTCCCCTCACACACCATAGGTGCCATGCTTCATCATAGGGGTGCCTCCTCGCGTCAAGACCTAGTCTTAACGCAGGCTACAACCCCCTCTCTACGAGGGAGGAGCTCAGGGATGTTTTCAGTTTGGGCAACTGGGTTGTACTAAAAACCCTAAGTGAGCGTGGTGTATGAAAGAATCATAAAGAATGTGCTGTGCTGGAATGTAAGTGATAGTGAGTTTAAAACTGCCAGCAAGGCTAGCTAATAGCAAACTTTATTCAGCTGCCAAGCGGCAGGGTTAAAAAGCAATAAGCTGGGTAATGGAGCTGACCAACATTAGAGACAACTACATATACAGGATCAATATGTTTCAGCTACACGACCTATCTAAGTGTCACGGCTTTCATCAGGATCAATTAGTGAGCAGCTACTGCAACCAGTGTAAAGTGCACAACAAAATGTGTGATTTAAAAGGTGCCTCGGTATACTATACTGAACCAGAATGATTGTGTCCAGTAGGCCTCACCGATAGGTCCAATATAGGGTAAAAATGTTACCACTTCTGTCCGGGGCTAAATTAGCCGTAGGTACACGCGCCAACCAACGTGAGCGGGAAACGTGGTCTCCCAGGGCGGGTGTCCAAGCCGGCAGGCCGATATAAAGTTTGCTATTAGCTAGCTAGCTAACTGGGACCAGGCCTGAGATTTGGACGGGGAACTGGAACTGTGCGATGTACCCGACTTCTTATGCTCTGCGATATACAGCTTTGCCTCCCGGTTTTGGATCGCCTTCAGGTGCATTAGGGTGCATTGGTCACACAACTTGAGTCGTGGTCGAAAGACACTTCATGGTGGGCCATGGCTGGCATCTGTTTGCTGCAGTCTTGACACAGCAGCTTTAAGCATCTCATTTTCGATGGCAACATAATTTCCTAGCACACTATCTTTTGAGAATTTCAAATTCGTTGGAGGACTGACAAAGTTGGGAGCACAGCTCTGGACCTGCTTCTGAAAAAGTGTAAAGAAAGAAAATTTTCATTGGGTAGGGGTGGTGTTTATAAGTGGCTCCGCTCAGTCACTTCCAGGGTGGGATGGAGCCTGCGTGAAGCCACACAAAGCGGCAAGCCACCCACCAGCTTAAAGGACCACTGCTGAAAAAGTGTCCGGATCCAGTCTGGTGTCAATGATATTTTGTGAAGGTGGAAAATCTGAGGTTAGAAGTATCCATGAGAATAGAATAGAAATTGAACAAGTGTATAAAGTTAATGAACAAGTTACTTACCTTCGGTAACAATATATCTGTAAGAGACATAGATTAGTTATGGATTCCTCACCTTAGAATTACCCCCAGGCGTCAGACTGGATCCGGAGAATTTTTTCCTCAGCAGTACCAATGCGCGTAGATAGGTGGCATCGGTCGACTCCGCGTTCGTCGTTGGCGTCATGGTCGCCGGAATGACATCGCGGTATCTACTTAGACGCCGCCCATGCGCGCTGACGTCAGTTCTTTACATGACATTACACGCCAGAAGTACAAGTTACTTACCTTTGGTAACGATGTATCTGGTAGAGACGATTCTAGCCGCAGATTCCTTAACGTAGAATTATCCCCAGGCGTGAGACTGGATCCGGAAAGTTTTTGCCACAGCATCCCTGCGCGCCGGGGGGGGGCGGCACCACACGACTCCGCCCTGACGCTGTCCGCGGACGTGACGTCAGCGAGGTCACATAAGTCCCACCCCGGCGCGCTGTCAGTTTTCCTCGGAGAACTTTTCCGTGCCACAACGCGGAGCCATCACAAACAAAACTGGGAACAGTGTGCGAAAAAATCAGTGAAACAGAAAGGGAAGAAGCGAATGGTGAAGGACAGCACCATGAGGGACAGTGCCAGGCACTGTGTTACTGAAAGTCATGGAAGGGAAAGAGCAGAGCACCGCTTCTGAGAAGCAACCCTGCAAAGCGAAAGCGATTTCCACCCTGGAGGCAGAAAAACATGTGAAAAATGCCATAAAAGACGACAGAAAGTCTGCAACCACAATCTAGAACAGTGAAGGGCAACAAGCCGGAACAGATGAGTAACGATAAATGACCCCAAGACAACACCATCAAGAAGTGTCGTATCCCCTGTAAAGAGCCAAGGGCTGAGGCACAGCCAAGAGACCCCAACCCAGAAGACTGCAGAGGAGTCAGAAACCCCAAGCAATGAGAAAGGGAGAAGAGTATGAGTAGGCCCCACACTGGAATAACCAGGGTGGAGGGATGCAGAAGTACACGTAAACCCACCGTCCAAGTACCAGAAAGGAAGGGGTGGAACAAAGAAACAGAACGAAGCATCCCGCCAGGGAGGAGGTGAAAGAGGAGACTCGCAGAAGACAAGCCACTCGGAGGGAGGCGAGTGCAGAAGACCAAACTGAAGGTCCTCACAGAACGGGGAGGAAGGGCGGGCCGTGAAGGAATCTGCGGCTAGAATCGTCTCTATCAGATACATCGTTACCGAAGGTAAGTAACTTGTACATCTGATAGAGACTACTAGCCGCAGATTCCTTAACGTAGAATAGATACCCTAGCCATACCCAGAGGGGAGGAGGGTCTGTGAGAGAATCTCACAAGCTTGGAAGAACACAGGACCCCAACAGGGGATGTGTCATGGGGACAGGAAGGACGGCCGAGCCCCCACCAAGCAGAAGTAAAGAAGAACAAGGAGAAGGGAAGGCCAGGATACCACAAGCCTACCCGAGGGGCCAAGGGCGTCCGCCAGAGAAACCGGAGGGACAGACGGCACCAAGAGAGTACCAAAAGAAGAAAAGAACCACCCGCAAAATCCAAGGAGAAGAGGTGGAAACGGAGGCAGAGCCTGCCTCAGGAGCAGGAATGGCCCCACAGCCGAGAAGCGCAGACGTGAGAAGGAAGACACAGTCGCGCAAAGCCCCAGCAGAGCGACGGACAGGAGCACAAGGGTACACGTCGAGGCCCACAGGGGTGGACCATAACGTCCAGGCGTGCGCAGCAGGCAGCTGGTACATACTATGAAGTAGTGTGCCCAGAACAAGCCGAGCGCAAGACCAGGACAGAGGCAAGGGAACCCCAGAACAAGCCCCAGAGAAGGACCGTCCCAGTGGCACAACCTGGCCCACGAAGAGAAGTGGGACCGGCCAAAAGAAAAAGAGGAGAAGCGAGAAATATGTAGCACAGACCTAAAGCCGTCAACCAGAACACAGGAGAACACCAGGAATATCCTGGCCCCCCTGGAACACAAGGTAGAGGACCAGGCCGAACGTCGGATAATAAGGTGGAAACACCAAGACACGACGCCGTAGACGGCATGACAAAAGTCGGTCTGGCGATCCAGAGGCTGAGGAGGGAAGGCAAAATGCACAGAGGCAGATATCCCGCAGGAACAAAGGGCAAAACGTACGACAGGCAAGCCCTGTAGAAGAAGGATCGAAACACCATCGGATACTGAGCAGGACAGAACCTGGAGCAGCGGAAGCTGCGCTAAGGCTGAAGAAAAAAGACCGCACCAAGCGGAATACAGTGACGCCAGGAAACGCGAGGAACCCGAGAAGGTATCCACACCCGCCCAGCTTAGGACAGGGCTATACAATAGCCAACAAGTACCCCACCTAGGGTATGACACGGCCCAAAACAAAACAGGGGAACACCTCTTAGGGAAAACCCGCAGCAGAGGTCAAGAACGGAAAGCCCTGTGGGTATCACCACAGACGGCTTACCAATCAGCCAAAAAGGAATACACAGATGGTCCAACCTGAGGACCCATACGGCTTCACTAACAGCCAAAAAACACACACCACAAAAGCTAAAGGGCTGTACCCGCAGCCAAAAGTACAGAGGGGCCAACTGAAGGACCCTGAAGGCATTCCCAGCCACACACAGCACACAGAGGGGCCAACCGAAACACTAGGCCCAAAGAGAAAGGTGAGATAAACACCTCCCATAAGACACCTGAGGACCGGCAAGCCGAAGGTTACGGTGGGGGAGGAGGACGGAGCCCCGCAAGGAGTCGCTGAATAGCGGAGTCCGCGTGGGTGTTAAATAAAAGAATCCCATCAAAGGGCAGGTCAACAAGACGCTCCCGAATATTCTCGGGAAAGACTCTATCCCGCAACCAAGCATGGCGGCGGAGGGCCACAGAACTTGCCATACCGTGGGCGAGAGAATCAGAGACATCCAAGGCCGAACGGAGAATAACGGCAGCTAACTCCCGACCATCCAGCACATGGTGCCGCAGATCAGCGCGGACACCTTCGTGGGAGGCGCGAGACAGAAGGGACTCCGTGGAATCCCATAGGTCAGAGGTAGCCCTGGCCAACACACAAAATGTGTTGAGCGCGAGCAGAGCAACACTAGTGGAAGCGAAAATGTTACGCCCCCAGGAGTCCAACCACCGGGGCTCCCGTGACGAAGGGAGCAACACCGAAGGCAAGGAAGGGAAAGCAGTCTGCAGGACAGGGCCCTGGGCAGATGAGTGGGAAAAAAGGCAGACTGGATCGTGCGGGGCAGGACGGTGGCGGTGGAGGAGCGGCTGAGGCACCGGTTCCCCGTAGCAGGACGCCCCCAGGCCCCCAGAAGAGAGTTGTGGAGCGAAGCTTCAAACGGAAGAAGCGGATCCCCTCCACCGGAGCCCTGGTGGAGAACCTCCAACAAGTGATCCGTTGGGAGTGGAGCGACCGGGTTGCCCATTTGCAAAATGCCGGTGGCCGTGGAGATGGCCCGGACAAAGGCTACACTCGCCTCTGTAGGGCGACGTGGGGGAGAGAGCAACTCTTCCGTGGGCGAAGGCTGCAAACTAAGCCGCCCGTCCCCGTGCCCTGCCGGAGGAAGAAAGGGCCAGCCCCTGTAGGATGGAGGACCCACGGACGAGTGAGGTGCCTGAGGGGTCTCCGGGGAAGGCGGAGAAGCCTTCCGGGCAACCAACTGCAAGGTGCGGAAGAGCGGGTCCGGGGGCTGTGGACGCGGAGACAGCATAGAACCCGCCCCGGAAGCCACCGGGGAAAAGGCAACGATGCGGCGTCCAGTCTCCGGTGAAGAGGAGACAAGGAGATGACAACCCTCCGGAGAGGAAGAGTTGACGCTCCGACGCCGGAGAGTCCGCCATGGGCACCGGTGTGTCCTCGATCGGAGCTGAAGTGTCCACCAGGGGTGCCGAGTCGACCTCCACCACCACATGCACCCTAGGAGAAAGGGGCGGGGTCGGAGCCGAAGCGGCCAATGAACGGCGCCAAAAAGGCGCCGCCTCGACCTCCGACGAGGCAGCTGCCTGCGCAGAGGTCCGAGAGGGACTCGGGGAGGCGCCCCGGGTCCCGGCCTCCACCCATGGCGCCGCCAGGGCCGGGGAGGAAAGCCGTCGGCGCCGGAAAGGCGTCGGCTCGGCCTCCGGTAAGACAGCCGCCTGCCCAGAGGACCGAGGGGGACTCGGGGATGAGCCGTGAGTCCCGGCGACCTCCTGCGACACCACAGGGAACCCCGCGGGGTTTTGCGGCAAGGCAGGGACGCCGTGGGCCGAAGAGGGGAACCCCGTAGGGCCGCACCTCGACGGCACCACACCTCCAAAACCTGAAGCCAAACGAGTCGGCGCCGGGGGCGAATCCGCCGGCGAGTCCATGGAAGGCCCTGCGCATGGCGAGGGATCCGCGGACGTCTCAGGAAGAGGAGGGGGGCACAAAGAAGCCCGCAGAGCCGTAGCGTAGGCCTTCATTTGGGCCCTTGTCGTGCCAACGCCAGGAAACGGCGGATAGGGTGGCGACGGGCAAGGGCGCACGTCCCGAGAGGAACCCGCGCCCTCAGCAGAACGAGGACAGGGCCTCGGTGACAAGCTGCAAGACTTACCGGCGGGCGAGCGACGCCCGCGGGGCCTTGAAGGACGATGCCGCAACCGGAATCGGTGGCTTCTGGACCCTTCCGAGGCAGGGGACGGACGCGGTGACGAGACCGATCTGGACAAGCGGGCCGAAAGCAACTTCATCCGGCGCTCCCGCCGGAACTTCGGCTTGAGATGCTGACAAGCGTCGCAGTCCGTACAATCATGGTGCTCGCCCAAACACCACATACAAATAGGGTGAGGGTCCGTCGCCGACATCTGATGCGTACAAGAAGCACACGTCTTGAAACCCGAAGGCATTGCACACTGTTCTCAACGCAAGGGCGTTAAAAGAGGCCTGAAAACAGGTCAAGGGAACTCACTCGGGATCCGCGTTGCACGCGGAAAAGAAGGAAACTGACGTCAGCGCGCCGGGGTGGGACTTATGTGACCTCACTGATGTCACGTCCGCGGACAGCGTCAGGGCGGAGTCGTGTGTTGCCGCCCCCCCCCCACCCCCCCGGCGCGCAGGGATGCTGTGGCAAAAAAATTCCGGATCCAGTCTCACGCCTGGGGATAATTCTACGTTAAGGAATCTGCGGCTAGTAGTCTCTATCAGATGCGCAGAGCAATGCAAGACACCGACTACTGGTGCATGAAAACTAGGGCCCTGAAAGGGAGTCCCTTACTCTAGAAGTCAGTTCGCAGAAGGGGGAGGATGGGTGGGGCGGTGAGGAATCCATAACTAATCTATGTCTCTTACAGATATATCGTTACCGAAAGTAAGTAAATTGTTCATCTGAAAGAGACAATTAGTTATGGATTCCTCACCTTAGAATAGATACCCCAGCAATACCAACCGCGGTGGTGGGTCTGCGAACCAAGTTCACACCAGAAAGTCCTGGAGAACCGAACGGCCGAAGAAGCCGTCTCTCCGGACTTGGCTGTCCAGGCAGTAGTGTTTGGCAAACGTGTGCAGTGAAGCCCACGTAGCTGCCTGGCAGATGTCATGAAGGGGGACTCCACGCCCCAAAGCCGCAGTAGCTGCCGTTGCCCTGGTGGAATGGGCATGCAGCCCTACTGGAGGCTCCTTTTTCGCCAAGGAATAGCAGATTTTTATACAAAGAACGACCCATCGAGAGATGGTCCATTTTTGTACGGCCCGACCTTTCTTGGCGCCCACTTAGCCAACAAAAAGTTGGTCATCCACCCGGAATTGTCTTGTGCGATCCAGATAGAAGGAAAGCGCACGTTTTGGATCCAGACGATGGAGCCGCTCTTCCTCTTTAGAAGGATGGAGAGGCGGAAAGAAGGTGGGCAAAGTGATGGTCTGTCCTATGTGGAAAGAGGTAACCACTTTGGGAAGGAAAGAAGGCCTAGTGCGAAGGACAATCTTGTCCGGATGAACAGCCGGGAAAGGAGGTTTAGAAGAAAGGGCTTGAAGCTCACTCGCCCTGCGAGCAGAGGGGATGGCCATCAAGAAGGCAGTTTTCAAAGTTAAAAGTCTGAGAGGACAATTATGTAGCGGCTCAAAGGGAGCGCACATAAGATAAGTCAGAACCAAGATCAAGTCCCACTGAGGCATTACGAAAGGAATAGGAGGGAAGAGATGAGTAATGCCCTTAAGGAATCTATTTACAATATGTTAATGTTAATGTTAACGAGATTTGTAAAGCGCACGAATACCCGGAAGTGTCTTGGCGCTGAGGACATAGTACGCCCACTGTAACGTCTAATTCTTAAACAGCCAGGTTTTTAATTCCTTCCTGAAGGTGGAAAGGGAGCTCGCAGCTCTGAGCACATTCGGAAGAGTGTTCCAGAGTTTGGAGGTGCCGTAGTAAAAGCTACGACCGCCCCAAGGCAATGTTCGAACTCTGGGCACTTGCAAAAGTCTAGCCCCTGTTGAACGGAGGTGTCTTGTTGGTTCATACCAGACAAACAGGTTTTGCAAGAAGGAAGGACCTGTGTGGTTCAGAGCTTTATATGCCAAGCAAAGAGCCTTGAATTTGATGCGTTGTGACACCGGAAGCCAATGCAGGTTGCGAATCTCTTTCGATACAGAGTTTCCCCTGGGGATGTCGACCAATAAACGTGCTGCTGAATTTTGAACCATCTGAAGCTTTTTAAGCACTCTTTCTGAATGTTCAAGTAAAGCCCGTTGCAATAATCCAGTTTAGACTGGATTAACGAGGTAACCACCATTTTCCTGGAATCTAAAGGGATGTAAGGAAAGATCTTCCTTATTTTCTTAATAAGAAAGTGGGAGGCAGATACAGTTGAATTTGTCTGCTGTGAAAACGATAGTTTATTGTCAAACCAAACGCCCAGGTTCTTAGCCTTGACCGCTGGATTAGGTGGTTCTCCCATCTCTACGGGCCACCATAGATTACCCCAGTCTGGCTGCATATTGCCAAAAATCAGGACCTCAGTCTTTTCAGAGTTGAGTCTGAGACAATGTGTACTCATCCATCTGTTTATAGTGCACATGCAGTTCTGAAACTGTTGAGACGGGGAAACCTGGTTTTTGTAGGCAGCCACCACTATCTGGGTGTCATCGGCATACGACGTCAGACTAAACCCAAAATCCCGAATTAAAGGAGCCAGTTCGGAGATGTAAATATTGAAAAGAGAAGGGCTCAGGGAGGAGCCCTGTGGTACTCCACATGGGAGGGTATAAGGCTCTGAATGATACCCATCAACCGAAACTGTTAATCTCCTGTCCTTAAGAAAGGAGGACAGTAGGGCTAGTGCGGTGCCTCTAACCCCCAGATCCTCCAATCGCTGTTCCAGGAGAGAGTGGTCAACCGTGTCAAAAGCAGCTGACAGATCGAGGAGCACGAGAGCCGCTGTGCCTCCCCCATCCATCACTGCTCTGATCTCCTCAGTGGCTTTGATAATAGGGGACTTGAAAAGAGAAGGTTGATCAGGAAGCCTAAAAAAGACTGAAATGGCTGCGAGATAGCCCTTAAGAGTGCCCAGAGCAGAGCCCTGCTGGGCCAAAGAAAGGAGGAACAAGAGAACCTCAGAAAGAGGGGCGGAAAGGGATTCCACAGCCTTTGCTGTGCACCATGCCACAAATTTGTTCCATCTGCAGGCGTATACCGTTTTAGTGGAGGGATGCCTGGCTGCCAAGATAACGTTATAGACTTCAGGAGGAAGGTCAAAAACCGTCAACTGCCGCCGCTCAATCGCCACGCAAGGAGAAGGAGGCTGGACAGGTTCGGGTGGAGGACCGTCGACTGCTGCTGCGACAGAAGATCCTCCCGAAGAGGCAGTCTGATCGGAGGACCGATGGCCATGTGTAACAGCTTGGGATACCAGACTCTTCGTGCCCAATCCGGAGCCACGAGAATGACTTGGGCCCGATCGCGCTTGATCTTCTTCAGCACTCTGGGCAGAAGTGGTATAGGCGGAAAGGCGTATAGAAGACCGCAACTCCACTCGCGACAAAAAGCGTCGCCTACCGAGTGCCGCCTTGGAAATTCCAACGTGCAGAACTGCTGACATTGCGCGTTCTCTTCGGTGGCAAATAGATCTAACCAAGGCTGAAAGAGACCTTGCACCACCTCCGAGTGAAGACGCCATTCGTGATCCATCATGCACTTGCGGCAGAGTTCGTCCGCTCTGGCGTTCAGAGAACCTGCAAGGTGTTGAACCACCAGGGATATGCCCTGATGTTCCAGCCATGTCCAGAGACGGAGAGCCTCTTGACATAGGGTCCACGACCCCACCCGCCCTGTTTGTTGCAGTACCACCTGGCGGTGGTGTTGTCTGTGAACACCTGCACTACTCTTCCCCGGACAGAGGGAAGGAATGCCTTTAGTGTAAGACGAAGCGCCCGAAGCTCCAGAAGGTTGATGTGGAGCCCGGACTCCGCCGGAGACCAGAGGCCTCTGATCTCTGTCTCTCCCATATGGCCGCCCCACCCCAGAAGTGATGCATCCGTCACCACTGTAAACTCTGGTTGGGGAAGGGAGAGGGATCTGCCATTGACCCAATCCCGGTTCGTGAGCCACCACTGCAATTGACATGCAGTGCCCTCCGAGATCTGGACGCAATTGGAGAGATTCCACTGATGCTGTGCCCACTGGAACTTCAGGTCCCACTGCAGAGCCCGCATGTGCCACCTGGCATGATCCACCAGCAGGATGCAGGAGGCCATGAGGCCCAGCAGCCTCAAGGTCATTCTGACCACAACCCGGGATAGAGGTTGAAAGATCGGAATCATAGCCCGAATATCCCGGACTTGCTGCTCGGGAGGATAAACCCGAAACTGCGTCGTGTCCAGAACCGCTCCGATGAAAAGGAGCTTCTGAGAGGGAGTCAGGTGTGACTTCGGCACATTGATAGTGAACCCCAGCGAATGCAGGAGGTCCGCCGTAGTCTGGAGGTGGGAGACGACTGCCTGGGGCGAGCCCGCCTTCAACAGCCAGTCGTCGAGATAGGGGAAGACTGGAACCCCTGATGTGCGCAGATGAGCTGCGACCACCGCCATCACTTTCGTGAACACCCGAGGGGCGCTGGTAAGGCCAAAGGGGAGCACAGTAAGCTGAAAGTGCTCGTGGCCTACAGTGAACCGCAGGTAAAGCAGGTGGGCCGGCAGGACGGGATGTGAAAATAAGCATCCTGCCAGTCCAACGCTACCATCCAGTCTCCAGGGTCGAGTGCAGACAGGACCTGTGACAGAGTCAACATCTTGAACTTCTCCTTCTGGAGGAAGCGGTTGATGTTCCTGAGATCCAAGATAGGACGTAGGCCCTTGTCCTTCTTGGGCACCAGAAAGTAGTGGGAATAACAACCACGACCTACTTCTGGGGCAGGAACGCGCTCGATGGCTCCCTTGGCCAAGAGAGACGTAACTTCCTGTTGGAGAAGGGCCAGGTGATCCTCTGACATGCGATGGAATTGAGGTGGCATGGATGGAGGGGTAGTCTCGAAGGGTAGGGAGTAGCCCCTTCGGACTATCTGGGAGTAGCCCCTTCGGACTATCTGCAAAACCCACCTGTCCGACATGATGTTGAGCCAGTGGGGGAGGTGATGGTGAATCCTGCCGCCCACTGGTGAATGATGGGCCTGAAAGGTCGGACTAGGAAGGTTTGGAGGCTGCTGCAGAGGGGGCGCTGGTAGACTGGCCAGCCCGCTGGCCCCCCGACCCACAGCGGTGGGATCCACGTCCTCGGCCGCGCAGAGGTTGGACAGCTTGCGCAGGGCTGTGGCTCTGGGCGGAGCGTGGCGGGGCACCCCTTCCGTAACCACGAAAGGGGCGAAAAGCAGACTGCGCCGGTCGGGAGGTGGAAGCGAGGCCCAAGGATCTGGCTGTAGCCCTGGAATCCTTAAAGCGCTCGAGCGCGTTGTCTGCCTTGTCGCCAAACAGGCAACGGCCATCAAAGGGCACGTCCAAAAGCGTTGCTTGGACATCCCCTGAAAAAACAGTGGACCTCAACCAGGCGTAGCGTTTCAGTGCTACTGACGTGGAAATCGTTCTGCCCAGTAAGTTGGCGGTGTCCAGCCCACACCGGATGGTGAACTTCGCTGCGTCTCTCCCTTCGGCAACGGGAGAGCACGGCCCGGGCCTCCTCCGGGCACTGTGGCAGCACCTGCGCAACCGTGTACCACATCGAGTGGGAGTAACAGCCCAATAGGCATGCAGTGTTCACCGACCGCAGCCCCAAGCTGGAGGAAGAAAACATCTTCTTCCCAAGGTGGTCCAGCTTCTTGGATTCCCGATCGGGTGGTGAGTTAGGGAATGCGCCTTTGGACGTGGAGGCTTGGACTACCAAGCTCTCAGGGGTAGGCTGGGAAGAGAGGAAAATGGGGTCGCCCGGGGCCAGGCGGTGGCGTCGGCAATCATCGTGTCCACAGGAGCCCGTGTTGGGCTTGGTCCAAGTGCCCAAAAGGATGTCCATAAGGGCCTCAATGAACAGCAGCAGGGGCTCCGAGGAGGCCGCTGCCGGTTGAAGCACCTCTGTCAGGAGGTTAGTCCTGACCGCCACCGTAGGAAGCTTGAGGTTTAGGGCCTCGGCTGCCCTACACAACACCACTGTGTAAGATGCACCCTCCTCCGTAGCCACGGTAGGGGGAGATAGTATGCCAAGGTCTGGGGAGGTGTCCAGACCACTGGCCTCACCCAACTCCTATCTCCAGTCCAGTTCCTCCAACTGGTCAGCTAGAGGGTCCACAGACCCCTCCCAGTCCTCCTCACCCTCTCCTGTGACCCACTCAGGGTGGTAAGAAACATCAGGAGAGAACAGGGGTACAAAGGTCCCAGTCGGCGCCGGTCCCGACGTCGAGCGACATCGATCCGGCACCGTGTCCTCATCGAGGGGGAGGCCGGGGTCGACGCCGGCTGGGGACACAACCAGCGTTGGAGGCGGCGGGGGTGTCATCACTGGATTCGGCACTGGAGGAGGTGTCACGAGGTCGACCGGCGCCGATCCGGATCCAGGCCTGGATCCCTGGGGGCCCTGTGGCACCGGAGCCGAGGCTGCCGACATCAAAGGCCTAGAGCCCCCAACCGAGTCCGCGGGGTCCGAGGGCGCGCCGGCAGAGTCAGGCTGCCCGAAAATAGAATGTAAGGCTTCATAAAAGCTTCGAAGCTGGGCAGGGGTCCCGGAAAGGGAGGGAAGGCCAGAGTCGACCCAACAGGCTCCGTGGGCAGAGCCGGACGACTCCCTTCCGTGTCCCGCGTCGCGTCGGTCGACGGATGGGGAGAACGCGAAGAGCGACAACGCTTCTTCGCCTTCTTCTTGTGCTTCGACTTCCCCGAAGACGAAGACTTTGATAACGAGTGGTGGTGGTGGCTCCGCGACCGGTCCCGCGACCTCCCTCTCGACCGGGACCTCGAACGGCGCGGAGCGGACTGCTGGGCCTCGAGAAGCTTTCAGGACCGCTCCCACAAAGACTTCGGATTCATGGCCGGCAGTCGGAGCACGACTTCGGGTCGTGGTCGCGCTCCAGGCACCAAAGGCACACGAGGTGCAGGTCCGTGACCGACATCAGTTTGTGACAGAAGTCACAAGCCTTGAAGCTGGTCCGACGTGACATCCCTCCGTGCACCAGGAGTCGATCGACTCTAAAAAGGGTGTCGACAAAAGTCGCAAAAATTGGAGTCAAAAAGTGACTCGGGTACCGCTCTCTCCTGATCTGCGCTGGCTGGGACGGAAAAAGAACTGACGTCAGCGCGCGAGGGCGGCATCTAAGTAGATACAGCGACGTCATTCCGGCGACCACGAGGCCAACGAAGAACGCGGAGTCGACCGACGCCACCTATTGACGCGCAGGGGTACTGCTGATGAAAAAATTCTCCGGATCCAGCCTGACGCCTGGGGGTAATTCTAAGGTGAGGAATCCATAACGAATTGTCTCTTTCAGGCAAATATTTTACACAAGGCAGTTTTGTATTTTATGACAGTAGCCATCTGGTGAAAAGAGACATGAATATACTAGTGCAATGTGCATTACACCATATAAATATCTTCCAAACAGCTAACTGGGAAAGCTGAAAGCAATTAAAGGTTAAATTCCCTACCATTACAGAAAACCCACACAGACACAGCCTCATTTCAACGTGGTGTAGTGGCTTAGATGTTTAACTTTCATCCCAGAGACTGGAGAAACATGCAATTCCAAGCAATGCCATTATCTCATAACGCAATGTATAAATGTGGCTGATACTTAAGACTGTGCTGTCCAGGACTGTCCCAATACATGCTGCTATTCCATCCCCCCTTCAATATATTATGGTTTCTGAGGTCGAGTATCAGCTAGACAACATTTGTACACAATATTATTCTCTTCCAAGTACCGCATTTGATTCGGTCCAACCACAATAAAATCTTTTTAAGAGCTCACCTGCTCTTTTATCTAGTTTCATGCTTTATAAAATATCTAAAAATAATAAGTAAAATAAAGTGTCAAAACACAGAGTCAATAGAAATGTTTATTGCTTTGTTTTCATAATAGAAAAATATGTAAATTAGGCAGTCTAGTTTCTTCAAAAGTATTCTGATTATGTAAACTTTAAATATTGAACATGTTGCCCCATTATAAATATAATCAATACCAGCATGGGCTGTCCATTTTTTTCTAAAATGTGCATTAGGAATTAGATGCTTATGTATAAAATAAAAAAAATCCAAAAACTATTTTCTACAAGGGAATATACAGCTTCTTTTTCACATCCCTCCAAATATCGCTTCTTGCAATAATATTAACAAAGTGAATAATTTAACCCCACCGTCGACCCATAGGAACTGGGTTACAGTTTTGATAACAAGTCTGTGATTAAGCTCTTCACTTAATAAGACTCGTTAATTTCCATTCTCTTCCTCTTGATTTCTAGAATGAAACTGTAATCTTGATTGTCCCCTCTCAGGGTCTTGCATTCGAAGAATTCGGATAAGGCTACTTGTAGGCAAAGAGCTGGATAAAATGAAAAAAACATGTTTAAATAATACATTTATCACCAGTGCATTGCTGTCAATCTAATGTGCAACTGAACTCCTCTGTACATTTTAATAGAATCATGACAACTGGATTAGGATAAAGCAATCATACAGTACAGATCATGCAGCAAGATTTATCCTGAGTAAGATATGCCACACTATAGACCAGTACATCTGTGATCAATCCCAGCTCAAATTGGAAATGCATTAAAAGGGGACTGAGGAAAACTATGAAGAGAGAAGAACAACTCACCTTCAGCAATGCTCTTTCTGGTGGATATTCTATCTAACTGCAGATTCCTCACCTTAGAATTATCCTCAGGTATCATGATGAATCTATAAACATTTTTCAGCAATGCTTCAGCTAACTGGTAGGATGGGCTGTGAGGCTCCACACCGCCCGGAAGTGAGGCAGCAGAGCCGCATATAAGCGCAAACACCCTGCGTGCTGCTGTCAATTTGTTTCCCTCACACAAATCCGTGAACAATTTATCTTACAAAGAAGCCACTCCTCAGAACGGGGTGGTGGGAGGGCAGTGAGTAATCTGCGCTTTGATAGAGTATCCCCCACAAAGAGCATTAATGATGGGAAGAAAAATGTTCTTCTACTGGAAGCTTCTAACCAGAGATTCCTCACCTGTAGACTAGATGGAAAGAACCTCCCCAGGTGGAGGGTATGTGGAGTGGACTCAAACCAAAAAGTCATGCAGAGCGAAATAGCCTTTAAGCTGGACCAGGCCATCAAGGCAGTAGTGCTTTGTGAATGTGTGCACTGATGCCTACCATCACAATATATTGCTAAGCAAGTAAGTCGAAATTGAGCATGCACTCCTTCCCTTTAGGATGTCCAATCATTGTGTACATTGTGTTAGATGAAAATGCGTGCAAACAGTCTGTGAACCGTTCCCAAGTCACAGTTTAGTTCAAAGTACCAAAAAAGGGTGTGTCACTGATGCGCCCGCTGTCGCACTGCTGGCGAGGGGAGAATTCCTCAAAGTCAACCTTAGTGAGTTTATCATTTTTTCATATTCAACTTTTTCTTTTAACTCTTCCTTTTTAATCATCACTCTTCATGCATATTTTAAGCATCACGGAGACAGCTGCATTGACCTTGAATACTTTATTCAACAGTTTCAAATGCCTCCTGCTACCCATCCAGGTTTTTATCAAGCGGCACGTGAGGTCAACCATACATCAAAATGAACTCTTTGTATTATCCAATGCATTTCGAGCCTCTTGGCTCTTCATCAGGGATCACTGTAACAGAATAGAAACACAGCTGAACAGACTACTCAATGTACCCGTGCTATGATAATTACATATTTAAATGTTACAACCTTGCCTCCATCAGCCCACCCCAACCGATAAATAACATCCCGGGAAACGGGGTTTAGGTTATTTTACTTAGTAAATTGGAAGCTGGTTAGGAGGGGGGAGGAAGCAGTATGAAGGTGTATAAGTCTTTGTTAGAGCACCAGGATGTTATTTATCGGTTGGGGTGGGCTAATGGAGGCAAGGTTGTAACATTTAAATATGTAATTATCATAGCACGGGTACATTGAGTAGTCTGTTCAGCTGTGTTTCTATTCTGTTACAGTGATCCCTGATGAAGAGCCAAGAGGCTCGAAATGCATTGGATAATACAAAGAGTTCATTTTGATGTATGGTAGATCTCACGTGCCGCTTGATAAAAACCTGGATGGGTAGCAGGAGGCATTTGAAACTGTTGAATAAAGTATTCAAGGTCAATGCAGCTGTCTCCGTGATGCTTAAAATATGCATGAAGAGTGATGATTAAAAAGGAAGAGTTAAAAGAAAAAGTTGAATATGAAAAAATGATAAACTCACTAAGGTTGACTTTGAGGAATTCTCCCCTCGCCAGCAGTGCGACAGCGGGCGCATCAGTGACGCACCCTTTTTTGGTACCATCACAATATGGCAGATGTCAATGACAGGCACTCTGCGTGCCAACACAGTAGCAGATCTTAATGCAGAGGACTATCCCCAAGATCTTCTGTTACACAATCTTCCCTTTCTTCACCTCAGAGAACCCCACAAAAAGCTGATTGTAAACACAGTGATCCTTGTGTTAATATGGAAATCGATGCGTTCATCGATAAAATGAAATCTCATCCTTATTAATAGAATCGCCCGTTTTGAACTCCACATCAACCTCGACTTGGAAATATGTAGTCATGCAGGCCCCGAGACATAGGCCCGGGATTACAGATTAATAGGTCACAGGTGGGAGGGTGCGTAGCTGGAGACAAACACTCGGGCAGGAAACTCTTAATCAATCCCACAGATAGGCACAACATTACAATGGACAGGGAAGATTGCCCCAATAAAGCACACATGGCCGGAGGGGGTACGCACGCTCCTAAAAACACCATAAAGTCAGATGCCCCAAGTTAGGAACACATAGTTAAACAGGGTCTACCACATACAGTGATCATGTGCTCCCCATGCCGGATATCTAGACAAGGTATCCACTGGCCACACTGTGTCCACGCAAGGTCGAGACCCTCCTGTATTAACCATTTGACCATTAATTTATGACTCCAAAGGCAGCACCAACATTCCTCACCATATATGGTATGCCGGAAACTTTTATGACCTTTCGTATTTTGTATAAAAGAAGGACATACACCAATTGTAAATATGGACAGTCCTCAGACCTCGTGCCTGTAACTGTTCTACCGGCTGTAACATTTAATTAAACAAACTGTTCCTGTTTTGCCAAATGCCTCTTGTTTTTTCTAAGGAAGCAACACTTGGTATGACCAATGTAAAAGTTTAAAACCCTTTTGGGGGTACAGCCGATGTAGCCTCTCCTCTTGAGTGGAAAGGTAGTGGGGCAAATAATGCTGCTAGGGGAATAGATTGTCCAACATGAAAGGGAGTCATGACTTTAGCTAAAAAGGCTGCTGTGAGAAAGTGGGTTGTTGGTTGTGGGAGAAAGGGGGGAAGAGGGGACCCTACTGAAGCAACAGCCAAAATCCTTGTCCGGGTGGGACACAAAAAGTGATTAAATTAACCTGTGCCTCTGGTAGCCTGGCACACAAGCAGTCAGGCTTAACTTAGAGGCAATGCCTAAAGTATTTATGTCGCCCACAAACAGTAATTAAGTGAAAACACAACACGAGAAAAATCCCACACCAACTCAGATTAAAACATAATCAATTATTTCACACCAAAAGAAGAAAAATCCAATAAGTAGAACCGGAGATATGCAATTTTAAAGGTTTTGAAGAAAAGCAGCGCTCAGAAGCGCCAACTCCAGTTATCACAGGAGACCAGTTCTAAGTCGCAAGTTCAGGCTGACCACGATGGAGCACAGGCTTGATACAGGACTTAGTTCAGTCCACTGTGAAAAGTACCTTGTGTGCTGGTGCGTCGAGATGTGAAGTCTGTGCTTGACCTCCACGGCATGGACGCCAAGGAGCTGTCAAAAGGAGCTGCAAGGACTTGAGTAGAGATGCGCCGGTGCTGAACAAAGAGGCTGCGAACTGGACTGGTGTCGAGATCCAGCACGCTAGTTCGGTGCTTGCGAAGATGCTGATCAGAAGCTGTGATGTGCTGTCCGGCGTCAGGCTGGGCTGGTTGTCGACGTAGAGATGCTTTGTGCTGTGTCGGTGCTGCGAGGCTGCCAAACTGGAGGTGCGATGCACGGTCCTGTGTTGAGAAGCGCCGGAGCAGAGGAGACTGTTATGTCCCTGTACCTCAGAACAGGAGGCCATCTAACTAGCCCTTAGAGACTCTCTGATGGCCCTGGGTTCAAGTTGCAGATTCAGTCCTTCTTCCTCAGGCAGTAGGGCAGCAGAGCAGTCCCTCTTGTAGCAGAGTCCTTCTCCCGAGTCCTCCACAGGTGCAGAGTGATCTAAAGAGTTGAGTCTGAGGGTCCAATATTTATACCTAGTGAAATCCTTTACAAATAAGCTGAGCCAGTGCCTTTGAAGTTCAAGTGTGGTCGGTGACAACTCCACCCCCATATCAAATCAGAGATGGCCCATTCTGCCAAAACCTGCCAACACCCAGACCCTCCTCTGTGATACTGTCTAGGTGGAATACACAAAGGCCAACAGCACCTGGTAATGTTACCCAGGAACAGACTGCCGGCACCCGATGGTTAGGACAAAAGAATGCCAATTTTCTAAAAGTGGCATTTCCAGAATTGTTACTTAAAGTCTGACTTTATCATAAAATTGGAATTTAAATTACATTTCCTCAGATACCAAACATGTCTTTCCTACCTGCTCCCAATTAAAATGTATCAATTATTAAATGCAATAAGGTAACCCAATGTTATCCTATGGGAGAGGTAGGACTTAAAGGGGAAACAGCCTTCACAACGCGGTCGTTACATCGCGTTACCTTTACAACACGGTCGTTACAACGACCACGTTGTTACAACGCGATGCCTTTACATCGCAAGTCATTAGATCGACTTGCTCTAGATGGCGCTCCAACCTAAGGAATAGTATAATAGTATAATTTACTATTCCAACACCTTCCCTACTATTGCGCAGGCTGGAGTTGGAATATTAAATTATACTATTCCTAGAGCAAGACGATCTAATGACTTGCGTTGTAAAGGTATAGTGTTCTAACAACGCGGTCGTTGCAACGACCGCGTTGTAATGGAACGCGATGTAATAGCATGCGTTGTGACATGCTATATTCCCTTAAAGTAGTGGACAACGAATTTAAGAGTCTTTCACTACCAGGACACGTGAAACCTAAAAGCACAAGTTACTTACCTTCTGAAACGATATATCTGTAAGAAACATTAGTTAGTGATAGATTCCTTACCTTAGAATTACCCGCAGGCGTCAGACTGGATCCGGAAAGTTTTCGTGAGCAGTACCCCTGCGCGTCGGAAGGTGGCATCGTGCGGCTCCATGTCCGTCGTTGGCGTCGTGGTCGCCGAGATGACGTCGCGGCAGCTACTTAGACGCCGCCCTCGCGCGCTGACGTCAGTTCTTTCTTTTTCCGCGTCAGCAAGCGCAGATCCGGAGAGAGCAGTATCCCCAGTCACTTTTTGATTGAGTTTTTTCGAGGCTTTTTGTCTCTATTTTTTGAGTCGATCGACTCCTGGTGCAGTAGGGATGCCCGGCTTCAAGACCTGCGGGGACTGTCATCGCATGATGTCGGTGACGGACCCGCCTCGCGCGTGTCTTTACTGCCTGGAGCGCGACCACGACCCCAAGTCGTGCTCCGACTGCCGGGCCATGGCGCTTAAGACTTTGCGGGAGCGGTCCCGAAAGTTGCTAGAAGTCCGGCAGTCGGCTCTGCGCCGCTCAAGGTCCCGGTCCCGTGGGAGGTCGAGGGACCGGTCGCGGAGCCGCCACCACCGTTCATCGGGATCGAAGTCTTCGCACTCGGGGTCAGGTAAGACGAAGCACTCAAAGAAGTCGAAGAAGCGCCATCGCTCTCAGACTTCCCCTCGCGGCTGAGGGTTGCCCTAGGGGTGACATATGTATTAAAAAGGGAGGTTTAGGCCTGGCAAATTGTTTATTTTGCCAGGTCCAAATGGAATTTTAAAATGGCATACAAAGGCTCCAATTGTAAGCTTGGGACAGGTGTGAAGGGTTACTTAGGTGGGTGGCACAATTGGTACTGCAGGCCCCTAGTAGTATTTAATTTACAGGCCCTGAGTACTTGAAATACCACTTTACAAGTACATTGAATATGCCAATTGAGCGTAAGCCAATTTTACCATGTTTAAGGGCACTGGTTAGCAGTGGTAAAGTGTGCAGAGTCCTATGGCCAACAAAAACAAATTCAGAAAAACAGGAGGAGTAAAGGCAAGTTATTTGGGGGAAAAGCAACCTAAAGCTGATAGGTCTAACAGCCGCCCAATTCCTTAGCATCAATTTGTCTGGGAAAAGGTGGGTGCACCAACAGTCTCACTCATGCGACGAGCTGAAGGAATCACTATAAGGAAGATAGTCTTCAAAGTCAAGAGACACAGTGAGCAGCTATGCATAGACTCGAATGGTGTAAACATGAGCAACGTTAAAACCAAATTAAGGTCTCACTGTGGCATCACAAATGGTTTGGGAGGAAACGTGTCTTAATCCTATAATAAATCTCATCACAACACGTGATTTAAGCATGGACGGTTGGTTCAGGCAATGTACAAAGGCCGAAAGGACCAATAAATAACATTTTATACTGCCCCCTGCAAGGCCTTGTTGGGCAAAAGACAAAGAGATCAATAGAACATCCAACAGCTTGGCTTGTAATGAGTCAGTTTAGTACATAACACAACAGGCCACAAATCTGTCCCAGTGTCTGGCATAAATGAACTTCAAGGAATGTGCCTAGAGGTGAGGATGACATGTACCACTACAGACGGCAGACAAAACGCAGTCAACTGCAGCCACTCAATCTCCATGCATGGATGTGTAGACTGTATAGGCTTGGTGCACAAGTTACTTACCTTCGGTAACGATATATCTGTAAGAAACATTAGTTAGTGATAGATTCCTTACCTTAGAATACCCCCAGGCGTCAGACTGGATCCGGAAAGTTTTCGTCAGCAGAACCCCTGCGCGTCGGAAGGTGGCGTCGTGCGGCTTCGCGTCAGTCGTTGGCGTCGTGGTCGCCGAGATGACGTCGCGGCAGCTACTTAGACGCCGCCCTCGCGCGCTGACGTCAGTTCTGTACACGACTTTCTGCGCCAGGAACGCAGAGCCATGCAAGATACTGACCACTGGTGCATTGAAACTAGGGCCCTTAAAGGGATGACAACCCTAGAAATCAGTTCGCAGAACGGGGAGGATGGGTGGGGCGGTAAGGAATCTATCACTAACTAATGTTTCTTACAGATATATTGTTACCGAAGGTAAATAACTTGTGCATCTGAAAGAAACACGTTAGTGATAGATTCCTTACCTTAGAATAGATACCCCAGCAATACCAACCCCGGTGGTGGGTCTGCGAACGAAGATCACACCAGGAAGTCCCTGAGAACAGAACGGCCAAAGAAGCCGTCTCTCTGGACTTGGCTGTCCAGGCAATAGTGCTTAGTAAAAGTGTGCAGCGAAGCCCACGTAGCTGCCTGACAGATGTCTTGTAAGGGGACACCACGTCCCAACGCCGTAGTGGCGGCCGTCGCCCTGGTAGAATGGGCGCACAGCCCCAACGGAGGCTCCTTCTTCGCCAGAGAATAACCGGCATTAATACACAAGACGACCCATCTGGAGGTAGTCCGCTTGTGTACGGCCCGACCTTTCTTAGCGCCAACGTAGCCAACAAAGAGCTGGTCATCCACCCGGAACTGTTGTGTGCGACTCAGGTAAAATGAGAGTGCCCGTTTTGGGTCCAGACGGTGGAGCCTCTCTTCCTCTCTGGAAGGATGCGGAGGCGGAAAGAAGGTGGGCAAAGTGATGGTCTGCCCGATGTGAAAGGCAGTAACAACCTTCGGCAGAAAGGATGGACGTGTCCGGAGGGCAGACAGAAAAGGAGGTTTACAAGAAAGAGCCTGGAGCTCACTCACTCTCCTAGCAGAGGTGATGGAAACCACGAAGGCAGTCTTCAGAGTTAACAAACGAAGAGGACAGTTGTGAAGAGGCTCAAAGGGAGCGCACATTAAGTATGTGAGAACCAGGTTCAAGTCCCACTGTGGCATTACAAAGGGAACAGGAGGAAAAAGGTGAGTAATGCCTTTGAGGAATCTGTTAACAACAGGGGACTTGAAAAGAGAGGACTGATCAGGGAGCCTGAGAAAGGCCGAAATAGCAGAAAGGTAGCCCTTGATAGTGCCCAGAGCAGAGCCCTGCTGGGCCAAAGAAAGAAGGAACAGTAGGACCTCAGAAAGAGGGGCAGAAAGGGGATCCACAGCCTTTGCTGTGCACCATGCCACAAACTTGTTCCACCTGCAGGCGTATACCAACTTAGTGGAGGGACGCCTGGCTGCCAGAATGACATCACAGACTTCAGGAGGCAAGTCGAAAGGAATCAACTGCAGCCGCTCAATATCCACGCAAAGAGGTGGAGACTGGACAGGTTCGGGTGGAGGACCGTCCCCTGCTGCTGCGACAGAAGATCCTCCCGAAGAGGCAGTCGGATCGGGGGATCGATGGTCATACTGAGTAGCTCGGGATACCAAACTCTTCGAGCCCCGTCCGGAGCCACGAGAATGACTTGGGCCCGGTCGCGCCTGATCTTCTTCAGCACTCTGGGCAGAAGTGGTATAGGCGGAAAGGCGTACAACAGACCACAACTCCACTCGCGACAAAAAGTGTTGCAGAGCGAGTGCCGCCTTGGAAATTCCAACGCGCAGAATTGCTGACATTGCGCGTTCTCTTCGGTGGCGAATAGATCTAACCAAGGCTCTCCCCACTGTTGAAAGAGACCTTGCGCCACGTCCGAGTGAAGACGCCATTTGTGATCCATCATGCACCTGCGGCTGAGTTCGTCCGCCCTGGCGTTCAGTGAACCTGCCAGGTGTTGAACCACCAGGGAAATGCCCTGATGTTCCAGCCATGTCCAGAGGCGCAGAGCCTCCTGACATAGGGTCCACGACCCCACCCCGCCCTGTTTGTTGCAGTACCACATGGCGGTGGTGTTGTCTGTGAACACCTGCACTACTCTCCCCTTGACAGAGGGAAGGAATGCCTTCAGTGCAAGTCGGATCGCCCGAAGCTCCAGAAGGTTGATATGGAGCCTGGACTCCGCCGGAGACCAGAGGCCTCTGATCTCCGCCTCTCCCATGTGGCCGCCCCATCCCAGGAGGGATGCATCCGTCACCACTGTGTGCTCCGGTTGGGGAAGGGAGAGGGATCTGTCATTGACCCAATGCCGGTTTGTGAGCCACCACTGCAGCTGGTGTGCAGTGCCCTCTGAGATCTGGACGTAATCGGACAGGTTCCCCTGATGCTGCGCCCACTGGAACTTCAGGTCCCACTGCAGAGCCCGCATATGCCATCTGGCATGAGTGACCAGCAGGATGCAGGAGGCAATGAGGCCCAGCAGCCTCAGGGTCATCCTGACCGAAACCCAGGAAAGAGGCTGAAAGATCGGAATCAGAGCCTGAATATCCTGGATTCGCCGTTCGGGAGGATAGATCCGAAAGTGCGTCGTATCCAGAACCGCTCCGATGAAGAGGAGATTCTGAGAGGGAATCAGTTGCGACTTCGGCACACTGATGGAAAACCCCAGCAAATGCAGGAGGTCGGCCGTAGTCTGGAGGTGGGAGACGACTGTCCGGGGCGAGCCCGCCTTCAACAGCCAGTCGTCGAGATAGGGGAAGGCTGGAACCCCTGATCTGCGCAGATGAGCTGCGACCACCGCCATCACCTTCGTGAACACCCGATGGGCGCTGGTAAGGCCAAAGGGGAGCACGGTAAACTGAAAGTGCTCGTGGCCTTCCGTAATCCGCAGGTACCGACGGTGGGCCGGCAGGACGGGAATGTGGAAATATGCGTTCTGCAGATCCAACGCTACCATCCAGTCTCCAGGGTCGAGGGCAGACAAGACCTGAGCCAGAGTTAACATCTTGAACTTCTCCTTCCGGAGGAAGCGATTGACGTCCCTGAGGTCCTAGATAGGACGCAGGCCCTTGTCCTTCTTGGGCACCAGAAAGTAGTGGGAATAACAACCACGTCCTACTTCTGGCGCAGGAACGCGCTCGATGGCCCCCTTGGCCTAGAGGGCTGCGACTTCCTGTTGAAGAAGTGCCAAGTGATCCCCCGACATGCAGTGGTACTGGGGTGGTATGGCTGGAGGGGTAGTCTCGAAGGGGAGGGAGTAGCCCCTTCGGACTATTTGTAAAACCCACCTGTCCGAAGTGATGGTGCGCCAGTGGGGGAGGTGATGGCGAATCCTGCCGCCCACTGACGTTTGATGGGCCTGAAAGACCGGACTAGGAAGGTTTGGAGGCAGTGGTGGCCGGGGTGGAGGTGGACTGACCCGCCCACTGGCCCCCTGACCCGCCTCGGCGGGTCCCACGTCCGCAGCTGCGCTGAGACTGTTGCTGCGCAGGCCTGTGGCTCTGAAGCGAACGTGTCGGGGCGCCCCTTCCGTGGCCACGAAAGGAGCGAAAAGCAGATGGCAGAGGAGGGCGCGTGGCGGAAAGGCCCAGGGACTTGGCCGTAGCCCGTGAGTCCTTAAAGCGCTCCAACGCACTATCTGCCTTGTTGCCAAAAAGGCGAATGCCATCAAAGGGCATGTCCATCAGGGTGTTCTGGGCATCCCCCGAGAAACCAGTAGTCCTCAGCCCGGCGTGACGACGGAGCGCCACTGTCGTGGAAATCGCCCTGCCCAGCGAGTCTACGGTGTCAAGGCCACATCGAATCGTGAACTTTGCCGCATCTCTCCCTTCAGCAATAGCCTGAGAGAGCACTGTCCGGGCCTCCTCCAGACACTGAGGCAGCACTTGCGCCACCGTATCCCACAGAGAGTGGGAATAACGACCCAAGAGGCATGCGGTGTTCACAGACCGCAGCCCTGAACTGGCGGAAGAAAAAATCTTCTTCCCAAATTGTTCCAGTTTCTTGGATTCCCTATCCGGAGGTGCGGTAGGGATGCGCTCGGGGACGCAGAGGCTTGGACAACCAAGCTCTCAGGGGTAGGGTGTTGGGAGAGGAAAAGGGGGACGCCCGGGGCCGGGCGATGGCGTCGGGCCACGTTCCTATCCACAGGAGCCCCTGTGGTGGGCCTGGACCAGATGCCCAAAAGAACGTCAGAGAGTGCATCATTAAAAGGCAGCAGTGGCTCCGCAGAGGTAGCTGCCGGCTGAAGCACTTCTGTCAGGAGGTTAGTCCTGACGGCCACTGTAGGGAGCTCGAGGTGGAGGGCCTCGGCCGCCCTACGCAACACCACGGCATAACTTGCACCCTCCTCCGTAGCCACAGTAGGAGGAGTGAGCATGCCAAGGTCAGGAGAGGTATCAAGACCACTGGCATCCCCCAGTTCCTCTGCCCAGTCCGGGTCCAACTCACACTGTGCTGTGAGAGGGTCCTCAGACCCCTCCCAGTCCTCCCCTTCCTCCGAAGGCTGATGAACAGGCCGAAAATAAGGAGGATGGACATAGGGATAGAAGGGTCCCATCGGCGTCGGAATCGGCGTCGAGTGACGCCGTTCCGGGGTCGTGTCCACTTCGGGGCTGAAACCGGGGACGACGTCGTCCGGTGGGACGGGCAGCGTCGGAAGTGGTGCCAGAGGGGTCGACGTCGGTGGAGGTGTTACAAGGTCAACCGGCGTCGACCGGGATCCAGGCCTGGATCCATGGGGGCGCTGGGGCCGGAGCCGACAGCGATGCCGGAGCCGTCGGCAGTAAAGGGCAAGGACCCCCAGTCGGACCCGCGGGGCCCGTAGGCGCACCGGCGGGACCCGACGGCCCAAAGAGGCGAGCCATGGCTGACAGAAATTCCTGTAGCTGGGCCGGAGTCGCCGACGGACCCGGGAAGGGCGAGTAGGCCGACGGCGACTGCGTAGACTCTGCCGGAGCCGCGGGGGTGGCACCACCCGCACCCTCAGCCGCGTTGCACGACGGGAAGTCGGAGAGCGATGGCGCTTCTTCGACTTCTTAGAGTGCTTCGTCTTACCTGACCCCGAGTGCGAAGACTTTGATCCAGACGAACGATGGTGGTGGCTCCGTGACCGGTCCCTCGACCTCCCACGGGAACGGGACCTTGAGCGGCGCGGAGCCGACTGCCGGACTTCAAGCAACTTTCGGGACCGCTCACGCAAATTCTTCGGTGCCATGGCCCGGCAGTCGGGGCACGACTTGGTGTCGTGGTCGCGCCCCAGCCAGTAGAGACACATGCGGTGCGGGTCCGTCACCGACATCATGCGATGACATTCCTCGCAGGACTTGAAGCCGGGCATCCCTATGGCACAAGGAGTCGATCGACTCAAAAAAATAGAGACAAAAAGCCTCAAAAACTCAGTCAAAAAATGACTGGGGGTACAGCTGTCTCCGGATCTGTGCTTGCTGGCGCGGGGAAAAAAAAAGTTGTGTACAGAACTGACGTCAGCGTGCGAGGGCGGCGTCTAAGTAGCTGCCGCGACGTCATCTCGGCGACCACGACGCCAACGACGGACGCGGAGCCGCACGACGCCACCTTCCAACGCACAGGGGTACTGCTGACGAAAACTTTCCGGATCCAGTCTGACGCCTGGGGGTATTCTAAGGTAAGGAATCTATCACTAACGTGGTTCTTTCAGATTGAAGTATCGTGTCCTCTTGCTGTGATGAAAGATCCTCTCAAAGTGGTAGCCTAATCGGAGGACAGATACTTATGCCCAGAAGTTCCGGGTAACACACTCCTGCCCCAATCCAGAGCCACCAGGATGACTTGGGTCTGGTCATTCCTGCTCTTTTTCAGTACTTTGGGAGAGGCAGGAAGGCATAGAGTAATCTTGTACTTCATTTCACCCAAACTGCATCTCCTAGCGAGAAATCTTGTAGGAACTCCAAACTCTCAATACGTTTGACATTGCATATTCTCAACTGTAGTAACACGATGTAGCCAGGTTTCTCCCCACTGCTGGAAGGTACCATGTGCCACCTTGGGTTTTAGATGTCATTCATGGTCTGCCAGACGCTGCCTGCTTAACTCGTACCCTCTCGCAAGGATCCTTCCATGTGGTTAGCGATCAGCGAAATACCCTAACGCTCCAACCAATTCCAGGGGCACACAAACTCCTCACAATCAATCAAATCAATCAATCATTTGTATAGCGCGCTACTCACCCAGAGGGTCTCAAGGCGCTTGGGGGAGGGGGGTCCGCTACTGTTCGAACAGCCAGGTCTTGAGTTGCTTCCTGAAGGAGAGGTGGTCCTGGGTAAGGCGGAGGTGGATGGGTAGGGAGTTCCACGTCTTGGCAGCCAGGTAGGAGAAGGATCTTCCTCTCGTTGTGGCTCTTCGGATGCGGGGGACGGCGGCGAGGGCGTGGTTGGTCGATCGTAGCTGGCGGGTGGGAGTGTAGAAGGTCAGACGGTCGTTGAGGTATCTGGGGCCTTGGTTGTGGAGAGCTTTGTGTGCGTGGGTGAGGAGTCGGAACGTGATTCTCTTGCTGACGGGGAGCCAGTGCAGGTCTCTCAGGTGTCCGGCGATGTGGCTGTGTCGGGGGATGTCCAGGATGAGTCGAGCTGAGGCGTTCTGGATGCGTTGGAGTCTTTTTGAAGTTTGGCTGTGGTTCCGGCGTAGAGGGAGTTGCCGTAGTCCAGTCGGCTGGTGACGAGGGCCTGGGTGACCGTCTTCCTGGTTTCGGTGGGGATCCACCGGAAGATCTTGCGCAGCATGCGTAGGATGTTGAAGCAAGACGAGGAGACGGCGTTGACTTGTCGGGTCATTGAGAGGGAGGAGTCCAGGATGAAGCCCAGGTTGCGTGCGTGGTCCGTTGGTTTGGGTGCGTTGCCCAGGGCAGGGGGCCACCAGGAGTCGTCCCAGGCGGAGGGTGATGATCCTAGGATGAGGACTTCCGTCTTATCTGAGTTCAGTTTCAGGCGGCTGTTCCTCATCCACTCTTGCACCTGGGTCACACAGGACCCAGGACCCAGCTCCACCATGTCTTTTGCAATAAAAAAATGGTGGTTGTGTTGTCTGTGAGACCGTGCACGAGCCTCCCCTTGATTAACTGCAGGATTACGTTCTGCGACACAAATGGTCGACAACTCCAACAAACTGACATAGAACTGGGCTTTCATCGGTACCCTAGTCCTCTAAACTCTGCCTCTGTCAGATGACCTCCTCAACTCAGTAGCGATGCACTGGTCACGACCGTCAGATCTGTGTGAGAAAGGGGCATGGAGCTTGCCGCTGGACCAAATGTGTTCGAGCAGCCACGACTGCAGATTGTGAGCTGTCTCTTCTAGAATCTGGATGGCATTTGATACGTTTCCTCTGTGATAGGTCCAGTAGAATTTCAGATTTCATTGCCAAGCTTGCATATGCCACTTGGGCCAGTCAACCAGGAAGATGATGTAGAAGGCTGATCAAGAAGCCTCAGAGAAAGGCCTAGGCTGAAACATCGGAACCATAGCTCGAATGTCCTGGACTCGCTGCCATGGAGCGAAAGCCTTGAAGATCAAGTTACTTACTTTCAGTAACGCTCTTTCTGGTACAGACTTTACCTACCTGCAGATTTCTCACCTTTCGAACATGCTCCAGGTGTCAGA
Organism: Calotriton arnoldi; assembly: GCA_963921515.1. Classification (NCBI taxonomy): domain Eukaryota; kingdom Metazoa; phylum Chordata; class Amphibia; order Caudata; family Salamandridae; genus Calotriton; species Calotriton arnoldi. The sequence continues at coordinate 1,534,978 of CAWUFW010003966.1, forward strand.
CTGGATCCCAAAACTTTTCTGAAGTACCTATTCATGCCGGTAGATAGCGCTGTGCGGCACCACACTGACTCTATTAGACTCTGGAAATGGCATGCAGAGCCTATATAAGCGCCACTCCCCCACACTGTCAGTTGCTTTCAAGGCTGTTCGCGCCCCCAAACGAAGAGTGGCAAAAGCAAACTAGTTGTGACCATTGTGACGATTGCTAGACTTGGTGAGTCCAATTCACAGAACAGAAAGGATGGGAGGGTTGGTGAGGATTCTATGGTGAGATAAGAGTCTCTACCAGAAAGAGCGTTATCAAAGGTAAGCAACTTGTTCTGCTCATAGAGACTTCAAACCACAGAATACTCTCCTTTTGAATAGATATGAAAGCTGTACCGTTTTGGAGGTGGGTCTGTGATTTGACTCAAACCAGAAAGTTCTGTAGAACTGAATGGGCAAAATGCTCCTCAGCGAACTTTGCTGTCAAGGCAGTAGTGCTTTGTGAAAGTATGGAGTGATGCGAACGTAGCCACCTGGCAGATGTCGAGGAAAGAAACTCCATGTGCCAATGCAGTGTTAGCGGTTTTGGCCCTCGTGGAATGAGCTCACAGTCCTCCTGGATGCCTTGCCTTTTTTTGCTCCAGTAAACCCCACAAAGAGCTGATAGTCCACCCGGTGGTCTCTGGTACATTCAATTTGAAAGCTCTTTTGGAGTCCAAACGGCTGTCTCCTCCTCTTTAGAGGGGAAAGGCAAAGCAAATAATGACTGTAAGGCAATATGACCAACATGGGATGGCATCACAACTTTCAGCAAGACAAATGCTCGCGTCTGCAGTACCAGTTTGTCTGGGAAGAATAAGGTGTACGATGGGTTGACACAGAGCTTGAAGCTCACTTACTCCCTGCACAAATATTATGGCGATGAGGAACACGGTCTTAGAGGTGAGAAGCCTCAGGGGGCAGCTGTCAAGCCGCTCAAAGAGAATGCACATCAAATATGTGAGGACCAATTTGAGGACCCACTGTGGTATTGCAAAAGGAGTAGGAGGAAACAGATGAGGGCTGATTCGGCAACCGTAAAACTAGTGCAAGAGCTGAAAGGTACTCTTTGACCATGGCCAGAGCAAAGCATTGTCGGACGAGGGGTAAAACAAACAACAAAACGTTGGATAACTTTTCCTGGAGGGGGTCCTAACGAAAAAAATATACTGTTTTTGCTGAGGGAGGCCTGGCTTCCAAGATGACATCAACCACCTTCGAAGGAAGTTCAAGGATGTTCGGCTGTTGCTGTTCAATCTTCAAGCATAAAGGTGGAGATTGCAGAGGTCTGGGTGCAGAACCCTTGCCTGTTGCTGTGACAGCATATGCTCCCAGAGGGGCAGCCTTATCAGAGGGTGCATGGTCCAGCTCAGGAGCTCTGTATACTATACTCTCCTTGCCCAATCTGAGGCACTAGGATGACTTGAGCCCAGTTGGTCCTCATCTTCTTCAGAATTGGTGGCAGAAGAGGTATCAGCGGGAAGGCATACAGGAGTCTCACCACAAAGGCGTCTTCTAGCAAGACATGCCTTGGAAACGCCAATGCTCAAAACTACAGAAATGGCACATCCTCTGTGGTGTTGATTGAGCTAAGGTTTACCCATTCACAAAAGAGACATTGTGCCACCTCTGGGAGCAACTACCACTCGTGATCCACTAGGTGTGCCCGGCTCAGTTCGTCCACTCTGGCATTCAAAGATCCTGCTAGGTGGTTCACCACCAGTAAAATTTGTTGATGGTTCAGCCATTTCCAGAGGTGTAGAGCATCCAGTCACAGGGACCATGACCCCATCCCGCCTTGTTTGCTGCAGCAGAACATGGCGCTGCTATTGTCTGTAAGCACTTTAACCAGCCTCCCCTTGATGGATAGGAGGAAGGCTTTTAACGGCAAGCGAATGGCCTGCAGCTCCAGAGGTTGATATGGAACCGGGACTCTGACGGAGACCGGAGGCCTCTGATCTCGACCTCTCCCAGGTCGCCGCCCCAACCCAGGAGTGACGCATCGCTCACCATTGTCATCTCTGGGTGGAGTAGGCAGAGGGGTCTGCCACTGGCCCAATTACGGTCCAGTAACCACCAGTGCAGGTGGTTTGCAGTCTCCTCCAAAATCCAGATGTGGTTGGAGTGATCCCCTTGATGTTGGGCCCACTAAGACTTTAGATCCCACTGCAGAGCCCACATATGTCACCTGGGGTGCTGTAGGAGTAGGATGCAGGAGGCCATCAGTCTCAGCAGTCCCAGAACAGAGGTTGAAAGATCAGGCTCAGAGCCTGAATGTCTTGAACCCCAAGGATGACAGTCAGTTCACTGTAGTCTGGAGGTGGTTGACGACTGCCTGGGGCAAGCCCACTTCCAACAGTCAGTCAGGGAAAGACTGGACCCTCTACCCTCCAAAGATGTGCTGCTACCACAGCCATCACTTTCATTAACACATAAGGGGCCCTGGTGAGACCAAAGGGGAGCACAGCAAACTGAAAATGCTCAGTTCCACCGCAACCACAGGTAGTGCCGATGGGCCTGCAGGACAAGTATAGGAAAATACGTATCCGGCAGGTCCAAAGCCACCATCCAGTCTACATGGATGAGGGCAGACAGCCTGGGCCAGGTTGAGGATTTTGAATTTATCCTACTGGAAGAAGGTGGTTAGAGGGTACAGGTCTAAATTAGGATGAAGGTCTCTATCCTTTCACACCAGAAAAGTAGTGGGTACAACCACCATGACCCATTTCTAGCGCAGACACCCTCTCGATAGCCGCTTTGGCCAAAAGGGTTTGCACTACCTGCCATAAGACTAACAGATGTCCTCCGTCAGTCATTCTGAGGAAGGAGGTAGTTCCAGCAGAATGACAACGAACGGTAAGGTGCACCCCTTCCGGTCAATCTGCAGGACCCACCAGGAGGGCTCTGGCTGTGCCCCAATAAGAGCCTGCAAAGGGGTGTGGAAGGGTGGGTGGGCTTGTCGACACTGAGAGGCTAGAAACTGTTGGGCACCTTGCTGAGGATGATGTGGCTTTCAGTAAAGGGTACTTCTTCCTAAACTGTGAAAGGAACAGTAAGGTTGGTATGGCTGGCGAGACGGGCCAGACAAGCCAAGGTACTATAGACCTGCTCTCTTTGAAGCGCTCCAGAGCGGAATCTGCCTTGTCTTCTCATCGACAGCCATGTCCTTAAGGGTCGACTGGACATCACCAGAAAAACCTGTTGACCGCAGCCAGGCTTGACCACGAGTGGCGATACTAGTGCCAATGGCTTGTACAAAGGCATCCGTAGTGTCCAGGCCACAACGAATTCTGAACATTTCAGCATCTTGGCCGTCCTGTATGGCTTGTGTCATGACAGGGCGAAGGTCTTCTAGTACACCCGGGAGGACTTGCGCAACTGTATCCCAGAGAGCGTGGAAATGGCGGCCCAGCAGGCAACCGGCATTAACTCACCTGAGGCTAAATTAGAGGAAGAAAATTCCCTCTTCCCAAAGAACTCCACTCTCATGGGCCCCCTATCTGGGGAGTAGTTGGAAAGGTATTTGGTTTGACTGGTGGAAGCCTGCACCACTAAGCTCTCAGGAGAGGAGTGCTGAGACAAGAGGGCGGGATCTCCATGGGCCAGTCGGTGGAGCCTTGCAATTTGGTGATTGACTGGGGGGCTAGAGCAAGGATTGGCACAGGATCCTAGGAGGGCATTAGTGAGTGCCTCATTAAAATGCAGTAGGGGCTCAGTAGTGGTTTGCCCTGGCTGCAGTACTTTGGTCAGGACATTGATTTTGAAATCTAAGATTGGGAGCTGGAGGTTGAGAACATTGCCAGCCCTCTGCATGACCACTGCAAAGCACTTTCTTCAGTGTCAGGACCAGGCTCAGAATCAGGAGAAGTATCAAGACCACTGGCATCTTGAAGATCGTCGTAGCAGGTGGCCTCAATTTGATCCCTGACATCATAGTCATTGTCAAAATTTGTTTTCCACAGTGAATGTAGCATGTAAGTTCTGCCTTGCTGAGGTGGAATGCCAAACGTGTCAAGTGAAGATGATTGAGGATCTACAAAAATCGATTGTGACTTTGTTCGATTTCACAACAGAGCTGACTAAGAGTCTAAAAGCACAATGGGTGCTTTGTCCTCTGGTGTCAGTGATGTCTGCATCTACGTCGACGATCTGGGAACCTATGTGGATCGTGGAGACGTGCCGGAGTCGGGAGAGGTCCAGTGATTCTTTTGGACGGTCTAACTGGTGCTGAGGGGAACCCGCCACGCAGTATTCCTGATGGAGGCCTCTTGGCTCTTCGAGGCATGTCATTGCACCAGAGGGGGTCAAAGGGATCAAAAGCATCAGAGCATAGTGTCGTGGAGCTCTTGGATCTGCCTCAGTGTTGCTAAAGGACCTGGGAACTCAGGTTGTGCCGGGACAAGTGGAGCGATGGGCTCTGGCGTCAATCGACTTCAGGAGCAAGATTTAGAGGCATGGCAATACCCTTGTGCCTTCTCAGGAGTATGAGAGTGGTAGGAAGGGGCAGAGTCCTGGTTGGATTCCTTATGCTTTTTCTTAGACTTACCGCAAAGTTCAGAGTATGACGACGATTGACCTCTGGATTGACTCCGGCAACTCCTGGACCAGGAACGGGGCCGAGATCGATCCTTGGACTGGGACTGACCAGAGTATGGAGTCTTGCGGTGCTTGGCGATGTAGAGTTTCACCTCACGGTTCAGTATGGCTTTCGGGTTCATCAACTCACAGTTATTGCACACTTGGAGTTGTGACTTAACCCCAGGCAAACCCGATGAGGATCTGTCCCAAACAATTGCTTATGACAGTCCTTACAATGTTTAAAAACTGTCCTTTTGGGAGGTGACATTTTCCTTGCACACTGTAAACTTTGTGAGGTAAAATGGTCTCAGAGACCAGAGGTAGCTCTGGTTCTGCATCTGGTTCTCCACTGGCGGAGATTGTTGCCCCCTTTGGGATTCATATAGTCACCTACGCCGATGACACTCAGATGGTGGTGGCTTTGACCCAGGCCGACCACACGCCCCCGGATCTCCACGACTGTCTTGAGGAAGTCACTAAGTGGATGAGTCTATCCCACTTAAAACTTAACGGTGACAAAACTGAGCTTATGCTACTTGGCAACCAGCTAAATTTCAAAGCCAACACTATGTGGCCAGCTTGTATGGGATTAGCACCCATCCCAAAAACAGAGATAAAAAGTTTGGGTGTCTGGTTGGACCAAGACCTCTCATTCAAAGTCCAAGCCAGAAAAACTGCTGCTCTTTGTTTTGGCTTGCTAAGAATGATTCGCAAAGTTCTGCCACTATTACCAGACCAAGCTAAAAAAACTCTGGTCCAGGCGCTCATCCTGTCCAGGATAGATTATGGTAACGCCCTTTATTTGGGCGCCCTCTGTCATGTCATCACAAAACTGCAGATTGTGCAGAACTCAGCTGCAAGACTGCTCACGGGAATCCAGAACCGATGTTCAGCAAAACCGGCACTACGCATGCTCCATTGGTTACCGGTCAATCAATCAATCAATCACGGCATTTATAGAGCGCGCTACTCACCCGGGAGGGTCTCAAGGCGCTGGGGGAGGGGGTAAGTTACTGCTCGAACAGCCAGGTCTTGAGCTGCTTCCTGAAGGCGAGATGGTCCTGGGTTCGCCGAAGGTGAGTGGGGAGGGAGTTCCAGGTCTTGGCCGCCAGGTAGGAGAAGGATCTTCCTCCGGCGGTGGTTCTGCGGATGCGTGGTACGGTGGCGAGGGCGTGGCTGGTTGATCGTAGCTGGCGTGTGGGCGTGTAGAAGGACATGCGGTCGTTGAGGTACTTTGGGCCCAGGTCGTGGAGGGCCTTGTGTGCGTGGGTGAGGAGTCTGAACGTGATTCTCTTGCTGACGGGGAGCCAGTGCAGGTCTTTCAGGTGTACGGTGATGTGGCTGTGTCGGGGGATGTCCAGGATGAGTCGTGCGGAGGCGTTCTGGATGCGCTGGAGTCTCTTTTGAAGTTTGGCTGTGGTTCCGGCGTAGAGGGTGTTCCCATAGTCCAGTCGGCTGGTGACGAGTGCCTGGGTGACGGTCTTCCTGGTTTCAGTGGGGATCCATCTGAAGATCTTGCGGAGCATGCGCAGGGTGTTGAAGCATGAAGATGAGACGGCGTTGACTTGTTTGGTCATTGATAGGGAGGAGTCCAGGATGAAGCCCAGGTTGCGTGCGTGGTCCGTTGGCTTGGGTGCGGTGCCCAGGGCCGGGGGCCACCAGGAGTCGTCCCAGGCGGAGGGTGATGAGCCCAGGATGAGGACTTCCGTCTTGTCTGAGTTCAGTTTAAGGCGGCTGTTCCTCATCCAGTCGGCGACGTCTCTCATCCCGTCGTGCAGGTTGGCTCTGGCGGTAGTGGGGTCGTTGGTGAGGGAGAGGATCAGCTGGGTGTCGTCGGCGTAGGAGATGATGTTGAGGTTGTGTCGGCGTGCGATGGCTGCGAGGGGGCTCATGTAGACGTTGAAGAGGGTCGGGCTGAGTGAGGATCCTTGTGGAACGCCGCAGATGACTTCGGTGGCTTCGGATCTGAACGGGGAGAGGCGGACTCTCTGGGTTCTTCCGGCGAGGAACGAGATGATCCATTCCAGTGCTTTCTCTCGGATTCCGATGTTGCTGAGGCGCTTCACTAGGGTGCGGTGGCAGACGGTGTCGAACGCCGCGGAGAGGTCCAGGAGGATGAGGGCAGCTGTTTCCCCGTTGTCGGTTAGGGTTCTGATGTCGTCGGTGGCTGCGATAAGGGCGGTCTCGGTGCTGTGGTTGGCCCGAAACCCGGACTGCGAGGGGTCGAGGGATCCATTCGTCTCGAGGAAGGCGGCAAGCTGTCTGTTGACGGTCTTCTCGATGACTTTGGCCGGAAACGGAAGGAGCGAGATGGGGCGGTAGTTCTTGAGGTCGGTGGGGTCCGCCGTTGGTTTCTTCAGGAGGGCGGTAAGCTCGGCGTGCTTCCAGCTCTCCGGGAAGGTGGCGGTGCGGAAGGAGGAGTTGATGATGTCCCGGAGATGGGGTGCGATGGTGGCGTCGGCTTTGTTGAAGACGTGGTGTGGGCAGGGGTCGGTTGGTGATCCGGAGTGGATGGAGTTCATCGTGCGGGTGGTGTCTTCGGTGTTGATCGGGGTCCAGTTGCAGAGGGTGGTGGTGGCGGGCATTGGTTCGGCGGTAGGGTGCGTTGTTTGTGCGTTGAAGCTGTTGTGTATGTCGGTGATCTTGCGGTGGAAGAACGCGGAGAGTGAGTTGCAGAGGTCTTGCGAGGGGGTGATGTCGTTGTTTCCGGCGCTGGGGTTGGAGAACTCTTTGACGATGCTGAAAAGTTCCTTGCTGTCATGGGCGTTGTTGTCCAGTCGTTCTTTGAGTGCCGACTTCTTGGTGGCACGGATCAGCTGGTGGTGTTTGCGGGTGGCGTGCTTGAGGGCGGTCCTGTTGTCTGTGGTCTGGTCGAGTCGCCAGGTTTTCTCGAGAGTGCGGCAGTTCTTCTTGGATTCCTTGAGTTCGTTGGTGAACCAAGGGGTTTTCTTGCTTCCGGGTCTGCTGGGAGGGTTTTTAGTGGTGCGAGGTCGTCGGCGCAGGCGGTCAGCCACTTGGCGAGGTTGCTGGCTGCTTCGTTTGGGTCCGTTGTGTCGGTGGGTGTGTTCTGGCTGAGGGAGGCGGTGAGCTGCTCGGCGGTGATCTTGCTCCAGCTCCGGCGGGGAGCCTGTTGCGGGTGGTGGTGGGTCGCAGTCTTTCTGAAGCTGAAGTGGACGCAGCTGTGGTCGGTCCAGTGGAGTCCGGTGGCGTGGCTGAAGGAGATGTGCTTGCTGGACGAGAAGACGGGGTCAAGCGTGTGGCCGGCGTAGTGGGTGGGCGTGTTCACCAGTTGCTTGAGTCCGAGGTTGGCGAGGTTGTCCAGCAGGGCGGTGGTGTTTCTGTCGTTGTTGTTCTCCAGGTGGAAGTTGAGGTCCCCTAGGAGGATGTAGTCGGCGGAGGGCATGGCGTGCGGGCTGATGAAGTCTGCGATGTCTTCGCTGAATAGTGTGCGTGGTCCCGGGGTCTGTAGATGAGGGTGCCTCGGAGGGTGGTCTTGGGGTCCGTGTGTATCTGGAAGTGTAGGTGTTCGGCGGCGGTGAAGGTCTCGTCGGAGTTAGTCGAGATGCGGATGGTGTTCTTGTGTACGATGGCGATGCCTCCTCCCGTCTGGTTGACGCGGTCCTTCCGGGTGATCTTGTATCCATCCGGGATGGCTATGGCGATGTCAGGCGCTGAGGAGGCGTTCATCCAGGTTTCGGTGAGGAAGGCGATGTCCGGTGCTGTTGCGTCGAGCAGGTCCCAGAGTTCCACGGCGTGCCTGTGGACGGAGCGGGTGTTCAGCAGGATGCATTTCAGGTGGTTGCTGCTGTTGCTCGACTTGGCGGAGGTGGTGCACGTCAGGGGGCAGGTGAATCGGCAGGTTTGGCAGGTGAAGGGTCCGTGGGTGCGTCTCGGTGAGGCTCGGTAGCAGGCAGGGTTCCGGCCGGCATTGAGTGCGGTGAGTGTGGCGGCGTCGTAGGTCCGTCGAGTGGTGTTGCATCGGTGGGATCCAGGGGTTCTGGCGCTGGGCGCGGTCCAGTCGCGGACGGGCGCAGACGGGCTTGCCTTAGGCGCGCCCGCTGCGCACGTCCGCTGCGCGGCCGTGCAGCGGCCGCCATTTATGGGGAGGTGGGAGGGAGGAGCAGCTGGGAGGCGGGAGGCAGGGGCAGCGAATGGGCAGTCAGGGGGGCGGGGCCGCAGGGACGCAGCGGCGGGAATGGCGATAGGCAGCGAGGGGCACAGAAGGAAAAACGGGGGGAGAGCAGGTAAATCACGGGCACAACAACAGTGGGGCAGCGAGGGGCACAGAAGGAAAAACGGGGGGAGAGCAGGTAAATCACGGGCACAACAACAGTGGGGCAGCGAGGGGCACAGAAGGAAAAACGGGGGGAGAGCAGGTAAATCACGGGCACAACAACAGTGGGGCAGCGAGGGGCACAGAAGGAAAAACGGGGGGAGAGCAGGTAAATCACGGGCACAACAACAGTGGGGCAGCGAGGGGCACAGAAGGAAAAACGGGGGGAGAGCAGGTAAATCACGGGCACAACAACAGTGGGGCAGCGAGGGGCACAGAAGGAAAACGGGGGGAGAGCAGGTAAATCACGGGCACAACAACAGTGGGGCAGCGAGGGGCACAGAAGGAAAAACGGGGGAGAGCAGGTAAATCACGGGCACAACAACAGTGGGGCAGCGAGGGGCACAGAAGGAAAAACGGGGGAGAGCAGGTAAATCACGGGCACAACAACAGTGGGGCAGCGAGGGGCACAGAAGGAAAAACGGGGGGAGAGCAGGTAAATCACGGGCACAACAACAGTGGGGCAGCGAGGGGCACAGAAGGAAAAACGGGGGAGAGCAGGTAAATCACGGGCACAACAACAGTGGGGCAGCGAGGGGCACAGAAGGAAAAACGGGGGGAGAGCAGGTAAATCACGGGCACAACAACAGTGGGGCAGCGAGGGGCACAGAAGGAAAAACGGGGGGAGAGCAGGTAAATCACGGGCACAACAACAGTGGGGCAGCGAGGGGCACAGAAGGAAAACGGGGGAGAGCAGGTAAATCACGGGCACAACAACAGTGGGGCAGCGAGGGGCACAGAAGGAAAAACGGGGGGAGAGCAGGTAAATCACGGGCACAACAACAGTGGGGCAGCGAGGGGCACAGAAGGAAAAACGGGGGAGAGCAGGTAAATCACGGGCACAACAACAGTGGGGCAGCGAGGGGCACAGAAGGAAAAACGGGGGGAGAGCAGGTAAATCACGGGCACAACAACAGTGGGGCAGCGAGGGGCACAGAAGGAAAAACGGGGGGAGAGCAGGTAAATCACGGGCACAACAACAGTGGGGCAGCGAGGGGCACAGAAGGAAAAACGGGGGGAGAGCAGGTAAATCACGGGCACAACAACAGTGGGGCAGCGAGGGGCACAGAAGGAAAAACGGGGGGAAAGCAGGCAAATCACGGGCACAACAACAGTGGGGCAGCGGGGGCACAGAAGGAAAAACGGGGGGAAAGCAGGCAAATCACGGGCACAACAACAGTGGGGCAGCGAGGGGCACAGAAGGAAAAACGGGGGGAAAGCAGGCAAATCACGGGCACAACAACAGTGGGGCAGCGAGGGGCACAGAAGGAAAAACGGGGGAAAGCAGGCAAATCACGGGCACAACAACAGTGGGGCAGCGAGGGGCACAGAAGGAAAAACGGGGGGAAAGCAGGCAAATCACGGGCACAACAACAGTGGGGCAGCGAGGGGCACAGAAGGAAAAACGGGGGGAAAGCAGGCAAATCACGGGCACAACAACAGTGGGGCAGCGGGGGCACAGAAGGAAAAACGGGGGGAAAGCAGGCAAATCACGGGCACAACAACAGTGGGGCAGCGAGGGGCACAGAAGGAAAAACGGGGGGAAAGCAGGCAAATCACGGGCACAACAACAGTGGGGCAGCGAGGGGCACAGAAGGAAAAACGGGGGGAAAGCAGGCAAATCACGGGCACAACAACAGTGGGGCAGCGAGGGGCACAGAAGGAAAAACGGGGGGAAAGCAGGCAAATCACGGGCACAACAACAGTGGGGCAGCGAGGGGCACAGAAAGGAAAGGGGAGACAAGCAGACAAAACTGGCACCGGGGCCACAAGCGGAGGGCGATCTTACCTACAGGAGCAGCGGGCAGACAGCACAGGCGGAGCTGTGTGGTGGGGGAGCGACCTACCTGGCAAGGTCAAGGGTGCAGGAAAGAATCAATTTTAAGGCCCTGTGTATTGCCCACAAGTCCCTAGGTGGAGATGGGCCTCCTATTATCAAATCTATGTTCTGCCCTTACAAGGCCAACAGAAGCCTTCGCTCGGATGAGATGTACCTTGCAGTGGTACCAAGGGTCAGGAAGGCCAGAAGTGGAGGCCGACGCTTCTCGTATAATGCCTCCAAATTGTGGATCAGCCTGCCGCTGCAGCTGCGTAGACAATCCAACCACCTAGCTTTCCGTAAACAACTTAAAACCTGGCTCTTTCCATAGAAGGCAGGCCCTACTCTAGTGTCCACACAGCGATGGGATGCTTCCGGGTAGCCATGCGCTATATAAAAAATCCTTCTATTCTATTCTATTCTGGTGGAGTGGAAAGAAAGGAACTTACGTCAGTGCGCCGGAGTGGCACCTATTTAGGCTCTGCATGTCTTTTCTGGAGCGGAGCAGTTTCAGGTGTTGAACTGAACAAAGGTCCTGGCTGAAAAGTTTCCGCATCCAGTCTGGCAGTCTGATGTCGGGAATATTCAAAAGGGGAGGAATCTGCGATTGGAAGTGTCTATCAGAACTGCAGTGTATCCAGGATAGCTCCAATGAATAGTAGCCTCTGCAAAGGAGTCAGGTGAGACTTCTGCTCATTGATAGTGAACCCTAACGGTCAGGAGGTTCACCATCATTTGGAGGGGATCTACAACTAACTGCAGCGAACTCGCCTTCAACATCTAGTCATCGAGGAAGAGTAAAACTGGTGTTCTAAATCTCCAAGGTTGTGCCACGACCACCGTCATCACTTTTGTGAACATTCAAGGGGTGCTGGTGAGGCCGAAGTGGAGCACTGCAAACTGAAAATGCTCCTGGCAGACCCTGAATTATGGGTAAGGTCTGTGAGACTCCAAGAGGGCATACCAAAATACGTACCTTACAGGTCCTTGGACACCATCCAATCCCCCAAGTCCAGAGCATGAGCATTTTTAATTTGTCCTACTCCAAGAAGACATTCAGAGATTGAAGACTGGAGGCCTTTGTTCTTTTTCAGTAAAACAAAATTGTGAGAGAGGGGGGATTTAATGGTTATGTATGACTCAGTTGTCGGCTGTGATGGATCGCCACAATGGCAGTAAATACTGAATCCTGCTCCCCCACAAGATGGGTGTGTGCTGCTAAGGGCAAACGGGTGTGTGCCGCTAAAGGAAAACTAAGGCGGCTTAGTGGTTGTTGTCACAGTGGAAGGGGACAGAGAGGACGGGCCAGTTAAGTGCCAGACCTAGGTCCTCAGCCTCATAAGGATTGGCGTGAGTGTTATAGTGGTTGGGGCAACCGTCAGTGTCTATACACCAACTTCCAGAGCTGATGTGGGAAATGCTAGGCAAGGGATTATGGAGTGTGAAGTGACTCTATTGTCCTTACAAGCCTACAAGGCTGAATCAGCTTTTTCACCAAATAGACTTGAGCCATCAAAGGGTATATCCATGAAAGAGCCATGTACGTCTCGAAATAATTCTGTGGAACACATCCACGCGGACAGCAGAGGACAACACTGGTGCCAACAACCGTTCCCAGACAATTAGCAGTATCCAGGTCACCACGAATCATGTATTTGGCCATGTCCTAACCATTATGAATTGCTAGAGGCAGAGAGTCCTGAGGTCTTCCGAGACTGGCGGTAAGATCTCATGGTCATGTGCCAAAAGGCATGCACATAGCGATTCAATTGAAGAAGTACGTTACTGTTCAAATATTCCATCACCTACAAGGGCACTTTTGGTGCCTTTACTATAAATGTCACAGATGGGGCAAGACAATTTGGAAACGGTAGCACAGGATTCTTAAAATTAAGCTTGTAGAAAAGCAAGTAATACAATGTAAATTCTTATAAACATGGAATAATATTTCCCATTGAGTAGCAGTGAGTTAATGGTAACATCACTTACAGGATTCAGAGACGGCAAACCTGCGCACACACACACATATACACACACGCACACAGAATATTATGATTACTTATCCTTACCAACACTAGCAGGACAAAGCACTGCTGGCCAAGATCACCTATGGCATTCATGTCTGCTGGCATCGAAAGTTCAGCCTTGTGTTTCAACTGCACAAATGGGTACCTCAACAGATGGAGAGTTTGAAATGTGCTTGTAGAGAACATTAAGATGACAGCCTGACAAAAAAAGCCTACCAGTACAAATTATAGAATGAATTTTCCAGAATCTGTGATATACCTTTGTTCTTCTTCCATGACAGTATGTTCATCTATTATTAAAACTCCCCTTGGCAGTGGGGATTAGCAAAAAGGATTTTAGTTTACTTTCATGAAGCACAATTTCTAGAATCTGCAGTCACTAGTCATTCAAATGGAGGTACTATGACTTATGGCTTTATGTATATCTGACGAGGAAGCCACTTGTGCTTATAACAGCAGAAACATTAATTGTCAAACCCTGTTCAGTTTATTTTGATTTGCTTAGAACTAATGGGTTATTAGAGTAATTTTCAATGCATAAGTATGACCAGGGTTGACAATTGCATTGTGCTTGTTTTTATGGTGTAAAGCACTAGCATTTTCATTACGATGTTGAAGTGTGTTTATATGCACAATTTAGGGTGGCAGTATTGGTAATGTAACAGTGCCAATCTGGTGCATTGCTATTCATGTAAGGCACTCCATAATTATAAAATGAATGTAGTCCTAGCAGGAAACAAGGCATGGTTGGTGATTGAGCAGTCTGTGGAGAGGCAGCATGAAGGAAACTAAACAGGTCGATGGACTAGGTCTCACCTGCCTGAAATGGTAGCGTGAGAGCACTAAAGGCATTAGAGTCAGGTGGCAATGCAGGGTGAGTGTGCCATAGGCAAATACTTCACGAATCACAGTCTAGTTTTAACCCTATCCGGAGGACCTGAAAGAAAGGCATTAGGGTTCATTTTCGAGACAGAAGCTTTCCTGCAAAGGGTGCGATGACCGGATTTGTGGGTCATCTGTTACAGGTCTACATTGTCTGGAAATTTGTCTCTGCACTGCTGGATATGAAAAGGATTCGCCCAAATAGCAAGGACAGATTTCAGGAGAGCCTCTCCTAAGGGGAGCAAAGGCCCTGAAACTATTAATGATGGTAGCTATATTTTCATCAAAATGTTAAGATTTTGCCTCTGCAGGGGTACACGTTCCGTTCTAAAGCTTCTGCTTTTCTTACTACTGTGGTGAAAAATTAGACATCTTCTGACAAAGGGCGAGAGGGTAAGTGATGTCATCTTTTGGTGAGGTATCCTGGCCCACTTGTAATACTCTTTCTTGTAGAGACTCAATGTAGAGCAGATTCTTCACCTTCAGAGTATTCCCCAGGCATCAGACTTGATCTGGAAACTTGTCAGCAGTACTTCTGCACACCAGTAGGTGGTGCTGTGTGCACTGACACGATTCTGCTCCAGAAATGATATGTGGAGCCTATATAGGCGCCACACCTGTGTGCTGTCATTTGTTTTCTAGAGTGTCGGCGCCCCAGTTGCAGAGCCTCGAAAGCAAATTGGTGTGATCACTGTGCAGATTCCTAGACTTGGGATCTTATTAATAGATAGTGGCCAACCACAGAATGGGGAGGATCAGAGGCTTGGTGAGGAATCCGGACTAAACAGAGTCACTGCCAGAAAGAATTGTTATTAAAGGTAACTTGTTCTTCTGAAAGAAACTTCTAGGCACATATTCCTCACCCTTTGAAACAACATCAAAGTAGTACCTATTTGGAGGTAGGTCTGTGGATGAACTCAAATCAGAAAGTACTGCAGGAATGAGCGGGCAAAATGCCCCTCTTGGCGAACCGGACTGTCCAGATACTAGTGCTTCATGAACATATGGAGGGACGCCTACATAGCGCCTGGCAAATGTCCAGGAGAGGGACTTTGTTTGCCAATGCAGTGGTAGCAGCTTTGGCCCTGGTAGAAAAAGTGCAGTCCTTTTTAGGGCTGATTTTTAGTCAGAGCTTAGCTGATCTTAATACAGAGCACTATCCAGCGGGAGATGGGTCTCTACTGCACAGCCCTGTCGTTTTTGCTCCAGAGAACCCCACAAAGAGCGGATCGTCAATCCGGTGCTCCCTGGTACGATCTATGCAAAAGCTCAGTGTTCTCTCACAGCCCATGATGGAGTCTCGCCTCCTCCTTAGAGGGGGGGAGGCAGTGTAGAACGCCAACAAGGTTACGTTCTAACCGACGTGAAATGGTGCCACAACGTTAGGCAAGAAAACTGCCCTCGCCCGCAAAACCAGCTTGTACGGAAAGAAAGTGGTGTATGGCCAGTTCACACAGACCGCTTGAGGCTCACTCGTGCCACGGCAATATTATGGCGACGAGGAACACTGTTGAGGGTGAGAAGATACAAGGAGCAGCTGGGAAGCAGCTCAAAGGGAGTGCATATGAGAAACAGGAGTAAGTTAACGCCTCCTGTGGTATAAAAGGAGAGTGAGATAACAAATGTTGTAAACTTTTCGAAAGCGCATAACAATTGGGTCTTAAACAATGAAGGTTGATCCCGCAACATCAAAAAAGTTGAAAGGTACTCTTTATCTGTGCCCAGAGTAAACCCTTGCCAGCCCAAGGTCAAAACAAATAACAAAACGTCAGATAACTTTACCTGGACAGGGTCTATCTGCTGAGTACTGCACCAAGTCACAAATCTGTCCCAACGAAAGGTGTATACAGTTTTTGTCGAGGGACACCGTGCTGCCAAGATGACATCACCACCTCCAGAGGAAGGCCGAAGGTGTTCAGCTGTCGGCGCTTAATCTCCAAACATGAAGGTGGCGATTGCGAAGACCTGGATGCAACACCCTGTCCCGTTGCTTCCGCAGCAGATCCTCAAGGGTGGGCAGCTTGATTAGAGGACAGATGCTTATGCCCAGATTTCTGGATACCATACTCTCTGTGCCCAATCCAGGTCCAGAAGGATGACTTGGGCAGTCCTGGTCATCTTCACAATTTGGGGCAGAAGAGGTATTGACGGGAAGGTATACAGGAGCTCTAAGTTTCACTCTAGGCGGAACAAGTCCCCTAGCGAGCAATGCCTTGGAAACTCCAAAGCGCAGGACTGCTAACATTGCGCGTCCTCTGCGGTGGCGAACAGATCGAGCAAATATTTTCCCCATTCACAGAAGAGACTCTGCACCAAGTCAGTGTGGAACTGCCACTCGTAACCTGCTAGGCTTCAACAGCAGAGCATGTGCGTCCTGGAATTCAAAGATCCTGCCAGGTGGTTCACCACCAGGAAAATTCTGTGGTGGTCTAGCAATTTCCAGAGGTGCACGGTATCCTAGCACAGGGTCTAAGATTTTCATTTGTTGCAGGGTCTGTGACCTCATTCTGCTCTGCTTGTTGCAGTGCCACACGGCGATGGTGTTGTCCGTGACCAGCTCTACCAGCATCCCCTTGATAGGTGGAAGGAAGGCTTTCAACTCCAAGAGGATGGCCTGAGTTCCAGAAGGCTGATATGGAGTAAGGACTCCACCGGAGACCAGAGGCCTCTGATCTCCACCTCTCCCAGATGGCTAACCCAACCCAGAAACGATGGTCAACACTGTGAGCTCTGTATGGGGGCGGGAGAGGGGTCTGCCGATGATGCATACATGGTCCAGTAACCGCCACTGCAGACCGTTTGCAGTCTCCTCTGAAATCTGAAATTTGTTAGAGACCCTTGATATTGGGACCACAGACTTGAGATCTCACTGCATAGCTTGCATATCATGCCTGGAGTGCTAGACCAGTAGGATGCAGGAGGCCATCACTCCCAGCAGCCTCAAAGTAGACCTCACTAAAATCAAGGTCAAGGCTGAAAGATCCGGCTCATAGCCTGAAGGTCCTGGACTCTCATTCCCAGGGGAAAGGCACAAAACCAAACAGTGTCTAGAATAGCTCTGATAAAGGGGTGTGTTTGAGAAGGAGTCAGGGGTGACTTCAGCATGTTGATAGTGAACCCCAAAGATGAATGGAGGTTTGCCGTAATCTGCATAGGGCGTTGTCAACTGCATAGGGCGAGCGCGTCTTCAACAGATAGTCATCAATTTTCCATGAGCAGTACCCCTGCGTACTGGTAGGTGGTGTCGATCGGCTCCATGTGACGTTGGTGTCTGAAGGGACTATCGCAGTGCCTACAAAGGTGCCACCCGGATGCGCTGACGTCAGTTACTTTTCACAACTTTCCATGCCAAAAACGCTGAGCCACGAAGTACACTGACCCCTGGTATGGTAAACTAGGGCCCTGAAAGGGGAAAGCCCTGTCCCTGGAAATCTGTTTGCAGAGCGGGGAGGATGGGTGGGTTGTTAAGGAATCTGCGGCTAGATAGACCCTTTACCAAGCATTACCAAAGGTAAGTAACTTGCTCATCTGATAGAGACTTCTAGCTGCAGATTCCTTACCTTAGAATAGATACCGAAGCAATACCTCCCCAAAGGTGAGTCTGCAGACCAATTTCACACGAGGAAGTCCTGAAGAACCGAACGGACAAAGGGCCCATTGTAGGAGAGTAGGATCTGCTTCACATGGGTACCCCCACTTTTTGCTGATGCTTCACTGTTTTTAGACCTTAGTCTGGCTGGGGCCCTGCTAATCAGAACCCCAGCCTAGCTGCTTCCTCTTTAAAATGGTTTCCATGTGCCTTAGGCACATCTCTGATTGGAATCTGGAGTGCCCTTATAAGTCCCTAGTATATGGTATACTATGTACCCAGGGCATAGGTACCTCAGAGGCCTGCCAGGGGCTGCAGCATGTATTATGCCACCCCTGGAAGGCCATCCAAACTGACACCACAGGTCTGCTACTGCAGCCTGGGTAAGGTGGTGCATGCACCCCTTACTGTGATATAGGCTACCTATATCCCTACATACCTACACACATATAAACCTATAAGTCACTCCTATGGCAGGCCTTGTCAATCCTGAAGGCAGAGTGCATGGTTCCTATGTGAGAGGGTGCCCCTGCATGAGCAGGGCCCCTCTGCAGCGGTCGGAGACCCTTCTCTGATGCTGTTTGTAGTGCAGCCGGACCATATACTCTTAAGCGCATTATAACCTCGCGTTAAATGCTAACTTTGGGATGGCTGCACCGAAACATGTCGTGTTTGGTGTCAAACATCTTGGAATACTACCCCCCAGCCAATTCTGGCGGCGGGGGTAGCATTCCACCCTTCTAGAGAGAGAGACATGTTAACCCTGGCTTGCCCGGTAACTTCTTTCTAAAGCCCTGGCATCACAAAATGGATGCTGCTGCCACAGACACAAGTCTGGCCTCCTGCAGCTGGACGAAACTCCGGCAGGGGAGGCCTGGACAATAGGTTTCCTGTCAAAGGGAGGTGTAACCACCTCCCCAGACAGGATAATGTGTACTGGGGCTGGGCGGGAGCACTCTTGGGTGCTTTGAAGTCCTGCACTGGGGGCACATTTGGTGTCCCTGTGCATACCACAGTTCAAACCGGATCAGGGGCTTCCAGCCCCTGCTTTGGTGCGAACTGGACAAAGGGAAAGGGGTGTAGCCACCCCTCTGCCCTGACCCACCCATAGGTGGGGCCACAGAGTAAGTCCAACCCCTAAACTTAGTATAAGTATAGGAACCCAGTCCTTAGGACTTTAGATTATCCCTGGACGAAACTCTGACACAGAATCCTGGACCTTCGACGCTCTACTACAAGATTAGAGGACTGAAGAATCTCCCTTGGGGTCAAGGAGTGACTCCCCTGCTTGGCAGGCACCAAAGAAGCAATTGTCCGGTCTGCATCGCTGAAGCTCCTGTCGGACGCCGAAGTCTTTGCATCACCAGAGGTGGATTTCCAGACTTCCCCGAGGCTGCCCTGAGTCCCCAGCAAAGCTGAGGCCCGTAGCTGTCGTGGGTAACGTGGAACCGTGACCCCTGGACACCGCACGTATTTGCAAGTGCATCCTCTTCTGGGTCTCCCACGAAGCCGTGCTTTGGGCTCCGAGTAGCCCTAGCCTCCAGCACCAACTGCACCGAAGATCACTGGCCTCCACTCCACGAGTGTCCTGTGAGCCAGATCCACGTGCACCGTCTCGAGGCTCCTTCGCGGTCGCTAGTCCGTTGGCTAGTAGCCCTTCACGAAGGCCAATCCTTTTCTTCTTGGGCTCCCTGGTTGCTCCAGGCTTGCCCTCACTTACCCTTGCTGGGTGAGTTCCTCAGACCTTGCTGGTCTGCACAATCGTCAATCTTCAACTTCATCGAGACTTGCCGTTGCCAAGGCTTGTTGGGTCCAATCCGGTCGCCGACGCCTCAGCACTCGACAGACATTGTGTACCAGCCCGAATCCTGCTCCTGGTCGCCGACAACGCCTCCTGGGCCTCGTGGCTGAAGAGTCAAGACGACCGTCAACGTACCTGAAGCACCCGACATCGGTGGACATCTGCTCATCGCCTTCCTGGTCACTGGCTAGTGACCCAGACTCTGTCCCCTCTGCTTTCAGGTTCTTCAGATCTCCGATCCACTCTTGGATCCACCCGGACACTTTCCACTTGGTCGCCAGCAGCACTTTGCAGCAGATCGCCATTCAAATCGACGACGAAACCCGACCCCGAAAGGCACCTATGCACCCGGCTTCCCTGGGTGAGGTAACACGAGTACTCCGGTGCTCCCGTGGGTAGAGACTCTAGGAAGACCTAGTTCTCAAAGGGTTTGCTCCAAGTCCTCCTTTAAGTGTCCCTTTTCTTTAAATTCCTGATCGCGACTTTCCTCATAGAAGTTAACGGCGATTCGCGGCTGTGTTTACACACTGCACGCGTCCCCCGTGGGTCCCCTGTGTCACTACCTTGGGTGGTTCCTTGTGGTCCAAGCACTTCTACAGGCTCTAGGCCTAGTGTCTAGCTCAGTCGTGGTTCT
This sequence comes from Calotriton arnoldi, assembly GCA_963921515.1. Taxonomy (NCBI): domain Eukaryota; kingdom Metazoa; phylum Chordata; class Amphibia; order Caudata; family Salamandridae; genus Calotriton; species Calotriton arnoldi. The sequence goes on from CAWUFW010003966.1 coordinate 1,554,665, forward strand.
TATACCACTTTATTGGTATATGGTTTGGTACGCCCCTAGGGCCCAAACGTGTATTTGTGCTATTACTGTGTTTAAATAACTTATAACTTGTGTACTTCGAACTCTAGCCTCATAAAGAGACTAGAGGGGTGTGTTTAGCAATAAATACATATATTTTGAATATATACCTGGTGTGGTGCTCTTTCATTTGGTCACTCAAGAGATTATAGACTGGTAAAACAAGCTGCTTTACATTCCTTCAAGACTTAGCCTGAAGGCTGCTCTCCATAGCTACCACTAGGATAGCTTTCAATAAAGGTTGTCTTTAACCTATCTCCAATAAGGGGTTGTTTGGACTGGTGCAAGGTGCCCACTATAATTAGTGGACAGCATATACCAGGCCAACTTCTCACACCCATCCATACCGACGTGAATGCCCAGACAGTAGTGTTTGGTAAACGTGTGCAGGGAAGCCCACATTGCTGCCTGGCAGAAGTCCAGGACAGGAACTCAGAGAGCTAACGCAGTGGTTGCAGCTTTAGCTCTGGTGGAATGAGCACGCAAACCTTCAGGTGGTTGCTTCTTAGCCAATGCGTAGCAGATTTTGATGCAGAGTATGATCCAACGTGAGATGGTCCTCTTCTGCGCCGCCAGTTCTTTTTTTGCTCCAACATACCCCACGAAGAGTTGTCCGTCCACCCGGAACTCTTTTGTGTAGTCAAAGTAGAACGACAACGCTCTTTTTGGGTCCAGACAGTGAAGTCGCCCTTCTTCCTTGGAGGGATGAGACGGAGCGTAAAATGTAGGCAGAGTGTAAAATGTAGGCCTACGTGAAATGGAGTGCCCACTTTCAGAAGAAAGGAAGCTCACGTGCAAAGCACCAGTTTGCCTGGGTAGATGTTAAGATAAAGAGGCTTGGATCACAAGGCCTGAAGCTCAATGTCACTCTGGGCAGATGTTATTGCCACCAGGAAGGCAGTCTTTATGGTAAGGAGCCTGAGAGGACATTTATGCAGGGGCTCAAACCGAGCGCACATCAAGAATGTCAGGACCAGATTATGGTCCCACTGTGGCATAACAAAAGGAGTGGGAGGAAACATATGTTGCAGACCTTTCAAAAACCTATGTACAATAGGGGATTGGAAAAGGGAAGGTTGGTCAGGCAACTAAAGAAAAGAGATTGCAGAAAGGTATGCCTTAACAGTGTCCAGAGAAGAGTCCTGCTGGGCAAGAGAAAGAACTAACAGGAGAACCTGAGAAAGGGAGGCAGAAAGGGGATCAATGTGTCTTTCTGTACACCATGCCAAAAATGTTTCCAAAGGCAGGCGTGAACAGTCTTAGTAGTGGGACACCTGGCCTTCAAGATAACGTTACAGACTTCGGACGGAAAGTCGAAAGCTGTCAACTGTCGCAGCTCAACCTCCACGCAAGAAGGCGGAGCGCTGACAGGTTCAGGGGGAGAACCCTTCCCAGCTGCTGCAACAAAAGATCCTCCAGAAGGGGCAGCCTGATCGGAGGACCAATGGCCATGTTCAACAGCTGGGGTTACCAGATTCTCTGTGCACCGTCCAGAGCCACAAGGATTAACTGATCTTCTTGAGAACTCTGGGCAGGGGTGGTATGGGCGGAAAGGTGTACAGGAGTCCTGAGCTCCACTTAAGATGAAAAGCATCTCCGAGCGAGAGCCGCCTTGGAAACTCCAGCAAGCAGAACTGCTGACATTGCACATTCTCAGTGGCAAACCGATCCAACTAAGGCTCTCCCCACTGCTGAAAGTGACCTTGCACTACCTCCAGATGGAGACAACATACGTGATCCGCTAGGCATCTTGGGCTGAGTTCGTCAGCTCTGGCATTCAGAGAACTCGCCAGATGTTGAACCACCAGGTATATTCCCTGCTATTCTAGCCATGTCCAGAGACGCAGCGCTTCTTGACAAAGGGTCCACGACCCCACCCTGCTTGTTGCAGAACCACATAGCGGTGGTGTTGTCTCTGAACACCTGAACTAGCCTTCCATGGATGGAGGGTAGAAAGGTTTTTATTGCCAATTGGATCGCTCTGAACCACAACAGGTTTGATGTGGAGTCCAAATTCAGCCAGAGTCCTCTGATCTCCACCTCTCCCAGATGGCCGCCCGATCCCAGGAGTGACGCATCTATCACTACTGTGAGATCTGATTGGGAAAGGCAGAGGGGTCTGCCGCTGACCCAATCACAGTTCGTTAACCACCACTGCAGATCTATCACAGTTCCCTCCGAGATCTTGACCATGTTGGAGAGATTTCCCTGATGCTGCGCCCACTGGAAGTTCAGGTCCCACTGAAGAGCCTGCAATAGCCAACAGGCATGTGTTACAAGCAGAAGGCCACGAGGCCCAGCAGCATCATAGTCAGTCTCACTGAAAATCCGGATAGAGGCTGAAACATCAGTATCATAGCCTGAATATCCTGGACTCCCCGTTCAGGAGGATAGGCCCAAAACTGCACTGTGTCCAGAAGAGCTCCGATGAAAGGGAGAATCTTCAAGAGAGAGTCATGTGTGACTTCTGCACATTGATAGTGAACCCCAGCGAATACAGGAGGTCCGTCGTAGTCTGGAGGTGGGAGACGACAGCATGGGTGGAGCCTGCCTTCAACAGCCAGTCGTTGACATAGGGGAAAGTCTGGCACCCCAGACTTCTGCAGTTGAGCAAAATTGTGGAAGCATGCGTCCTGCAAGTCCAACGCCACCTTCCAGTCTCCTGGTTCCAGGGCAGACAGGAGCTGAGCAACATTGAGCATCTTGAATTTCTCCTTCTTGAGGAAGAAAATGAGAGTGTAGGTTGAGGATAGGACAAAGGCCTCCGTCCTAATTGGGCACCAGAAAGTAGCGGGAATAGCAACCACAACCTACTTCTGGCATCAGCACTCTCTCTATGGCTCCTCTGGCCATCACTTCTTGGAGAAGAAGAGATATGTGGTCCACCGTCAGCCTGTTGTAAGTTGGTGGAATGGATATAGGGGTACTCTTGAAGGGGAGGGAGTAGCCCCTCCAGACAATCTGCAAACCCCACCTTTACAATGTTATGGACTGCCAGAGGGCAGGTGATGGCGAATCCTGCTGCCCACTGGGTGCCCATGATGGTAAACGGGAAGACTAGGAGGGTTTGGAGGCTGCGGCTGCGGGGGGGTTGGTGGACTGACCCAACAGCCTGTCACCCGACACATGGGCCGGTAGGAACTGCATCCATGGCCACACAGTGGCTGGACAGCTTGCGTGCCACAGTGGCTGGGAGGGTAAAGATGCGGTTGTACGCCTATTCCGTGACCATGAAAGGAGCGAAAGGCAAATTCAGGGTGATGAAGGGCCATAGAAATGCCCAAGGACCTGGTCGTAGCCCTGCTGTCCTTAAAGCGCTCCAGTGCCGAATTCGCCTGGTTTCCGAAGAGACCGGAGCCATCAAAGGGCATGTCCAAGAGGGAGGACTGGACAGCCTCAGAAAAGCAAGTAGTCCAAAACTAGGCGTGGCGTCACAGGGCCACTGTCAATGAAACCCCTCTGAGTCAGTGGTGTCTAATCCACAGCGGATGGTGAACTTAGTAGCATCCCTCCCATCAGCAACAGCCTGGGTGAGCACGGGCAAGGTCTCCTCTGGGACCATTGGCAGCATCAGTGCAACTGTATTCCGCAGGGCGTAGAAATAGTTCCCCAAATGGCACGTGGTCTTCACAGACTGCAGTGCCAGCCTGGCGGAAAAAAATATTTTCGTCCCAAGATTGTCCAGCGTCTTTGATTCTCTGTCCAGGGGCGCGGTAAGGAATGCACCAGGATTTACATGAAACGTTGAGGCTTGGACCACCAAGGTCTCCGGGGTAAGGTGTTGGGTGAGAAACTTTGGCTTCCCTGGAGCGGGGCTTTAGTGGCGGGCAATCGTCCTGTTCACAAGAGCCCCTCTGTTGGGCTTGGACCAAGTACCAAGCAGGACGTCAGTAGGTGCCTCACTGAAAGGAAGAAGTGGTTCTGATGGGGACACTCCCGGCTGAAACACTTCCGTCAAGACATTAGTCTGGACTGCCACCAAGGGCAAGCTAAGGTCCAGGTCCTCAGCTGTCCTCCGCACCACCATTGCAAAGGATACTCCCTTCTCCGTAGCCACGGAAGGGTAGAAAGCATGCCAGTATCTGGAGAAGTATCCAGTCCACTGGCTTCACCCAGATCCGCACACCAGTCTATTTGTTCCTCAAAAGGCTGGTATTCCTCAGTGTCCAGGAACCCCTTCCATCCATCCCCCCCTCTAACCCCCCCCCCCCCCCCCACCCCCCAAGCCCATAAGAATAGGATTCAGGCTTCAGCCTGCAAGGCATGGCTCAAGTCGGCTTTGGACGACGCCATTCCGGCTCTGTGTTGGAGTCAGCGATGAGGATGGGGCCGCCGGTGGCCCGGGATCGGCGTTGAGGAATATTGAGGTGGTATGACCGGCGTCGATCCGGATTCATCTGTGGATCCTTGGGACATAACTGTCACCGGAGCCTCTGGTGTGGATCCAGTAGGGGCCCCTCAAGAACTTACGGGTCCTGAAGGCACACCGGAGGGAACAGGCCGCCCACAGATGAGGTGCACGACTGTATAAATCTCTTTCAATTGGGCGGAGGTCGCCCAGGCTCCCGGAAAATCTGCTAGAGTCTCTACCAGGGAATGTGTTACCGAAGGTAAGCAACTTGTTCATCTGATGGAGACTTCTAGCCGCAGATTCCTTACCTTAGAATAGATACCCAAGCAATACCTCTCTGGAAGTGGATCTGCGAACTGGTTTCACACTGGGAAGTCCTACAGGACCAAACGGGCAATATATCAGTCCTGATTGTCCAGGCAATAGTGCTTGAACATATGCAGCGAGGCCCATGTTGCTGCATGGCAGACGTCCAGGACCGGAACTCCACGTGCTAAGGCAGTGGTCACAGCCTTTGCTTTGATGGAATGAGTAAGCAAACCCCCAAGGGGCTGCTTCTTTGCCAATGCATAGCAGATCTTAATGCAGAGCACGATCCATCAGGAGATGGTTCGCTTCTGCATGGCCTTCCCTTTTGGCTCCAGCATATCCCACGAAGAGTTAATCATTCACACGGAATGGTTTGTGCGGTCAATGTAGAACAATGTTCTTTTTGTGTCCAACCAGTGGAGTCTCTCCTCTTCCTTAGTGATGAGGCGAAGCGTAAAAAGTAGGCAAGGTGATGGGCTGGCCTACATAGAAAAGAGTAACTACCTTCGGCAAGAAGTATGCTCGGGTCCAAAGGACCAGTTTGTCTGGGAAGGAGGAGACATATGGAGGCTGAGATGACAACTCCTGTAGTTCACTGACCCTCCAGCCATATGTAATAGTCACCTGAAAGGCCGTCTTGATGGTGAGAAGCCTAAGAGGACAGATATGAAGTGGCTCAAAGGGAGCACACATTAGAAAGGTAAGAACCAGGTTAAGGTCCCATTGAGGCATAACAAAGGGAGCTGAAGGAATTAAGTGTTGCAAACCTTTAAGGAACCTATTTACAATGGGGGACTTGGCGTGGGAAGGCTGATCTGGCAGCCACAGGAAGGCGGAGATGGCAGATAAATAACCCATCAACGTGCCCAAAGCGGAGCCCTGGCATTCAGAGATCTCGCCAGGTGTTGAACTACCAGGGGAATGCCCTGAGGTTCCAGCCATGTCGAGAAATATTGGGCCTCTTGACAAAGGATCCACAACCCCATCCACCTGCTTTGTTGCAGTATCACATGGTGGTGGTGTTGTCTGTGAACAACTGCACTAGCCTTCCCTTGATGGAAGGTCAAAAGGCTTTCAATTACAGTCGGATCATTTGGAGCTCCAACAGGTTGATAAAGAGCCCAGATTTTGCCAGAGGCCTACAATTTCAACCTCTCCCACATGGCTGACCCAGCCCAGGAGTGACGCACAAGTTACTAACTTGTGTAACGATATATCTGTAAGAGACAGTAGTTAGTGACAGATTCCTTACCTTAGAATATCCCCAGGCGTCAGGCTGGATCCGGAAAGTTTTCTGCGTAGCAGTACCCTTGCGCGTCGGTAGGCGGCGTCGTGCGGCTCCGCGTCCGTCGTCGGCGTCGTGATCGCCGGGATGACGTCGCGGGCAGTACTTAGACGCCGCCCTGCGCGCTGACGTCAGTTCTGTACACGACTTTCCGCGCCAGGAACGCAGAGCCATGCAAGAAGCTGACATAGGTGTCTGACAAATACTAGGGCCCTGAAAGGGATGTCCTTAACCCTAGAAATCAGTTCGCAGAACGGGGAGGATGGGTGGGGCGGTAAGGAATCTGTCACTAACTACTGTCTCTTACAGATCTATCGTTACACAAGTTAGTAACTTGTGCATCTGAAAGAGACACGTTAGTGACAGATTCCTTACCTTAGAATAGATACCCCAGCAATACCAACCCCGGTGGTGGGTCTGCGAACAAAGATCAGACAAGGAAGTCCCGGAGGACAGAACGGCCAAAGAAGCCGTCCCTCCGGACCTGACTGTCATGGCAGTAATGCTTTGTAAACGTGTGCAGCGAGGCCCACGTAGCTGCCTGACAGATATCCTGCAGCGGAACACCGCGGCTTAAAGCCGTGGTAGCAGCCATTGCCCTGGTGGAATGGGCACGCAGCCCAACAGGAGGCTCCTTCTTAGCCAAAGAATAGCAGGCCTTGATACACAAGGTTACCCAGTGGGAGATGGTTCTCTTGTGCACCGCCCGACCTTTTTTGGCGCCCACGTAGCCAACAAAGAGCTGGTCATCCACCCGGAAGTGTTGTGTGCGGTTAATATAAAAAGCAAGCGCACGTTTCAGGTCCACACGGTGGAGCCTCTCTTCCTCTCTGGAAGGATGCGGAGGCAGAAAGAAGGTGGGCAAAGTGATGGTCTGCCCAATGTGGAAGGCAGTAACCACCTTTGGCAAGAAGGACGGACGCGTCCTAAGAACAACCTTGTCTGGATGGACAGACAGAAAGGGAGGTTTGCATGAAAGAGCCTGGAGCTCACTCACCCGCCGAGCGGAGGTGATGGCCACCAGAAAGGCTGTCTTCAGAGTCAGAAGACGAAGAGGACAGTTGTGTAGAGGCTCAAAGGGAGCGCACATAAGAAAGGTAAGAACCAAGTTCAAGTCCCACTGAGGCATCACAAACGGAACAGGAGCGAAGAGGTGTGTAATGCCTTTTAGAAACCTGTTAACAGGGGACTTGAAAAGGGAGGGCTGATCAGGAAGCCTGAGGAAGGCCGAGATAGCACAAAGATAGCCCTTGATGGTACCCAGGGCAGAACCCTGTTGGGCCAGGGAAAGAAGGAACAGAAGAACCTCAGAAAGAGGGGCAGAAAGGGGATTCACAGCCTTTGCTGCGCACCATGCCACAAACTTGTTCCACCTGCAGGCGTATACCACCTTAGTGGAGGGACGCCTGGCTGCCAGAATTACATCACAAACTTCGGGAGGCAAGTCGAAAGGAATCAACGGCCGCCGCTCAATCTCCACGCAAGCAGGTGGAGGCTGGACAGGTTCGGGTGGAGGACCATCCCCTGCTGCTGCGACAGAAGATCCTCCCGAAGAGGCAGACGGATCGGGGGATCTACGCTCATACTGAGTAGCTCGGGATACCAAACTCTTCGAGCCCAGTCCGGAGCCACAAGAATGACTTGGGCCCGGTCGTGCCGAATCTTCTTCAACACTCTGGGTAGAAGTGGTATAGGCGGAAAGGCGTACAACAGACCGCAACTCCACTCGCGACGAAAAGCGTCGCCGAGCGAGTGCCGCCTTGGAAATTCCAACGCGCAGAATTGATGACATTGCGCGTTCTCTTCGGTGGCGAATAGATCTAACCAAGGCTCTCCCCACTGTAGAAAGAGTCCTTGCGCCACTTCCGAGTGAAAACGCCATTCGTGATCCATCATGCACCTGCGGCTGAGTTCGTCCGCCCTGGCGTTTAGGGAACCTGCCAGGTGTTGAACCATCAGGAACATGCCCTGATGTTCCAGCCATGTCCAGAGGCGCAGAACCTCCTGACAGAGGGTCCACGACCCCACCCCGCCTTGTTTGTTGCAGTACCACATGGCGGTGGTGTTGTCTGTGAACACCTGCACCACCTTCCCTTTGACAGAGGGAAGGAATGCTTTGAGTGCAAGCCGGATCGCCCGGAGCTCCAGAAGGTTGATATGGAGCCGGGACTCCGCCGGAGACCAGAGGCCTCTGATCTCCGCCTCTCCCATGTGACCGCCCCATCCCAGAAGGGACGCGTCCGTCACAACTGTGTGCTCTGGCTGGGGAAGGGAGAGGGATCTGCCCATGACCCATTGCCGGTTCGAGAGCCACCACTGCAACTGTTTTGCAGTCCCCTCCGAGATCTGGACGTGATCGGACAGGTTGCCCTGGTGCTGCGCCCACTGGAACTTCAGGTCCCACTGCAGAGCCCGCATATGCCATCTGGCATGATCGACCAGCAGGATGCAGGAGGCCATGAGGCCCAGCAGTCTCAGGGTCATCCGTACCGAAACCCAGGATAAAGGCTGAAAGATCGGAATCATAGCCTGAATATCCCGGACTCGCCGTTCGGGAGGATAGGCCCGAAACTGCGTCGTGTCCAGAACTGCTCCGATGAAAAGGAGCTGTGGAGAAGGAATCGGATGCGACTTCGGCACATTGATGGAGAACCCCAGCGAGTGCAGGAGTTCGGCCGTAGTCTGGAGGTGGGAGACGACTGCCTGGGACGAGCCCGCCTTCAGCAGCCAGTCGTCGAGGTAGGGGAAGACTGAAACCCCTGCCCGGCGCAGATGAGCTGCGACCACCGCCATCACTTTCGTGAACACCCGAGGGGCTCTGGTAAGGCCAAAGGGGAGCACGGTGAACTGAAAATGCTCGAGGCCTACCGTGAACCGTAGGTAACGCCGGTGGGCCGGCAGGACGGGGATGTGGAAATAAGCGTCCTGCAAGTCCAACGCTACCAACCAGTCTCCAGGGAAGTCAAGACCTGAGCTAGGGTGAGCATCTTGAACTTCTCCTTCCGGAGGAAGCGATTGACGTTCCGGAGGTCCAAGATAGGACGCATGTCCTCCTTGTCCTTTTTGGGCACCAGAAAGTAGTGGGAGTAGCAACCACGCCCTACTTCTGGGGTCGGAACATGCTCGATGGCCCTCTTGGCCAAGAGGGCCGTGACTTCCTTCTGCAGAAGCATCAAGTGATCCCCTGACATGCGGTGGAATTGAGGTGGCATGGCTGGGGGTGGTCTTGAAGGGGAGGGAGTAGCCCCTTCGGACAATGTCCAAGACCCACCTGTCCGAGGTTATGGGACGCCAGTGGTGAAGGTGATGGCGGACCCTGCCCTCGACTGGCGTGCTGTGCACCTGAAAGGAGGGACTAGGAGGGCTTGGAGGCCGCGGACGGGTTGGAGGTGGTGGCCTGACCCGCACGCTGGTTGCCCGAACCGCCACGGCGGTATCCATGTCCTCGGCCACGCGAAGGCGCTTGCTGCGCGGGCCGGTGGCTGGGCTGTTGACGTGACTGGGCGCCCCTTCCGTGGCCACAAGAGGGGCGAAAAGCAGAGGTTAGCGGAGGGCGCACAACAGAAAGGCCCAGGGACTTGGCAGTAGCCCGTGAGTCCTTAAAACGCTCCAGCGCATGGTCTGCTTTGGAACCAAAAAGACCGACTCCATCAAAGGGCATGTCCATGAGTGTATTCTGGACATCACCCGAGAAACCAGTGGTCCTCAGCCAGGCGTGGCGACGCAGCGCCACCGTCGTTGCAAGCGATCTGCCCAGCGAGTCGGCGGTATCAAGGCCACAACGTATGGTGTACTTTGCCGCATCCCTACCTTTTGCAATGGCGCGGGTAAGCAGTGTCTGGACCTCCTCAGAACACTGGGGCAAAACAGTCGCCACCGAATCCCACAGGGAGTGGGTATATCGGCCAAAAAGGCAAGCGGTGTTCACCGACCGCAAGCCAGCACTGGAGGAAGAAAAGGCCTTCTTCCCAAATTGGTCCAGGCGTTTGGATTCCCTATCCGGAGGGGCGGTAGGGAAGGCGGTTTGGGAGGCAGAGGCTTGGACAACCAAGCTCTCGGGGGTGGGATGTTGGGAGAGAAACACGGGGTCGCCCGGAGCAGGGCGATGGCGTCGGGCCACGTTCCTATCCACAGGAGCCCCTGTGGTGGGCTTGGACCAGGTGCCCAAAAGAACGTCAATGAGTGCATCATTAAACAGCAGCACAGTCTCCGCAGAGGAGGCCGCCGGCTGAAGCACTTCCGTCAAGAGATTAGTCTTGACGCACAAGTTACTAACTTGTGTAACGATATATCTGTAAGAGACAGTAGTTAGTGACAGATTCCTTACCTTAGAATATCCCCAGGCGTCAGGCTGGATCCGGAAAGTTTTGCGTAGCAGTACCCTTGCGCGTCGGTAGGCGGCGTCGTGCGGCTCCGCGTCCGTCGTCGGCGTCGTGATCGCCGGGATGACGTCGCGGGCAGTACTTAGGCGCCGCCCCTGCGCGCTGACGTCAGTTCTGTACACGACTTTCCGCGCCAGGAACGCAGAGCCATGCAAGAAGCTGACATAGGTGTCTGAAAAATACTAGGGCCCTGAAAGGGATGTCCTTAACCCTAGAAATCAGTTCGCAGAACGGGGAGGATGGGTGGGCGGTAGGAATCTGTCACTAACTACTGTCTCTTACAGATATATCGTTACACAAGTTAGTAACTTGTGCATCTGAAAGAGACACGTTAGTGACAGATTCCTTACCTTAGAATAGATACCCCAGCAATACCAACCCCGGTGGTGGGTCTGCGAACAAAGATCAGACAAGGAAGTCCTGGAGGACAGAACGGCCAAAGAAGCCGTCCCTCCGGACCCGACTGTCAAGGCAGTAATGCTTTGTAAACGTGTGCAGCGAGGCCCACGTAGCTGCCTGACAGATAACCGGCAGCGGAACACCGCGGCCCAAGGCCGTGGTAGCAGCCGTTGCCCTGGTGGAATGGGCACGCAGCCCAACAGGAGGCTCCTTCTTAGCCAAAGAATAGCAGGTCTTGATGCACAAGGTAACCCAGCGGGAGATGGTCCTCTTGTGCACCGCCCGACCTTTTTGGCGCCCACGTAGCCAACAAAGAGCTGGTCATCCACCCGGAAGTGTTTTGTGCGGTCGATATAGAAGGAGAGCGCACGTTTTGGGTCCAGACGGTGGAGCCTCTCTTCCTCTCTGGAAGGATGCGGAGGCGGAAAGAAGGTGGGCAAAGTGATGGTCTGCCCAATGTGGAAAGCAATAACCACCTTTGGCAAGAAGGACGGACGCGTCCGAAGAACAACCTTGTCTGGATGAACAGACAGAAAGGGAGGTTTGCAAAATAGAGCCTGGAGCTCACTCACCCGCCGAGCGGAGGTGATGGCCACCAGAAAGGCTGTCTTCAGAGTCAGAAGACGAAGAGGACAGTTATGCAGAGGCTCAAAGGGAGCGCACATTAAAAAGGTAAGAACCAAGTTCAAGTCCCACTGAGGCCTCACAAACGGAACAGGAGGGAAGAGGTGAGTAATGCCTTTTAAGAACCTGTTAACAACAGGGGACTTGAAAAGGGAGGGCTGATCAGGGAGCCTGAGGAAGGCCGAGATAGCACAAAGATAACCCTTGATGGTACCCAGGGCAGAACCCTGTTGGGCCAGGGAGAGAAGGAACAGAAGGACCTCAGAAAGAGGGGCAGAAAGGGGATTCACAGCCTTTGCTGTGCACCATGCCACAAATTTGTTCCACCTGCAGGCGTATACCACCTGAGTGGAGGGACGCCTGGCTGCCAGAATCACATCACAAACTTCGGGAGGCAAGTCGAAAGGAATCAACTGCCGCCGCTCAATCTCCACGCAAGCAGGTGTAGACTGGACAGGTTCGGGTGGAGGACCGTCCCCTGCTGCTGCGACAGAAGATCCTCCCGAAGAGGCAGACGGATCGGGGGATCTACGCTCATATTGAGTAGCTCGGGATACCAAACTCTTCGAGCCCAGTCCGGAGCCACAAGAATAACTTGGGCCCGGTCGTGCCGAATCTTCTTCAACACTCTGGGTAGAAGTGGTATAGGCGGAAAGGCGTACAACAGACCGCAACTCCACTCGCGACGAAAAGCGTCGCCGAGCGAGTGCCGCCTTGGAAATTCCAACGCGCAGAATTGATGACATTGCGCGTTCTCTTCGGTGGCGAATAGATCTAACCAAGGCTCTCCCCACTGTAGAAAGAGTCCTTGCGCCACTTCCGAGTGAAAACGCCATTCGTGATCCATCATGCACCTGCGGCTGAGTTCGTCCGCCCTGGCGTTCAGGGAACCTGCCAGGTGTTGAACCATCAGGAACATGCCCTGATGTTCCAGCCATGTCCAGAGGCGCAGAGCCTCCTGACAAAGGGTCCAAGACCCCACCCCGCCCTGTTTGTTGCAGTACCACATGGCGGTGGTGTTGTCTGTGAACACCTGCACTACCTTCCCTTTGACAGAGGGAAGGAATGCCTTGAGTGCAAGTCGGATCGCCCGGAGCTCCAGAAGGTTGATATGGAGCCGGGACTCCGCCGGAGACCAGAGGCCTCTGATCTCCGCCTCTCCCATGTGACCGCCCCATCCCAGAAGGGACGCGTCCGTCACAACTGTATGCTCTGGCTGGGGAAGGGAGAGGGATCTGCCCATGACCCATTGCCGGTTCGAGAGCCACCACTGCAACTGTCTTGCAGTCCCCTTCGAGATCTGGACGTGATCGGACAGGTTCCCCTGGTGCTGCGCCCACTGGAACTTCAGGTCCCACTGCAGAGCCCGCATATGCCATCTGGCATGATTGACCAGCAGGATGCAGGAGGCCATGAGGCCCAGCAGCCTCAGGGTCATCCGTACCGAAACCCAGGATAAAGGCCGAAAGATCGGAACCATAGCCTGAATATCCCGGGCTCGCCGTTCGGGAGGATAGGCCCGAAACTGCGTCGTGTCCAGAACTGCTCCGATGAAAAGGAGCTGTGGAGAAGGAATCAGATGCGACTTCGGCACATTGATGGAGAACCCCAGCGAGTGCAGGAGTTCGGCCGTAGTCTGGAGGTGGGAGACGACTGCCTGGGACGAGCCCGCCTTCAGCAGCCAGTCGTCGAGGTAGGGGAAGACTGAAACCCCTGCCCGGCGCAGATGAGCTGCGACCACCGCCATCACTTTCGTGAACACCCGAGGGGCACTGGTAAGGCCAAAGGGGAGCACAGTGAACTGAAAATGCTCGGGGCCTACCGTGAACCGAAGGTAACGCCGGTGGGCCGGCAGGACGGGGATGTGGAAATACGCGTCCTGCAAGTCCAACGCTACCAACCAGTCTCCAGGGTCGAGGGCAGTCAAGACCTGAGCTAGGGTGAGCATCTTGAACTTCTCCTTCCGGAGGAAGCGATTGACGTTCCGGAGGTCCAAGATAGGACGCATGTCCTCCTTGTCCTTTTGGGCACCAGAAAGTAGTGGGAGTAGCAACCACGCCCTACTTCTGGGGTCGGAACATGCTCGATGGCCCTCTTGGTCAAGAGGGCCGTGACTTCCTTCTGTAGAAGCACCAAGTGATCCCCTGACATGCGGTGGAATTGAGGTGGCATGGCTGGGGGGTGGTCTCGAAGGGGAGGGAGTAGCCCCTTCGGACAATGTCCAAGACCCACCTGTCCGAGGTGATGGTGCGCCAGTGGGGAAGGTGATGGCGGACCCTGCCCCCTACTGGCGTGCCGTGCACCTGAAAGGAGGGACTAGGAGGGCTTGGAGGCCGCGGACGGGTTGGAGGTGGTGGCCTGAACGCACGCTGGTTGCCCGATCCGCCACGGCGGAATCCACGCCCTCGGCCACGCGAAGACGCCTGCTGCGCGGGCCGGTGGCTGGGCTGCTGACGTGAAGGGGCGCCCTACCGTGGCCACGATAGGGGCGAAAAGCAGAAGTCAGCGGAGGGCGTGTAGCAGAAAGGCCCAGGGACTTGGCAGTAGCCCGTGAGTCCTCAAAGCGCTCCAACGCATGGTCTGCTTTGGACCCAAAAAGACCGACTCCATCAAAGGGCATGTCCATGAGAGTATTCTGGACATCCCCTGAAAAACCAGTGGTTCTCAGCCAGGCGTGGCGTCGGAGCGCCACCGTCGTTGCAATAGACCTGCCCAGCGAGTCGGCGGTGTCAAGGCCACAACGTATAGTGTATTTAGCCGCATCCCTTCCTTCCGCAATGGCGCGGGAAAGCAGTGCCTGGACCTCCTCAGGACACTGGGGCAAAACATCCGCCACCGAATCCCACAGGGAGTGGGTATATCGGCCCAAAAGACAAGCGGTGTTAACGGACCGCAAGCCAGCACTGGAGGAAGAAAAACCTTTCTTCCCAAACTGATCCAGGCGTTTGGATTCCCTATCCGGAGGAGCGGTAGGGAAGGCGGTTTGGGAAGCGGAGGCTTGGACAACCAAGCTCTCAGGAGTGGGGTGGACAGAGAGAAACAGGGGTCGCCCGGAGCTGGGCGATGGCGTCGTGACACGTTCCGATCCACAGGAGCCCCTGTGTTGGGCTTGGACCAGGCGCCCAAAAGAACGTCAGTGAGGGCGTCGTTAAACGGCAGCACAGTCTCCGCAGAGGAGGCTGCCGGCTGAAGCACCTCTGTCAAGATGTTAGGCTTGACCGTCAAAGTAGGGAGTTGGAGACGTAAGGCCCCAGCTGCCCTACGCAACACCGTACTAAAATTGGCTCCCTCCTCCGTAGCCACGGGAGGAGACAGCATGCCAGTGTCAGGGGAAGTATCCAGACCACTGGCCTCCCTAGACTCTCTGTCCAGTCCTCATCATACTGACAGTGTCGTGTCAGAGGGTCATCAGACCCCTCCCAGTCCAACTGGTCCTCCTCTGGTTCAAAATAAGGAGGAGGAGGGACAGTTGGGACCCAAGGTCCCATCGGGCGCCGGAGCCGGCGCCGAGCGACGCCGCTCCGGGTCCATGTCCGGAGCCGGAAGGAACTGGGGGACGACGCCCGGAGCCCAGGGCGGCGTCGAGAACGGCACCGGAGACATCGGGCGCCGGCGGAGGTGTCGTGAGGTCGACCGGCGTCGATGGGGGTTGTGGAGCCGGGATCGAGGCCGGGGCCGAAGCCGGAGCCGGGACCGAGGCTGGAGGCACGGGCGACGCCGGGGCCAGAGCCGCCGGCGACGCCGGAGCAACCCCATCAGGGCCCGCGGGGCCCGAAGGCGCACCGGAGGGGCCTGAAGGCCCGAAGAGGCGGGCCATGGCCGACAGGAATTCCTGCACCTTGGCCGGATCCGCCCCGAACCCGGGAAGGGCGGGTATGGCGGGGGCGACTCCACAGGCAAGTCCGGGGCCGCGGGGCGGGGACGGTGCCGGGAGGGGCCTCAGCCGAGTCGCGAGACCGGCGAGGCGAAGTCCTAGAGCGATGATGCTTCTTGGACTTCTTGTGTTTTGACTTACCGGACGAAGAAGACTGCGACGCCGACGACCGGTGTGGACTCCGCGATCGACCCCTGGACCTCTCACGCGACCGGGGCCTCCGTGGAGCCGAATGCCGGGCCTCGAGGAGCTTTCGAGACCGCTCTCGCAAAGCTTTCGGGTTGAGGGCCTGGCATTCGGGACAAGACTCCGTGTCGTGGCCTCGGCCGAGGCAGAAGAGACACTCCCAATGCGGGTCGGTGACGGACATCATCCGCGCACAGGCGCCGCATCGCTTGAAGCCGGGCATCCCTACGACACCTTGAAAGATTGAAAAACAGTGAAAAATTCACCAAAAAGTATGGTCAAAAAATGACCAGGGCACTGCTCTTCCCGGATCTGCGCTTGCTGGCGCGGAAAAAGAAGAACTGACGTCAGCGCGCAGGGGCGGCGCCTAAGTACTGCCCGCGACGTCATCCCGGCGATCACGACGGACGCGGAGCCGCACGACGCCGCCTACCGACGCGCAAGGGTACTGCTACGCAAAACTTTCCGGATCCAGCCTGACGCCTGGGGATATTCTAAGGTAAGGAATCTGTCACTAACGTGTCTCTTTCAGATAGCCAGAGTAGGCAATTGGTGGTGCAAGGCTCCAGCTGCTCTACGCAACACCGTTGCGAAATTTGCCCCCTCCTCCGTAGCCACGGGAGGAGACAGCATGCCAGTGTCAGGGGAAGTATCTAGACCACTGGCATCCCCAAGTTCCTCTGCCCAGTCCTGATCATACTCACACTGCCGTGTGAGAGGGTCTTCTGACCCCTCCCAGCTCTCCTGGTCCTCCTCTAGTGAAAAATATGGAGGAGGAGGGACATTTGGGACCCAAGGTCTCGTCGGCGCCGGATCCGGCGTTCGGCGACGCCGGACCCGGCTCCATGTCCGGACCAGGAAAGAGCTGGGGAACGACGTCGTCCGGAGCCCCGGACGGCGTCGGGAACGGCACCGGGGACATCGGCGTCGGCGGAGGCGTGGTTAGGTCAACCGGCGTCGATGGGGGTTGCGGCACCACCGGGGCCAGGATCGAGGCCGGGATCAAGGCTGGCGGGACAGGCGACGCCGGGACCGGAGTCGTCGGCGACGCCGGAGCAACCCCATCAGGGCCCGCGGGGCCCGAAGGCGCACCGGAGGGACTTTTAGGCCCGAAGAGGCGGGCCATGGCCGACAGGAACTCCTGTACTTGGGCCGGAGACAACCCGAACCCGGAAAGGACGGGTAATGCGGGGGCGACTCGACAGGCACGTCCGGGGCCGCGGGGGCGGTGCCGACAGGGGCCTCAGCCGAGTCGCGAGACCGGCAAGGCGAAGTCTTAGAGCGATGATGCTTCTTAGACTTTTTGTGCTTCGACTTACCCGAGGAGCGCGAAGACTTGGACTCCGACGATCGGCGGGGACTCCGCGACCGGCCCCTCGACCTCTCCCGGGACCGGGGCTTGGTGTGGCGCGGAGCCGACTGCCGGACCTCGAGCAGCTTTCGAGACCGCTCTCGCAAAGCTTTCGGGTGAAGTTTCCGGCAGTCAGGGCACGACTTCGTGTCGTGGTCTCGGCCGAGACAGAAGAGACACTCTAAGTGCGGGTCTGTGATCGACATCATTCGAGCACAGACCTCGCATGGCTTGAAGCCGGGCATCCCTATCGACACCTAGGAGTCGACGACTCGAAAAGAAAACAGTGAAAAATCACCCAAAAATTTAGTCAAAAATTGACTAGGGCACTGCTCTTCCCGGATCTGCGCTTACTGGCGCGGAAAAAGAAGAACTGACGTCAGCGCGCAGGGGCGGCGTCTAAGTACTGCCCGCGACGTCATCCCGGCGATCACGACGCCGACGACGGACGCGGAGCCGCACGACGCCGCCTACCGACACGCAAGGGTACTGCTACGCAGAAATCTTTCCGGATCCAGCCTGACGCCTGGGGATATTCTAAGGTAAGGAATCTGTCACTAACGTGTCTCTTTCAGATACATCTGTCACCACTGTCAGATTTGGTTAGAGAAAGGAGAGGGGTCTGCCGCTGACTCAATCGCAGTTCGTTAACCACCACTGCAGAACGTTTGCAGTGCCCTTCGAGATCTGAATCGTGTCCTCTGACGCTGCGCCCACTGGAACTTCAGGTCTCACTGCAGAGCCCCCATATGCCAGCTGGCATGTGTCACAACTAGGAGGCCAAGAGACCATGCAGCCTTACAGTCAGTCTCACTGAAATCCAGGACGAAGGATAAAACATCCGAATCATTGCCTGAATACCCTGCACTCGCCGTTTTGGGAGGATAAGCCCGAAAATGCACTGTGTCCACAACAGCTCTGATTAAAGGAAGCATCTGAGAAGAGGTCAGGTGAGACTTCTGCACGTTGATAGTAAACAGTGCAGAATGTCCGCTGTAGTCTGGAGGTGGGAGATGATCGCCTGGGGAGAGCCCGCCTTCAACAGCGGGTCGTCGAGCTAGGGGAAGACTGGCATCCCTGATCACAGCAGAAGAGCTGTAGCCATCGCCATCACCTTGGTGCACACCCGATTGTGCGCTGGTAAGGCTAAGCACGGTGAACTGAAAGTGCTCATGGCCTACCGTGAACTGCAGGTAATGCCTGTGGGCAGTCAGGACGGGGATGTGGAAGTACTCGTCCTGCAAGTCCAAGGCCACCATCCATTCTCCTGGGTTCAGCACAGACAGGACTTGAGCGAGCGTGAGCATTTCGAATTTCTCCTTTTTCAGGAAGAAATTGAGAGGGCGCAGGCCTAGGGTAGGACGAAGGCCTCTGTGCTTCTTGGGCACCAGAAAGTAGCGGGAATTTCAACTACAACCTACTTCTGAGGCCGGCACCATCTCTATGGATCCGTTGGCCAAGAGAGCTGCCACTTCCTGGTGGAGTAATGAGATGTGGTCCTCTGTTGCAAGTGGGTGGCATGGGTGGTGGGGTAGTCACAAATGGGAGGGAGCAGCCCCTTCGGACAATCTGGAGAACCCAGAGGTCAGATTATTTCGACATCCCGCAGTTCAGGTGAAGGCATACCCTGCCACCCACTGGATACTCATGATGGTCGGAGGGCAAACTAAAGAGGCTTGGACGCTGTGAATGCTGGGGGAGGGAGGTGGTCTGGCCCGACCTCTGGCTACTTGACCCACGAGGTCTGTGGGTACCACGTCCTCGGCCACACAGGAGTTGGGAAGAAAACATGCTGTGGTGGCTGGGTGAGTAGAAATGCAGTTGAAAGCCCCTTCCATGGCCAAGAAAGGAGAGAAGGCGGACTGGGTGAGGTGAGGGACCATGGAAAGGCCCAAGGACCTGGCCGTGCTACCCTATAAGCACTGAAGGCTGAGTCTGCCTTGTCTCCAAAGAGATGGGAGTCATCAAAGTGCATGTCCATGAACGAGGGCTAGACATCACCCCAAAAAGTCAGTGGTTCTCAACCAGGCGTGGCACCGAAGGCCCACCAACGATTAAACCACTCTGCCAAGTGAGCTGGCTGTGTCCAGCCCACAGTGTATGGCAAACTTAGCTGCATCTCTCCAGTCAGCAATAGCTTGGGATAATTTGGCCCAGGCCGCCTCCGAGACCATAGGCAGCACCTGCGCAACTGAGTCTTGAAGCGAATGGGAGTATCGGCCCAAAAGGCTTGCGGTTTCACCGACCGCAGCGCGGGGTTGGAAGAAAATATCTTTCCCAAGGTATCCAGCCTCTTGGATTCCCTGTCTGGTGGAGTGGTAGGGAATGCATCAGGATTTATTTTGGAGGTGGAGGGTTGGACCACCAAGCTCTTCAGAGTGGGGTGCTGAGTGAGGAAGTTGGAGTCCCTTGGGGCGGGGTGATGGCAGAGGGAAATTATACTTTTCACAGGAGCCCCTGTGCAGGGCCTGGACCAGGCCCCGAGTAGGACGTCATTTAGGGCTTCATTAAATGGGAGTAATGGTTCTGTGATGGCAACTTCCAGTTGAAGTACCTCCGTTAAGACGCTTGTCTTGACTACTACTGAGGGCAGCTTATGGTCCAGGACCTCAGCCGCCCTTCGCACCACCACTGCGAAAGAGGAACCCTCCTCCATAGCCACGATAGGAGGAAAGACCAAGCCAGTACCTAGGAAGGTGTCCAGTCCACTGACATCCACCAAATCCTCACACCAGGTGTCCTCAGTGACCTCTAGGGGCTGATATTTATGAGGGTCCAGTGGCCCCTCCCAGTCTTAGCCCCTAGGAATAGGGCACAGGCTTCGGCCTGGATAGATTGCCTCCAGTTGGCGCAGGAGTAGGACAACCCCCATCCGTCTAAGTGTCAGGGATGGGAATTGGGTGGTGCTGACAGCGCCAGAGAGGTCAGCAGTGGGGTCGATGCCGGGGAAGATCGAGATGGCTTGACCGGCCTAGTTCCAAAAACAGATCCAAGAGGCCTGACTGGCGCCACTAGCGAACTCACCGGCAGAAGACCAGTAGGGATCCCTCCCGAACCCGCGGCACCTGAAGGTGCTCCAGCGGGGACAGGCCACCCAAAGAGGAGGTGCACAGGCTCATAATATTCACGAAGTTGGGCAGGGGTGGCTCCGGCTCCCAGAAATTCGGGGAAGCACAGAGACGGCCAAGGGGCAGGCTCAACCACAGGGAGCCAGGCCTTGAATGCTTACACTCCCTCGTCTCATTGGAAGACTTGTAACACTCTGATGGATGGGACGAAGTCGGAGACCTATCTGGCTTCTTGTTCTTCTTGTACTTGTGGGACTTACCCAAATGACTTAGAGTGCGATGACAAGCTCTTGGAGTGGCTCCGCGACCGATCCTAGTACCTTCTTCTCCACCTGGATCAAGACCCTCGCAGCGTTGAGGGTCAAGAAGCTTGATGGACCACTCTCTCAGGTCCTTGGTGTGCATGGCACGACAATCAACGCAGGTCTTGGCATCAGGGTTGTGCTCGAGACACCAGAGGCAAATGAGGTGTGGGTCCGCCACCAACATTTACCAATGACAAGCGCTGCAGGGTTTCCTCAGGCGCTACCAGCATTCCTCGTGGACATCCATGCCACACCAGGAGACAATGTCTCAAAAATCTTTGAGCTACAGGTGCACAAGGGTACTGCTCACAAAAAGGTTTCTGGATCCAGTCTGACGCCTGGGGATTATTCTAATGCAAAGAATCATGGCTAGAAGTCTCTATCAGATGTCTGGTGTAGACAAACAAGTGACGCACCTTCGTTAAAGCTCTTTCTGGTGGATATGCTATATAACCGCAGATTCCTCACTTTAGAATATCCTCCCAGGTGCTAAACTGGATGTGGAGAACTATGTAGCAGCGGTCCCATGAAAGTAGGTAGTGTTGAGCTGCTTTTAGTCTGTTATCCCATCTCATCTCTCTGCTCATACTGTGCCATACTTTGAATACAGTAGAAGTACCAGGAGGGAGTTTAGTTAGTTTAGAACGTCCCTTGCCCACACGGCATTCCATCAGTGACTGTAGATCCCTGCAAGGTTACAGAAGCTTTCTTACAGTCTAAAATCAAAAATATTGGGGAGGGAGGCAGGTGTGGGTGGATTGGCACGGGGGTGTACAGGAAAGACCACTGCTAAAGCCCTCTGCCGCTGTTTCTGTGTCTGAGTTAGTTTCTCAGTTGAGTCTCACATCAATGTTTTCTCCATGGTCCAAGAATGCAAGAGCATCAAATTTGATGCCTATTCTGCCACCGGGTTTCCCCAACTTTTTCTCTCTTTTTGTTAGTGTCATCATAGCCAAATGCTGTTTTACACAAAACATTGGGTCACAAACCCCTTGCTTTAAATTGTCATCTTTGACCCTGTGGCCTAAACAACTTGGGGTAGGTTCCTGGATTGCAAATTACTACAAAAAATCATTATTTAACAGGTCAAGACCCATCTCAATCTGGCCTCTCTTTTAGGCCAACTTCAGTCTGGTTTCCGTTCTCAGCATGGCACAGAAACTGCCCCCACTGAAGTAGTTGACAATATAATGGAGACTGCAGAGGTGGGAAAGATTGGGTATCTTGAATTACTGGCTTCCTTGGGTACTTTTCACATAGATGACCATGATTTATTGAATGACCATCTAAAACGGGTCTTGGGAATGCATGCGTTTCCCTTACTTAGTTTTTCTCATTTGCAAGTTAACGGACAATACAGTCAGGATGCAACTTCTTCCCACTTCTCTGGCTTTCTGCTGCGGGGTCCTACAGGGCAATTCTTTGTCGCCATTTTTGATGTTTAAAAGCCACTCGTATAAAATGTTGTTGCTAAACATCATCAATCAATCAATCAGGACATTATATCGCAGGAGATACAAGAACTAAAGATGAGAATCATCAAGAACGAATATAATTTCTATCTTGAGGCACCTTTATTACTCTGCGCTCTCTTTCAGCTAAAGAGCATATATGGTTTGCCTCCAAGAGGATTATGTGTTAATATAGTTCGAATATCAGTCGTTTGTGAACTGAAAAGCAGTTGATATCTTGTGTCCCCAAGTGCCATGTAACAGCAGAACTTTTTTCCTAACTCACTAATTATCGCGCTGCTCTGACTGGGAGCGCGAAGATGATTTGCCAGATTCTGAGGCTCTACACTTCTGAGTCCCAACTAATGTGAAGAGTGAGTTCCTCTAATTGCCTGAGGTGTATTTAGTATTTTTTTACGCTAAAATATTTTGGTCTAAGAGAAAGACCTCAAGTATTGTAGTATAAGTGGAAAGGAAATCTTCAAGCATAGCGACACAATGAAAAACGAAAACATGCCTGACAATAAGGTAGATAAAAGGTAGCTTATGAATAATATGTTTCTGTTGCAGGAAAAGAAGTTTCATCACTTTGAAAGATTTTGAAGACAACCAAATAACGCTTAAAATGAGCGAGTGTTCACAGTTCAGGCCCCCAGCTCTCGAAGTTTCTATCACAGACCAGGTGACCATGTGGGTGTTAAGGTGAGTGTAAGCCATTACAAGCTGGAATACTGAAATCATCACGTGAAGCATTGAAAAAAAGAGCTAATCACAAATTCCGAGAAGTTCAACTCTGCCAAGGCCCATCCCGCCTAAACTTCAAAACACATCTGAAAGCTTTGTCGCAATGTAAACTCCCAGCTACTTAATCACTCCATAGATACCCTGACTCCCTTTATAACCAATTTATAGCACTAACCATCACCCTCCCTTATCCCACACCACCGTTACCAGTTGGACATTCAACTCCTGTAATCAGGGCCGGCGCTAGGCATGGGCAGTGTGGGCAGCGCTCAGTTGAAAACATGGGGCCCTGCTTCTGTCTGAAAGGCTACACTTTCATAGTCAGCCCACCTGCTCCTTCAGGGCCCCCTTCCCAACCCGATCACATTGCCAGTATTAAGCGAGGTGTCTTGACCTCGCTGGTCAGGGCGTGGTGGCATTCCTGGGGCTGCAATGGTGGGGGGAGGGGAAAGACTAGGTAGGGGACATGACGGCAGCAAAGCCAGCAATTATGTCGGCTCTCAGGGACAAGGGCGGGGCAGCACCTCTGTTAAAAACCTGTGGAGAAGTCTTGTCTGCCCTTTGTGTATTCGGTCTCCAGGCAACAGAAGGCCCTTTTGTTTCAGGACCAGACGGACATTAACAGGTAATGAGAGGTGGATGAGGGGAGGAAGGAGCATCCAGCTCAGACTGGCACAGTAGGGCAGTGTTTAGCAAAGTGTCTCCCTACTGCTTCGAGGCACAGGGGAGGTGGTCCTCATCCCCTGGGCCTGAAAGCATTGGATCAGGCTGCAAGGTTAGGTGTGGGGCCCCTTTCACGGGGACTTGGGCCGTTATCCAGTGCTGCAAAGTCCAGGGCAGGAGGGCCTCGCAGCCCTCCATCAGGTTGCAAGGTCTAGATGTGGGCCCCTTTGGCAGGGCTTTGTAGCCATTATGTAGTGCTAGGAGGCCCAGGGCAGGGGGGCCCTGTCCTTGGCCTCGCAGCCCTATACTGTTGGATCACTACCTTTTATCCCACAGAGGGACTAGCATGTTTGCTTCCCAGCCCAGGTCACCAGTGGAAAACTTAGAGGGCTGTCTAGTAAATGCAGCTAAGTGTGGAAAACCTGTTAAGTTTCTTTTATTTTGCCAAGTCTTTGATTACTTTGCACTCAAGTTTTCTTTTGTTTTTGCTTGTGGGCGCTGTTCTCAAAAGATGAGGATTATTTTATTGCAAAGCCAGATTGTTTCTTTTTTATGTGTATTTTCTGAAATGATGTTTAACACATAATCTTGCAGTACACCCCAATGCACACCACTCCAATCCGCACTACTCCAATCCACGCCAATCCACCTCACCTCACAACACACCAATCTGCCCCACTTAATCCAAACCACCCCAGACTGATCCAAACACCTCTACTCCACCACACTCCAATCCTCCCACCCCAGTCCAATCTGCTCACTCCAATTTTACCCACTCCAGTCCAAAACAATCTGCCCCACTCCAATCTGCCCCACTCCATCCAAAACAATCTGCGCCACTCCATTCAGCCGCACTCCAATCTGCCCCACTCCATTCTGCCTCACCCCAGTCCACCCACTCCATCCTAATTCACCCCACTCCAATCCAATCCACCCCAATCCAATCTACCCCAATCCAATCCACCTCGCCTCAACCCAATCCAATCCACCCCTCCCCAATCCATCCAACTGCAATCCAATCCATTCCACTCCAATCCCAAACAATCTGCCCCACAACAATTTGCCCCAACCCAATCCAAAACAATCTGACCCACTCAATCCAAAACAATCTGCCCCACTTCAACCCAAAGCAATCTGTCCCATCCAAAACAATCTGCCCCACTCCATCCAAAACAATCCGCCCCACTCCAATCCACCCCACTCCAATCTGCCTCACCCCAGTTCACCCATTCATCCTAATTCACTTCACTCCAATGCACCGCAATCCAATCGACCCCAATCCAATTGACCCCAATCCAATCCAATCCACCCCCTTCCCAATCCATCCCACTGCAATCCAATCCACCCCACTCCAATACCAAAAAATATTCCCCACAACAATCTGCCCCACTCAATCCAAAACAATTTGCCCCACTCCAATCCAAAACAATTTGCCCCACTCCAATCCAAAACAATTCGCCCAACTCCAAAACGCCCCAATCCAATCCATCCCAATCCACCCCAAACCAATCTAATCCACCCTTCTTTAATTCACCCTACTCCAATCCACCTCACCCCATTTCAATCCATCCCACTGCAATCAAATTAATCCACCTCACTCCACCCCAATCTACTCCAATCCAATTCACCCACTACCTCAATCCACTCCAACCCACTCCACCCGATTCCACCCCATTCCACTCTACTGCACTCCACAACTCTGCACTCTACAACACTCTCTGCCACTGAACCACTGAACTCTACTCCCCTCTACTCAACTGTATGACACTCTACTTCCCCTACTCCACTCAACAACAATTTACTCCAACAAACCCAGTCTATGACATTCTACTCCTACCACTCCCCTCAAGGCCACTCCATGCCACTAACTGTTAACCATGCTGAAGAGCAGCCACACTGGTGTACTACACGGCAAATACACATTGCAAAAGTCAATAGTTCTTATAGGCAAATCCTATTGACAATGCTTGTTAATGGTGATGTTATTCTGAGCCTTTGCCTAGAATATTTAGCATGTTAAGATGCACACAACTCATCGGGTATTAACGCAGTGGTGAAACGCACAATACCTATGTGGTGGTGTGTCAAAGATATTTTTAGCGGTCATTTGAATTATCACTTACATATAATAGTGTTTCATTCCATTTTTTCTAAGTAGTTACTATTATACTATTTAATGACGCTCATATAATGGACCCAGGAAGGACGATTGTGCCTTGCATAGATTCAAACTCCTGATCTGCAGTTATACATTCAGGGTGCAACTCACAAAACTATTCTGCTATCAACCGTGAACAAACTGAGGCCTTTGCTTGCCTCCTCCCCAGGCTTTGTTTATTTAAAGATTCGCTACCCAATCCGAGGCCCCAATTATTAGTGACCACACATAAAGGCTATAGGCCTTGCATGTATTTAGCCTTGTTTGTTGCATGTACTGAGCACAAACCCACTTTACGGAGAGATCAGAAGGAAGATGGATATTGTGCAGGGGCTTCCTATTGGCCTCGCATGTAAAGGTGCAGCCATAGGGACGAAATGATGCTCACTAACTCATTCCTTAAACCTCATCTACAGACTTTCGTTTTGGTACATTGGCAAGATGGCAGCCGTTTGGAGCTTTCCTTTTCAAGGGTTTATCCCTGATAAATGTGATTTGTAGTGTTGTGAAAAGCAGACGTTACTGTGATCCAGTTTAAGGATACGTTCATCGTAGGCTGGACAGGCTGTTAAGTGAGCAATTAAATAGGTACACTTATGAAATGTTACATGAAAGATGCCACTCTTATGTCAGCTAGCTTGCTCGAGGTTGCACACTGATCACAACAGAAGTCATGTTACCCCATCCAGCAGACTTATAGGTTAATATTCAATGCTGTGTTACCCACAGCAGCAATTTGGAAGCATTTCTAATTCATTTTATTGGGATTTTAACTTTTCAAGTGTGTCTTACTTCAGTGTCTAATTAAAATATTGTATGGTATTGTAGCATTTGTATAGCGCTTACTACCCATATGTGAGGCGCTGAAGCACTTACCAACATAGATAGCAAGCTACACCATGTAGGGTGTGTGGTTGGAAAGGTGTTGTGTATTGAGCTTATGTGTAATGTGTTTTTTTGTGATGCGTGATGACCAACGAGGTACAGTTTACGTTATGGGACGCAGCGCCGCGGGGTGAGATGGGTGAGGGTATGTGAGAGGGAGACTCACAAGTTGTAAATATGATCAGGAATTCCCAGCTTAGCCACAGCGATAGCGGAATGCTGTGTGCCTGTACCCCAAAAAGGGTGGTAATCACAGAAGGCCCAGTAATCCCAATGGCGACATGTGCCTGGCAACAATGGCTTTCAATGAGTAAAAAGATGCCAAAGTTGCTGAAATGGTAATTGGTGACATAAGTTGCAGCCATGCACTATTTATATATATATTTATTTAGAGGCAGAGATACTTCCTAATGCTCAAAAACTACACCTGATGAAGAAGGAAGGAAGTCGAAGAGAAATCAAGGCTGGCAACCTCAGCAGAAACACAAACTTTAAAACATCCAAATTCCACCTACTTCTACTGGCACGAAGGAAGCCAAAATTTTGAGCAGGAGTTCACACAACAAGCCTCTCTCAAACTGCAGAAGGCTATCAAAAGCAGACAATCACCAGTCGGACTGGCCTTATTCGGATTGTGGTTCAGACGCCAGCCACACTGGCACCCTGCACATGGAAGGGTCAATTACAAAGCGCTTGGTAGGTTTCTGCCCTGACAGCAGAGGAGCAAATTGGGCTGCCTTGTGTTGCCTTGCTGGCATCACCCCTCCATACAAGCCCAATATTTTACTTAGATCCTAGGGACCCTTGTTCGTTCTAGCTAACACGAGGAAATATCCTCATGACCTTCAAGAATTTTCTCCCAGAAATGTATCCCTTCATTATTAGTACTGAATGGCATTTCAGGGTAAAAAAGACACAATGTGAAGAAATGGGACGTACCCAGCTTCTATTTTTTTGTCTATGAGAGCATCATGGCACAGACTTGTAGTTCTCAATTTTTTCAATCTTGGCACTGCTCTCCTCTGATCCAACAAGAGTATGCAGTTCCTTTTAAAGATGGTGGAATAAGTGTGTTAAGATACAGTTTATTAGGGGGGGGAAATGCTCCAGTGGGAGCAAGTGCCCTCACACACCCGTATGGGTGTCATGCTTTATTATCAGGCAAGCTCCGTGTCGGGCCGGCACTGCAATGCCCAACGGGCACTCACAAGGAGGCACTTTACCAGCGATATTTTTATAGAACTGTTGGACCATTATATATAGTAAGGAGCTTATATGCTGGACCTAACGCCTCCTGCTCCCCCCCCCCATTTGATATAACTGATCTTCTCTAACCTGAGAGCCTTGTGAAAAACACTTTTTGTGTGTCTCCACAAGTTAACTTTACTTCTGATCTCCAGTGTTTTGAGGAATATCCTGATCGGCTCAGAGGATCGCCACCTCCTAATCATTGAAGGAGAATGTAAGTATAACGCTAATTTTGTTGCCTTGTATTATTTTCCTGTTTGTTATGAGTGAGCTTTCTGATAACCTGTTATATGTATATGTTTGTAATAGGATGTAGGCGAAACAGGGCAGATTCTACCAATAACTTCCAGATGTGTACAGGACATGATATGAAGATGGCAATTTCTTTTTTTTCATATTCCTAGCCCTACCCCCATTTTTCTCAAGTTGGATGACCACATAAAGTTGGAAATATATACAATAGGACTATCTTTTTGGGGCGATTGAGGGATTGTCATCCGAATCCTGCCATTCTGCCACTACCACTTTCTACAGTTCTGACACCAGATGAAAAACCTTAGTATGAAAAACCCCTTAAATTTGCAGCATACCTTCACTTTAAACACACAGATACTAAACTTTACGTAATGAATCAACACCAAGGAGCCACCCAACGAGAATAATCTAGAACTTTGAAGTTACTCTATTTATGTTCCACTGGAATTGCATTTTTATGTACTTATCAATTTACTTATGCAATGTTTACTTTTATCTGCTTTTTATAAGAAAAGTATATTTCCTCACTTGGCTTCCATCCCCTGTGAGGAGAATATATTCATTCTGTATCCTAAATCCGAAAGCTTTTTTTCTACAGAACTCTGCTGCCCTTTTTTTATTCTGGTCTGTGATTTCTGAAGCTCTCAAATAAGAATGCAAAAGGTATATGCATCTTAATTCAACTTCATCTCACTATATCCTGTTGCATATTTTTTACCAGTGATGCCATTCAATTTATTTTCTGCAATGCTCTCAAATTATTACTATGCACTAATCTGGCAACAATCAGTTAACTTGGAGTAAGAATAGCCATCTTTGTGAGATCTGTGTCTAGCTTTTCCATCCAATGTGACCAGTGTAATCCACTTAATACAGTTTTAAAATAGATGGGACGCATTTCATTTGGATAATCTTTTAATCCATGTTACTGATATCAACACTAGGGGGCATATGTACAAGCCCCTATCGCCTCCAGAACGTCACTTTCAGTGACGACGTGTTGGCGATAGGGGCCTCCCCTTATTTACAAGGCAGCGTTAAGCCACTTAATGTGGCCTAACGCTGCCTTGTAAATAAGGCAACCTTTCACGCTCTGTTTAGCGTGAAAATGGGGGAGGGGGGTAATGGGTGTTGTGGTGGGCGTTCCACCGCAACACCCATTGATTTTGACACTGCCCCCTATTTGCAAGGGCAGCGTAAATAGGAGGCAGCGCCAAAATTAGGACCAGGGAAAACCTGGTCTTAAACAGGCAGAACGAGGAGAAATGCTTAATTTCTTCTCGTTTTTGCTGTTTCCATGTGTGCTGCCTTGTGCAGCACACATAGAAACAGGAAATTGCCTATGATTGTTTATGTGCAGGAAGGTCCCCCTTCCTGCACATAAATAATCATTTAAAAAAATGCTGTTTTGCAACTTTAATGTGTGCTGCATTAAGCAGAACACATAGAAGTTATAAAGCAGCATTTCAAGATAACCCTCAACACAGGCACCCTTGCATTATGGTGCAAGGGTGCCTGCGTTGGCGCTAAGCAGCTTAATTTAGCGCCAGTGCAGGGGGAAACGCAGGGCTGCACCATATTCTTGTAAATATGGTGCAGCCCTGTGTTTTCAGAATGGAGAAGCATAGCGTTAGCAATGTTTGCTTAACGCCACGCTTCTCCATTCTGTTGCACATATGCCCCTAGGACTCTTCAGCAATGACAAAGATGATCAATAGTCCTGTGATGTTGGTTTTCTATGATGTCACTTCTTGTGATGTCACATTCACATTAGAGGGGCCTCTCATCTTCCCTTTCGCCTAGGGCCCCACAAGTCCTAGGACCGGCCCTGCCTGTAATCCATCCTCCCACATCCCTAAGCCCACATTCTGTTGATAGTATGAATGACCTAATACTAAACAACGATCCACCGTTTTGTTACTAAGTAAGTCCACATACATACAATGTATATAATCTATGTGAATATACAAGAACAATAAAGGGCTCACAATTGCCAGTAAACATTTCTGGTTTACATAAATGGTTAAAAATAAAGGTTAACCGAATTGACTCTCTGGTAAATTACTGGCATGGATTATTGCAGCTAAGAATGCCCTATAAAAAAAAAGGTTTTTACCTCATACTTTGTGGAGTGAGCAAAATAAATTGCCGGAATCGTTGCGAATCAGCCATCTTGAGCATCATGTCCATTGAAATTCTCCTGTTAACCATATCCTGAGGTATAAAAATAAATGTACACATTTTCATCACCTCACAACAATAAAAACATATTACAAATATGCAATGGATGCATAGCTATAAACTAATAATCCTCTCCCAAACTGGCTGATATCAAAATGATAATGCAACTTACAAAAATAATTGTTTCTATTCATAGTACTTCCATTTCAGTCTACCTGCTGGAAACATGGTGCAGTGCATTGTCACACCAGGTGGCTACAGATACATTAATCAATTAAAAGACGTGTATTACAGCAGGACTTTAAAGTAAAGCACCACAGCAGTGCGTTTAAGCTTTGTTTTAGCTTTAGGATCACAATCATAACCCCCCACCCCCCATTAGATGACGCTGCTCAGAGAACTTCCATTGCTCTGAATAACGTTATTTTCATCTTTGAATTTAGAACAGTAACTTCCCTTTAATAAAGTTGCTTCAAGTAAATTAGCTTTGTACGATAGTTTCGGGTCCCCAGCCAGAGTTAAAACCCACTGTGCACACCCTTAAGGTCACGCTCTACTCTTAATCCCCAATCCCCTGGCAACCACGGCTTTCAGCTGGGTACAGTTGGCACAGGGTGCAAAAGCCAGGCTCCTAGAAGTAGTTGCACAGAGCCTTTGCTGTGCAGCGGGCTATGGACTCAAGTGGCCACCTGAAGGCGTTGCCTTGCGTCCAGCGAAGGAGGCCGGTTTTTTGTTAATCTGAGGGGCGAAATCATCCTTGAGGGGGTACCACGGACAGCTGTGACTGCTGAATATCCAACATGGAGGTGAAATTAAGGGCAGCAGTCAATAGTGGTGGCTGTAAAAGTGACAGCAGTGAAGTGTAAATGCCTTCTATAAGTTCCACACAGCGAGTGAACAAATGATCTTGGCGGTTTGGGGAGTTTTGCCCATCAAGTAGCTTAATTTCTACCTCTTGATTTGCTAATAAGCCATAGATCCTCAAAGGGCATTCGTGATAAAGTACAATTCCAAGCAGCCTAACCCTCATCAGGGGTGTTGGGGGTTTATCCTCTGCCATAAAACGTTGAAAAACGTGAAACAAATGTGCATTTTGTAGACTAATTTCATGAAAAATTGGGTAAAAAGCCACGAGTATTAACGCACAAGTTACTAACTTGTGTAACGATATATCTGTAAGAGACAGTAGTTAGTGATAGATTCCTTACCTTAGAATATCCCCAGGCGTCAGGCTGGATCCGGAAAGTTTTGCGTAGCAGTACCCTTGCGCGTCGGTAGGTGGCGTCGTGCGGCTCCGCGTCCGTCGTCGGCGTCGTGATCGCCGGGACGACGTTGCGGGCAGCACTTAGGCGCCGCCCCTGCGCGCTGACGTCAGTTCTGTACACGACTTTCCGCGCCAGGAACGCAGAGCCATGCAAGAAGCTGACACAGGTGTCTGAAAAATACTAGGGCCCTGAAAGGGATGTCCTTAACCCTAGAAATCAGTTCGCAGAACGGGGGAGGATGGGTGGGCGGTAAGGAATCTATCACTAACTACTGTCTCTTACAGATATATCGTTACACAAGTTAGTAACTTGTGCATCTGAAAGAGACACGTTAGTGATAGATTCCTTACCTTAGAATAGATACCCCAGCAATACCAACCCCGGTGGTGGGTCTGCGAACAAAGATCAGACAAGGAAGTCCTGGAGGACAGA
Source organism: Calotriton arnoldi (assembly GCA_963921515.1). Taxonomy (NCBI): domain Eukaryota; kingdom Metazoa; phylum Chordata; class Amphibia; order Caudata; family Salamandridae; genus Calotriton; species Calotriton arnoldi. The sequence continues at coordinate 1,586,138 of CAWUFW010003966.1, forward strand.
ACGGCCAAAGAAGCCGTCCCTCCGGACCTGACTGTCAAGGCAGTAATGCTTAGTAAACGTGTGCAGCGAGGCCCACGTAGCCGCCTGACAGATAACCGGCAGCGGAACACCGCGGCCCAAGGCCGTGGTAGCAGCCGTTGCCCTGGTGGAATGGGCACGCAGCCCAACAGGAGGTTCCTTTTAGCCAAAGAATAGCAGGTCTTGATGCACAAGGTAACCCAGCGGGAGATGGTCCTCTTGTGCACCGCCCGACCTTTTGGCGCCCACGTAGCCAACAAAGAGCTGGTCATCCACCCGGAAGTGTTTTGTGCGGTCAATATAGAAAGAGAGCGCACGTTTTGGGTCCAGACGGTGGAGCCTCTCTTCCTCTCTGGAAGGATGCGGAGGCGGAAAGAAGGTGGGCAAAGTGATGGTCTGCCCAATGTGGAAAGCAGTAACCACCTTTGGCAAGAAGGACGGACGCGTCCGAAGAACAACCTTGTCTGGATGAACAGACAGAAAGGGAGGTTTGCAAGATAGAGCCTGGAGCTCACTCACCCGCCGAGCGGAGGTGATGGCCACCAGAAAGGCTGTCTTCAGAGTCAGAAGACGAAGAGGACAGTTATGTAGAGGCTCAAAGGGAGCGCACATTAAAAAGGTAAGAACCAAGTTCAAGTCCCACTGAGGCATCACAAACGGAACAGGAGGGAAGAGGTGAGTAATGCCTTTTAAGAACCTGTTAACAACAGGGGACTTGAAAAGGGAGGGCTGATCAGGGAGCCTGAGGAAGGCCGAGATAGCACAAAGATAACCCTTGATGGTACCCAGGGCAGAACCCTGTTGGGCCAAAGAGAGAAGGAACAGAAGGACCTCAGAAAGAGGGGCAGAAAGGGGATTCACAGCCTTTGCTGTGCACCATGCCACAAATTTGTTCCACCTGCAGGCGTATACCACCTTAGTGGAGGGACGCCTGGCTGCCAGAATCACATCACAAACTTCGGGAGGCAAGTCGAAAGGAATCAACTGCCGCCGCTCAATCTCCACGCAAGCAGGTGTAGACTGGACAGGTTCGGGTGGAGGACCGTCCCCTGCTGCTGCGACAGAAGATCCTCCCGAAGAGGCAGACGGATCGGGGATATACGCTAATATTGAGTAGCTCGGGATACCAAACTCTTCGAGCCCAGTCCGGAGCCACAAGAATGACTCTGGGCCCGGTCGTGCCGAATCTTCTTCAACACTCTGGGTAGAAGTGGTATAGGCGGAAAGGCGTACAATAGACCGCAACTCCACTCGTGACGAAAGCGTCGCCGAGCGAGTGCCGCCTTGGAAATTCCAACGCGCAGAACTGATGACATTGCGCGTTCTCTTCGGTGGCGAATAGATCTAACCAAGGCTCTCCCCACTGTAGAAAGAGTCCTTGCGCCACTTCCGAGTGAAGACGCCATTCGTGATCCATCATGCACCTGCGGCTGAGTTCGTCCGCCCTGGCGTTCAGGGAACCTGCCAGGTGTTGAACCACCAGGAACATGCCCTGATGTTCCAGCCATGTCCAGAGGCGCAGAGCCTCCTGACAAAGGGTCCACGACCCCACCCCGCCTTGTTTGTTGCAGTACCACATGGCGGTGGTGTTGTCTGTGAACACCTGCACTACCTTCCCTTTGACAGAGGGAAGGAATGCCTTGAGTGCAAGTCGGATCGCCCGGAGCTCCAGAATGTTGATATGGAGCCGGGACTCCGCCGGAGACCAGAGGCCTCTGATCTCCGCCTCTCCCATGTGACCGCCCCATCCCAGAAGGGACGCGTCCGTCACAACTGTATGCTCTGGCTGGGGAAGGGAGAGGGATCTGCCCATGACCCATTGCCGGTTCGAGAGCCACCACTGCAACTGTTTTGCAGTCCCCTCCGAGATCTGGACGTGATCGGACAGGTTGCCCTGGTGCTGCGCCCACTGGAACTTCAGGTCCCACTGCAGAGCCCGCATATGCCATCTGGCATGATTGACCAGCAGGATGCAGGAGGCCATGAGGCCCAGCAGCCTCAGGGTCATCCGTACCGAAACCCAGGATAAAGGCCGAAAGATCGGAATCATAGCCTGAATATCCCAGACTCGCCGTTCGGGAGGATAGGCCCGAAACTGCGTCGTGTCCAGAACTGCTCCGATGAAAAGGAGCTGTGGAGAAGGAATCAGATGCGACTTCGGCATATTGATGGAGAACCCCAGCGAGTGCAGGAGTTCGGCCGTAGTCTGGAGGTGGGAGACGACTGCCTGGGACGAGCCCGCCTTCAGCAGCCAGTCGTCGAGGTAGGGGAAGACTGAAACCCCTGCCCGGCGCAGATGAGCTGCGACCACCGCCATCACTTTCGTGAACACCCGAGGGGCACTGGTAAGGCCAAAGGGGAGCACGGTGAACTGAAAATGCTCGGGGCCTACCGTGAACCGAAGGTAACGCCGGTGGGCCGGCAGGACGGGGATGTGGAAATACGCGTCCTGCAAGTCCAACGCTACCAACCAGTCTCCAGGGTCGAGGGCAGTCAAGACCTGAGCTAGGGTGAGCATCTTGAACTTCTCCTTCCGGAGGAAGCGATTGACGTTCCGGAGGTCCAAGATAGGACGCATGTCCTCCTTGTCCTTTTGGGCACCAGAAAGTAGTGGGAGTAGCAACCACGCCCTACTTCTGGGGTCGGAACATGCTCGATGGCCCTTTTGGTCAAGAGGGCCGTGACTTCCTTCCGTAGAAGCACCAAGTGATCCCCTGACATGCGGTGGAATTGAGGTGGCATGGCTGGGGGTGGTCTCGAAGGGGAGGGAGTAGCCCCTTCGGACAATGTCCAAGACCCACCTGTCCGAGGTGATGGTGCGCCAGTGGGGAAGGTGATGGCGGACCCTGCCCCTACTGGCGTGCCGTGCACCTGAAAGGAGGGACTAGGAGGGCTTGGAGGCCGCGGACGGGTTGGAGGTGGTGGCCTGACCCGCACGCTGGTTGCCCGATCCGCCACGGCGGAATCCACGTCCTCGGCCACGCGAAGACGCCTGCTGCGCGGGCCGGTGGCTGGGCTGCTGACGTGAAGGGGCGCCTACCGTGGCCACGATAGGGGCGAAAAGCAGAAGGCAGCGGAGGGCGTGTAGCAGAAAGGCCCAGGGACTTGGCAGTAGCCCGTGAGTCCTTAAAGCGCTCCAACGCATGGTCTGCTTTGGACCCAAAAAGACCGACTCCATCAAAGGGCATGTCCATGAGAGTATTCTGGACATCCCCTGAAAACCAGTGGTTCTCAGCCAGGCGTGGCGCCGGAGCGCCACCGTCGTTGCAATCGACCTGCCCAGCGAGTCGGCGGTGTCAAGGCCACAACGGATAGTGTATTTGGCCGCATCCCTTCCTTCCGCAATGGCGCGGGAAAGCAGTGCCTGGACCTCCTCAGGGCACTGGGGCAAAACATCCGCCACCGAATCCCACAGGGAGTGGGTATATCGGCCCAAAAGACAAGCGGTGTTAACGGACCGCAAGCCAGCACTGGAGGAAGAAAAACCTTTCTTCCCAAACTGATCCAGGCGTTTGGATTCCTTATCCGGAGGAGCGGTAGGGAAGGCGGTTTGGGAAGCGGAGGCTTGGACAACCAAGCTCTCAGGAGTGGGGTGGACAGAAAGAAACAGGGGGTCGCCCGGAGCGGGGCGATGGCGTCGTGACACGTTCCGATCCACAGGAGCCCCTGTGTTGGGCTTGGACCAGGCGCCCAAAAGAACGTCAGTGAGGGCGTCGTTAAACGGCAGCACAGTCTCCGCAGAGGAGGCTGCCGGCTGAAAGCACCTCTGTCAAGATGTTAGGCTTGACTGTCAAAGTAGGGAGCTGGAGACGTAAGGCCCCAGCAGCCCTACGCAACACCGTACCAAAATTGGCCCCCTCCTCCGTAGCCACGGGAGGAGACAGCATGCCAGTGTCAGGAGAAGTATCCAGACCACTGGCCTCCCTAGACTCTCTGTCCAGTCCTCATCATACTGACAGTTGCGTGTCAGAGGGTCATCAGACCCCTCCCAGTCCTCCTGGTCCTCCTCTGGTTCAAAATAAGGAGGAGGAGGGACATTTGGGACCCAAGGTCCCATCGGCGCCGGAGCCGGCGTCGAGCGACGTCGCTCCGGGTCCATGTCCGGAGCCGGAAGGAACTGGGGACGACGCCGCCCGGAGCCCAGGGCGGCGTCGAGAACGGCACCGGAGACATCGGCGCCGGCGGAGGTGTCGTGAGGTCGACCGGCGTCGATGGGGGTTGTGGAGCCGGGATCGAGGCTGGGGCCGGAGCCGGGATCGAGGCTGGAGGCTCGGGCGACGCCGGGGCCGGAGCCGCCGGCGACGCCGGAGCAACCCCATCAGGGCCCGCGGGGCCCGAAGGCGCACCGGAGGGGCCTGAAGGCCCGAAGAGGCGGGCCATGGCCGACAGGAACTCCTGTACCTTGGCCGGATCCGCCCCGAACCCGGGAAGGGCGGGTATGACGGGGCGACTCCACAGGCAAGTCCGGGGCCGCGGGGCGGGGACGGTGCCGGGAGGGGCCTCAGCCGAGTCGCGAGACCGGCGAGGCGAAGTCCGAGAGCGACGATGCTTCTTGGACTTCTTGTGCTTAGACTTACCGGACGAAGAAGACTTCGACGCCGACGACCGGTGTGCACTCCGCGAGCGACCCCTGGACCTCTCACGCGACCGGGGCTTCCGCGGAGCCGAATGCCGGGCCTCGAGGAGCTTTCGAGACCGCTCTCGCAAAGCTTTCGGGTTGAGGGCCTGGCATTCGGGACAAGACTCGGTGTCGTGGCCTCGGCCGAGGCAGAAGAGACACTCCCAATGCGGGTCGGTGACGGACATCATCCGCGCACAGGCGCCGCATCGCTTGAAGCCGGGCATCCCTACGACACCTTAAAGTTGGAAAAAACAGTGAAAAAAAATCACCAAAAAGTATGGTCAAAAATTGACCAGGGCACTGCTCTTCCCGGATCTGCGCTTGCTGGCGCGGAAAAAGAAGAACTGACGTCAGCGCGCAGGGGCGGCGCCTAAGTGCTGCCCGCGACGTCGTCCCGGCGATCACGACGCCGACGACGGACGCGGAGCCGCACGACGCCGCCTACCGACGCGCAAGGGTACTGCTACGCAAAACTTTCCGGATCCAGCCTAACGCCTGGGGATATTCTAAGGTAAGGAATCTATCACTAACGTGTCTCTTTCAGATAGGCAGTTTAAAAAACTTGGAATTGCAATTTCACGTAGCTTATTTATTTTTAAATCGCATATAGCATCTTCTTTACTTCTGCATTCCACTCGCATCCACTTTCCAATCCTTCAAATATTACGATGCTAATGTACTTAGAAAGGCAAATGTGGAGAAACTAAAAGACAGAAGTCACAATGTCGGGCTTCAGTCAGCAGAGCTTGGAAAATCAGGACGTATCATATCGCAAATACACTGCCACAAATTATACCGGATCAGAAGGAACCGAAAAGCTCAATCAATATAGGTGATTAAATGTTTGAACCGTTCATATAATAAAAGAGACAGTATGAAGGAATAAATACTTCCGCAGTGTCTCCAGAACTCTTCATGAATTTGATTTAGTTAAATATAAGCTTCCGGAAATCTGCACACGTTGTAATCAACTTTATAATTAAATATCACATAAAAAAACTCAAATGTGGCAAATCTAAGTGTTGGAACGGAACATGCACCTACATGGTGATGGACGTGCACCCCTGCCGTGAGTGCCCCAGCTGTATAGCTTTCTGGATACCCGGTACTTATTTCTGGTCATGGGCGAACTCGGATCGTGCGTGTGAGCCATGACCCAGGCCTGTCTCATGGTAATGCGGTCTGCTTAGACCATCAATTGTTACCCTCACAAAGGTAGAGGGCTACTGCCCTTACCAGGCGTTGAGTGACATGACAAATCTGTTTTTGTGAGCAGTAGAATCCGTAGTGGGGCGAGGCCTTTTTACCTGTATCACTGGAGTGTGGCCTACTGACACAATCCTGTGAAGTTCTATGACTGTGTTCTTAGCATGTGTGTGCCTGTGGATGGTACATAACATGGAGGCTTTCGAGTTCCATTTTGGAAGCCTAGGGTCTGGAGAGGTTGGAGAGGTGAGGACTGGCTCCCCCATACAGGAGATGTAAATTGCTGTCTTTTCTGAGGGCTGGAGTGGGAGACACACACTGAAGGGAGAATAAAACAAGTTACCTACCTGTACACTGTAGTGCTCCAGTATTGATATCTTTCACAGATTCACATGCTTGACTCTTCTTTGTTAGCGAAGTGGAATTCCCACAGTAATTATAACAAGCAGTAAAAAGGAAAGCATTGTTTAACAAGCTTAAATAGGTAACATTTTTAACTAATTCACATTTTCAGAACGAAACGTCAGCTAATCAGGAATGAGCTCAGGATGCACTCTTCCCATCAAGGGCAGCCATACCTCAGATTTCTCAGCACAAATGTAAAGGTAATACAGATGAGGTATTTACAATTACTGGGGAGGAAAGTGGGTTGCATGTGAATCTATGAAAGACATCAAACTTGTTTTTTGTCCCGTACTGAATGTTTCATAGATTCACATGCTGTAATCTGAATAGCAAGTAGTTATCAATATAACAAAAACTCTATAAGGGGAGGTCGGAAGCAAATATTTAAGGTAGTAAGGACAAAAACAGAACGAAGACCTCACCTCATTGAAATAGATGCCAAAGGACTGATTGACCCACTGCTGCATGATCTTTCACTGAGGAATCCAGGCAGTAATGTCAGGTAAATGTATGCCTGTTACACCACGTAGCTGCTCTACAGATGTCCGGTAAAAATATTCCAGCAAACAGAGCAGTAGAAGGAGATACACATCTTGTGGAGTGTGCTTAAACTATTCCGTCCAGAGGATATCCAGCTTTCTGGTGGCAAAACATCATAGCTGCAGCAACCAATCCTGCCATAGTATACCTCAACAGTGCATGTCCCTTTCTGGGAAGTCCATAGACTATCAAATGTCTGTCCGTTTTTAGGTCGAGCCTCGAGTAGCGCGCAAGCGCTGCTCTGCGAGACTTTGTGAGGGGCTTTTGAAAGCTGACCACACGCGTGTGCACAATGGCCTTTTCCGTGCGGTTACCCGCACGGCCCCATCTGTTTGCAATTATCGTGCCCAGATGCGGGCGCGATAATTGAAAACACATGGCCATTGTGCACGAGCGTGTGGTCAGCTCAGCAGGCTGCCGCGCTCGCTCGCCCCCGCTCCTCTGACGCTGCCGACGTCTCTGCTGCGTGCGCACCGCTGGCGGGCTTCTTTTTTTTTATTGCGGTCTTGTTTTATCTTAGCGAATAATTATTGATATACGTAACCCGTCCTTCTCCTGAAAGGTACTTAATATTGCAAAAATGAGACCGCAAAGAGAATCGGTGTGAATAAAACACGATCAGTGCGCCGTCCTTCCAACAGTGTGCACAAGAGCGGAAGCGAAGCAGCAGCACTGCTGAGAAAGCACCAGATGTGAGCACACTTGTGACCTAATGCCCAGGGCAATCAAGTCCTCCTGGTGCGAGCCCGTACTGCAGGCAGCAGATGTGAGGACACTTGTGACGTCATGTCCTGGGCTCCTCTACATTCGATTCCTCCTGGCGCGAGCCCGAACAGAAGGCAGCAGATGTAAGGACACTTGTGACGTCATGCCCTGAGCTCCTCTAGAATCGATTCATCCCAGGACGAGCCCGAACAGCAGGCAGCAGATCTGAGGACACTTGTGAATTCATGGCCAGGGCTCCTCTACAATCGATTCATCCCAGTGCTAGCCCGAACTAAAGACTGGGGAAAGAACCAGCGCCTGGGACACCCAACAGACCAGGTATGCAGATGGTGGAACTCATGCTCCCAGCTTGTGTGCCCCTGCCTTTCAGGGGTGGATGGAGGCCCTCCAGCGCTCTTCCACAGGCCCCAGCATCGCTTCCATGGGATGAAGGAGACTGCTGTCAGCAGTGTTGGTCTGTGCTTCACCTTATGACTCACACCAGCTGACTGAGTGGAAATAGCGAATGTTCATCTATTATCATTGAAAAACAATGGAATAAAATGATTGCTCAGTTTTCACCAATGCACAGATAAATTGTAACCAAACTTATCTGCGAGAGCCCACGCCACCCTCAAGCTCCAACTTCTGGTTAATTGTGAAAGTCTTGTGACGTGGCCAAGACCCATCCCTTCCTCATAGGCTAAACAAGCATTGGCATAGCCAATAGGTCTCGCTTTTGGGACCTTATAAGTATTTAGTTTTGCAGCACAATATCCTTGGTGCAACAACATCAGCTGTTGCATGGCTAAACCTTGTACCTTATAAGTGTTTAGCCATGCAACAGTTGATGTTGTTGCACCAAGGATATTGTGCTGCATAACTAAATACTTGTAAGGTCCCAAAAGCGAGACCTATTGGCTATGCCAATGCTTGTTCTGAATGTTTCAGTTCAGTCAATATAAAATTTGAGGCACTGTTTAACATTGAGAGTATGAAGTACTCTTTCCACTGCATACGTAGGATTTTGGAAGAAATTCTTAAGAAATACTGGTTCATTCAGAAGAAAGTCTAATGGATCTTTGGGTGGGGATAAAGCAAGGGTTCATTCTCATTATGACTGACATCCCTGAATTGCCTATATGATTCCTTAACAGTAAAGGCTTGGATTTCACTAATCCTCCTAGCAGAAGTTTAGGTTAATAACAAAGTCAAATTCCAAGACAAGTGTTTGAGGTCCTCTTTATGAATAGGTTCGAACTGACATTTTATTAATTGAGATACGACAGTGTTTAATTATCAAGAAACTGGCAGCTTTTTAACTGGAGAATAAGCCCTGAATAGGCCCTTGAAGAATTCTTTAAAGAGTCTGCAAGACAGAGAGACAGTTGATTTGATGATCTCTTAAAGCGTGATATAACAGCTGGGTGGACTTTAACAGAAGAGAGAGAAAGGCCTGAGCGTACCAGATGTAATAAATATGGCAAGATTTGTTCAGGAGATAATGAAAAAGAGTGAATGTTATTCTGAGAGCCTCATATACAAAACAGAGTCAATTTATCTTTATAAGTTGCGCTAGTGGATTCAGCTCTGGCGCTTACTAAGATCTTTCTGCAATCCTCTGAAACATTTAGGAGATGGAAATCATAGTATTCAGGAGCCAGGCTGATAAATTGAGAGGTCTTGGGGTTGGATCATCAAGTTAGCCTTTGTTTACTGGTAGCAGTCCAAGCACCTATCTGAGTGGAATGAACAAGTTACTTACCTTCGGTAACGATATATCTGTAAGAGACAGATTAGTTATGGATTCCTCACCTTAGGATTACCCTCAGGCGTCAGACTGGATCCGGAATTTTTTTTCCCTCAGCAGTACCTCTGTGCGTCAATAGGTGGCGTCGGTCGACTCCGCGTTCGTCGTTGGCTTCGTGGTCGCCGGAATGACGTCGCGGTATCTACTTAGACGCCACCCTCGCGCGCTGTCGTCAGTTCTTTACACGACATTCCACGCCAGAAGCGCCGAGCCATGCAAGACACTGACCACAGTTGCACGAAAACTAGGGCCCTGAAAGGAAGTCCCTTACCTTAGAAATCAGTTCGCAGAACGGGGAGGATGGGTGGGGCAGTGAGGAATACATAACTAATCTATGTCTCTTACAGATATATCGTTACTGAAGGTAAGTAACTTGTTCATCTGAAAGAGACAATTAGTTCTGGATTACTCACCTTAGAATAGATACCCCAGCAATACCAACCCCGGTGGTGGGTCTGCGAACCACGTTCACACCAGAAAGTCCTGGAGAACTGAACGGCCGAAGAAGCCGTCCCTCCGGACTTGGCTGTCCAGGCAGTAGTGTTTGTTAAACGTGTGCAGTGAAGCCCACGTAGCTGCCTGGCAGATGTCAAGAAGGGGGACTCCACGTCCCAAAGCAGTAGTGGCTGCCGTCGCCCTGGTGGAATGGGCACGCAACCCAACTGGAGGTTCCTTTTTCGCTAAGGAATAACAGATTTTGATGCAAAGAACGACCCATCGGGAGATGGTTCGTTTTTGCACGGCCCGACCTTTCTTGGCGCCCACATAACCAACAAAGAGTTGGTCATCCACCCGGAGTTGTTTTGTGCGATCCAGATAGAACAAAAGCGCACGTTTTGGATCCAGATGGAGAGGCAGAAAGAAGGTGGGCAAAGTGATGGTCTGCCCGATATGGAAAGAGGTAACCACTTTGGGAAGGAAAGAAGGCCTAGTGCGGAGGACAACCTAGTCCGGATGAACAGGCAGGAAAGGAGGCTTAGAAGAAAGGGCCTGAAGCTCACTCATCCTGCGAGCAGAGGTGATGGCAACCAGAAAGGCAGTTTTAAGGGTTAAGAGTCTGAGAGGACAGTTATGTAGCAGCTCAAAGGGAGCACACATAAGAAAAGTAAGAACCAGATTCAAGTCCCACTGGGGCATCACAAAAGGAGTTGGAGGAAACAAGTGAGTAATGCCCTTAAGGAAGCGATTGACAATGTTGACAATCGGGGGCTTGAAAAGAGAAGGCTGGTCAGGCAGCCGAAGGAAGGCTGAAATGCCGAAAGATAGCCTTTGAGAGTGCCCAGAGCAGAGCCCTGCTAGGCCAAAGAAAGAAGTAAGAGGAGAACCTCTGAAAGGGGGGCAGAAAGGGGATCCACAGCCTTTGCTGCGCACAATGCCACAAATTTGTTCCATCTACAGGCATATACCGTTTTGGTGGAGGGACGCCTGGCTGCCAAGATAACATTACAGACTTCGGGAGGAAGGTCGAAAGCTGTCAACTGTCGCCGCTCAATCTCCACGCAAGGAGGTGGAGGCTGGACAGGTTCGGGTGGAGGACCGTCACCTGCTGCTGCGACAGAAGATCCTCCCGAAGAGGCAGTCTGATTGGAGGATCGATGGCCATGTGTAATAGCTAGGGATACCAGAATCTTCGTGCTTAATCTGGAGCCACAAGAATGACTTGGGCCCGGTCACGCCTGATCTTCTTCAGCACTCCTGGCAGAGTGGTATAGGCGGAAAGGCGTACAGAAGACCGCAACTCCACTCGTGACGAAAAGCATCTACGAGCGAGTGCCGCCTTGGAAATTCCAATGCGCAGAACTGCTGACATTGCGTGTTCTCTTTGGTGGCGAATAGATCTAACCAAGGCTCTCCCCACTGCCGAAAGAGCACCACCTCCGAGTGAAGACGCCATTTGTGATCCATCATGCACCTGCAGCTGAGTTCGTCCGCCCTGGCGTTCAGAGAACCTGTCAGGTGTTGAACCACCAGGGATATGCCCTGATGTTCCAGCCATGTCCAAAGGTGAAGAGCCTCCTGACATAAGGTCCACGGCCCCACCCCGCCTTGTTTGTTGCAATACCACATGGCGGTGGTGTTGTCCGTGAACACCTGCACTGCGCTTCCCCTGACAGAGGGAAGGAATGCCTTTAGTGCAAGACGAATCGCCCGAAGCTCCAGAAGGTTGATATGGTGCCCGGACTCTGCTGGAGACCAGAGGCCTCTGATCTCCACCTCTCCCATGTGGCCGCCCCACCCCAGCAGTCATGCATCTGTCACCACTGTGAACTCCGGTTAGGGAAGGGAAAGGGATCTGCCGTTGACCCAATCCCGGTTCGTGAGCCACCACTGCAATTGATGTGCAGTGCCCTCCGAGATCTGGACGCAATCGGAAAGATTCCCCTGATTCTGTGCCCACTGGAACTTCAGGTCCCACTGCAGAGCCCGCGTATGCCACCTGGCATAGTCCACCAGCAGGTTGCAGGAGGCCATGAGGCCCAGTAGCCTCAGGGTCATTCTGACCGAAACCCGGGATAGAGGCTGAAGGATCGGAATCATAGCTCGGACTCGCTGCTCGGGAGGATAAGCCCGAAACTGCGCTGTGTCCAGAACTGCTCCGATGAAAAGGCGCTTCTGAGAGGGGATCAGGTGCGACTTCGGCACATTGATGGTGAACCCCAGCGAATGCTGGAGGTCGGCTGTAATCTGGATGTGGGAGACGACAGCCTGGGGCGAGCCCGCCTTCAACAGCCAGTCGTCGAGATAGGGGAAGACTGGAACTCCTGATCTGCGCAGATGAGCTGTGACCACCGCCATCACTTTCGTAAACACACGAGGGGCGCTGGTAAGGCCGAAGGGGAGCACAGTAAACTGAAAGTGCTCGTGGCCTACTGTGACCCGTAGGTAACGCCGATGGGCCGGCAGGACGGGGATTTGAAAATAGGTGTCCTGCAAGTCCAACGCTACCATCCAGTCTCCAGGGTCGAGGGCAGACAGGACCTGAGCCAATGTCAACATCTTGAACTTCTCCTTCCAGAGGAAGCACTTGACATTCCGAAGATCCAAGATAGGACGCAGGCCTTTATCCTTCTTGGGCACCCGAAAGTAGTGGGAATAACAACCACGACCTACTTCTGGGGCAGGAACTCGCTCGATGGCCCCCTTGGCCAAGAGAGCCGTAACTTCCTGTTGGAGAAGGGCCAAGTGATCCTCCGACTTGCGATGGGTCTGAGGTGGCATGGATGGAGGGGTAGTCTCAAAAGGGAGGGAGTAGCCCCTTCGGACTATCTGCAAAACCCACCTGTCCGACGTGATGTTGAGCCAGTGGGGGAGGTGATGGCAAATCCTGCTGCCCACTGGCAAAAGGTGGCCCTGAAAGGTCGGACTAGGAGGGCTTGGAGGCTGCTGCAGAGGGGACGCTGGTGGACTGGCCCGCCCGCTAGCCCCCAGACCCACGGCGGTGGGTCCCACGTCCCTGGCCGTGCAGAGGCTGGCCAGCTTGCACAGGCCTGTGGCCCTAGGCGGAAAGTGGTGGGGCACCCCTTCCGTAGCCACGAAAGGGGCAAAAGGCAGACTGCACTGGGCAGGAGGTGGAAGTGAGGCCTAAGGATCTGGCCGTAGCCCTAGAATCCTTAAAGCGCTCGAGGGCGCTGTCTGCCTTGACGCCAAACAGGCGACGGCCATCAAAGGGCATGTCCAAAAGCGTTGCTTGGACATCCCCCGAAAAGCCAGCAGACCTCAACCAGGTGTAGCGTCACAGTGCTACTGAAGTGGAAATCGTCCTGCCCAGTGAGTCGGCGGTGTACAGCCCACACCGGAAGGTGAACTTTACTGCGTCTCTCCCTTCGGCAACAGCACGGGAGAGCACGGCCCAGGCACTGTGGCAGCACCTACGCAGCCGTGTCCCACACCGAGTGGGAGTAGCGGCCCAATAGACATGCGGCGTTCACCGACCGCAGTCCCAAACTGGAGAAAGAAAACATCTTCCCAAGGTGGTCCAGCTTCTTGGATTCCCTATCAGATGGTGTGGTAGGGAATGCGCCTTTGGACGTGGAAGCTTGGACTACCAAGCTCTCAGGAGTAGGATGGGAAAAGAGGAAAATGGGGTCGCCCGGGGCCGGGTGGTGACGTCGGGCAATCATCCTGTCCACAGGAGCCCGTGTTGGGCTTGGACCAAGTGCCCAAAAGGATGTCCGTAAGGGCCTCATTTAATGGCAACAGGGGCTCCGAAGAGGCCGCTGCCGGTTGAAGCACCTGTCAGGAGGTTAGTCCTGACCGCCACCGCAGGAAGCTCGAGGTTTAAAGCCTCGGCTGCCCTACGCAACACCACTGCGTAAGATGTATTCTCCTCCGTAGCCACGGTAGGGGGAGATAGCATGCCAATGTCTGGGGAGGTGTCCAGACCACTGGCATCACCCAACTCCTCTCTCCAGTCCGGTTCCTCCAATTGGTGTGCAAGAGGGTCTTCAGACCCCTCCCAGTCCTCCTCACCCTCTCCTGGTAGCCACTCAGGGTGGCAGGAAACCTCAGGGGAGAACAGGGGTACAAAAGTACCGGTCGGCGTTGGTCCCGACGTCCGACAACATTGGTCCGGCTCCGTGTCCTCATTGAGGGGGAGGCCGGGCCGACACCGGCTGGGGACACAAACGGCGTCGGAGGCGGTGGAGGTGTCGTCACTGGATTCAGCGCCGGAGGAGGTGTCACGAGGTCGACCGGCACCGATCCGGATCCAGGCCTGGATCCTTGGGGGTCCTGCGGCGCCAGAGCCGAAGCCGCCGACATCGAAGGCCTAGAGACGACTGGTGGTGGTGGCTCCGCGACCGGTCCCGCAACCTCTCTCTCGACCAGGACCTCGAACGGCACGGAGCGGACTGCCGGGCCTCGAGAAGCTTTCGGGACCGCTCCAGCTAAGACTTCGGGTTCATGGCCCGGCAGTCGGAGCACGACTCCGGGTTGTGGTCGCGCTCCAGGCACCAAAGGCACACGAGGTGCGGGTCCGTGACCGACATCAGTTTGCGACAGGAGTCGCAAGCCTTGAAGCCGGTCCGACGTGACATCCCTCCGTGCACCAGGAGTCGATCGACTCAAAAAAGGTGTTGACAAAAGTTGCAAAAACGGAGTCAAAAGTGACTCGAGGTACCGCTCTCTCCGGATCTGTGCTTGGCTGACGCGGAAAAAGAAAGAACTGACGTCAGCGTGCGAGGGCGTCTAAGTAGATACCGCGATGTCATTCCGGCGACCGCGACACCAACGACGAATGCAGAGTCGACCGACGCCACCTATCGACGCGCAGAGGTACTGCTGAGGGAAAAAATTCTCCGGATCCAGTCTGACGCCTGGGAGTAATTCTAAGGTGAGGAATCCATAACTAAATTGTCTCTTTCAGATATACTGCTGTTCCGATAGAAGAAGTTTGTGTACCAATATTGTCTTGGCTACGATGAGGCGATGAGGATAATGCAACATGGTTCTCTTTACATTTTGTTCAGTATCTGGGAAGATGTGGAAGAGGGGAAATGAATAAGCGAAGATTCCTATCCAGGGTATCTGGAAGGCATTTCCCGACAACCCTTCCTACAGGCGACTGCTGGCATTGAAGCAGCATTTGTGATTGAGATATGTTGAAAATAAGTCTTGGTTTGGACTTCCCCGAATGTTGTCTGAGAATGTTCACTGAGTTTTGGGCCACCCCCCCACTTGCTAACATTATAAATTCTGTGTGCAAGGCTGGTATGCCAACTTTCTGGCGTAGATCTATAATTGTACCTGTATTCAATAAGAGGAAAGTGCAGGAGTCGAAAAGTTACCGTCCCATTTCCCTCCTGGATCCCACAGTAAAGATTACTGGCAGAATTGTTCTGGATAGGCTGTTGCTTTGGTCCTCAGAGAATAATTCCCTGTCCCTGGTTCAATATGGGTTTAGGAAAGTGTAGGAAAGTGGCTCTGTATATACTGTACCCAAGTAAGGTTCAGGGTGTACAGAGTCCACAGTCCCCCAGAGGGTTGACAGAGGCTAAAGTTAGATATAACCTTACTCTCCAAAGTGGTAGCTTGGTCGAGCAGTAAGGCAGTATCAGAGGACAGTGTAAAGCATTTGTTGTACACACTCAGTCAGCAAATGAAGCCACACACTCAAGAACTGAACTCTAGGCCAATGGTTTGTATATAAAAAAATATATGCTTGTTTTATTTTAGAACCAACAATAGGGTCAAAATATACTTTCTCAGTATGAGATGCTTTGGTTATTCACCTTACAGATAGGCAATAGACTTTTTAGATAGTGGTAATCACAGTTGGTGCAAGAGGCAACACAGGGTCAAATTCAATGCAACATTGAGCTCAATGGAAAATTATGCTTAATTACAATTGATTACTTTACAGAGCACTTTTCTAACCACAGGACTGGATCCTGGATTCAGTCCTGGGACACTTCCTGTAAACAGGTAAGAAAAAGCGTTTTGGTTATTGTAGTGATTTTTGAAGAATATTACTATATTTCAAAAGCTGACACTTAGAAACTTTTCTGGATAAAATTACCAATGTTATCCTATGAAAGGAAATACAGTGTGCAAGCAAAGTATGTTTACGTTACTTTTGTAATCCAGTGCTGGACTCCTAGGTTCAGCACTGGGACCTTTACTTAAAACAGGTAAGTAATTACGTTTTTGTAGTTTGTTCGATTTTTAAAGAATATTTGTAAAATACAGAAATCGACACTTAGAAGAAATTTCACAGAAAACCAGTCAATGGATCCCTATGAAGGAAAAGTGAGTTAACGGTAAGTAACGTTGCGATTACTTTTTAGGGCCAGTGTTGGGCACTCGGGTCCAGCACTGAGGCCCCTCCTAATACTAGGTGAGTATTTTCGTTTTCGTGACTCGGTTGATTTTTGGTGAATATTCTAAAGTTTCAGAACTCCACACTTAGAAGAAATTTCGCAGAAAATCAGTCAATGGAACCCTATGGAAGAAAAGTGAGTTATCGGATTTCGGGTAAGTACTTGACTGGCAGGGTTAAGGTTCTGGGTAAGACTCAGGGGTCCCCCAGGATCAGGTAAGTACAGTTTTACACCCTCAGCGGCACAGGGGCGGCCGGGTGCAGAGTGAGAAGGCCCAATGTTATCCTATGGCAGGCGGGGGGCCCCGGGTTGGTGGCTGCTGGCAAGCAGGCCACGCGACTGTGGGAGCTGGGCTCCTGGTCACTTGCTCAGGGCAAGTAGGGAAGTAGGTTAGGATAGAGGTTGCACTTCCAGGGGCACTCGGGCGGCTGGGTGCAGGGTGCTTTGAGCCGTCGGGCGCTCAATGTTAAACAATAGAGGTCGTGAAAGGTGAAGAAAGGCTGCAGGCTCGGGGACGGTGATTCTTCAGGGACGACCAACACTTCAGGAGGTAAGTTGGGGTCTTGGAGGATAGGTAGACACCCAGGAGTTGGGCACAGGGGGCCGTGGGGCGCCGGGTGCAGGGGTGTCTTTGAGGTCGGGAAATCTTACCCCCTGCTGGTCGCGGTTGGAGGGGTCCCTTGTCCTGAGGCTGCAGGCGTCGTCTGGGTCGTCGAGGAGGGTCCTTGGCCACTGGATTCCAGGTCAGAATCGCCGGGGGTCGTCCTCGAGGTCTTTGGTCACTCAGGCACAGGCTGGACTCGGCGGGTGCAGAGTGTGCAGGTTTCGCGGCTCCGTGCCAGGGCCGGGTCTTTGGTAGGTTTTCTTTTGAGCAGTACCACTGCTCGTGGGAGTCCCTGGGTCGAAGGCTGTAGCACAGAAGTCAGGTCCTCCGGGGTTTGTGAGGTTGCTGAGGCCGGGATTCCGCAGGAGCAGGTTCAGAGGTCGACAGGCCGGTAGGGCTGGGGCCAAGTCAGTTGTTGTCGCCTCCTTTTTAGCAGCTGCACGGCTGGTCTTCTTGCTTCGTCTTCTCTTCTTGTTTTCGGATTTGGGAACTGCGGAAGGAAGGTTCAGGGAGCCCCTAAATACTAAATTTAGGGGTGGTTACAGGTAGGTAAGGGCAGGGACCAATGGGTCCCTTCCCTGGGGTGGGTACACCCCTATTCTGTTCCTCTCCAGTGGGAGGGGGACAGGAGCCTGTCCCTGGTTGGCCAGGTCCCCCCATCCTCAAGATGGCGGGGACTCGAGCTTGTGCTTCACCTCGCCTCCCCCACCTTAGGGGTGGAGTTGGCAGAGGTGGGCACAACCCATTTCCTGCTTCTGGTTTTCCCGCCGGTTCTCCCGCCAGGAGTGGGGGTAGAACCAGTGGGGACCAGTTTGCTGGAAGCAGCAAATGGTCTGGGGAAACTCCAAAGGCGGCAGGCCTTTGAAGCTCCCCCTGCCCATCCTGGGGGAGGAGGCTTTGGCACCTCGTCCCGGGATGTGCATTGTTTCAGGCCCCTGAGAGCAGAGGCTCTCGACCCAGGGGTCCAGAAACATGTCTGGTGGTGGCAGCCTGGGCAGCCACTCAGTCCGGACACTGGAGGTCGGGTTGGTTTCAGGGGGCATCTCTAAGATGCCCTCTGGAGTGCGTTTACATTAAATCCCACACTGGCATCAGTGGGGGTTTAATGTGCTGAGAAGTTTGATACCAAACTTCTTAGTCTTCAGTGGGGCCATTATGGTGCTGTGGAGTTCGTAATGACAGACTCCCAGCACCATATACTCTTAATGGCAGCACTGCACTTACAATGCCCAAGAATGGACTTGGGCACTGTAGGGGCACAGGGCTCATGCCTCTATGCCCTCACCACTGGCATAGTGCACCCAGCTAGAGGGGTGGCTGACCTAGGCCAGGGCAGTGGCTTGTAGGCATGGCACACAGGGATGTGAGCCATGTCGACTCTTCACTTTTGTTCTGCACCAAGACACGCAGCCTGCAAAGGCAGTGTGTGTGTGTAAAGGTGCAGGGTCCCTAAGGGTGGCACAACAAGTGCTGCAGCCCTTAGGGGCCTTCCCTGGTCACAGTGCCCTGGGTACCCATGGTACCATTTACCAGGGGCTGACCTGTGGCCAGGGATGTCAATTGGGTGTAGGTATCAATGCAATTTTAGGGAAGGAACACAGGCCCTGGGTACCTGGTTGGCAGGAGCCCAGGGCACACTCAGTCAAAGTACATCAGCCATTCAGCAAAAAGTGGGGGCATACCATGTAAGAAAGATGGCACTTTCTCACACAACTCCCCCCAAACGAAAGATGATGAGACTAACCTTGCCCTATGGAGTCTTCATTGTCTAAGTGGAAGAACCTGGAAAGGCCATCTGCATTGGCATGGGCAGTGCCAGGTCTGTGTTCCACTTCAAAGTCCATTCCCTGTAGGGAGATGGACCACCTCAACAGTTTTGGGTTTTCTCCTTTCATTTGCATTAGCCACCTGAGAGGTCTGTGGTCAGTTTGAACTAGGAAGTGAGTTCCAAACAGGTAGGGCCTCAGCTTCTTCAGGGACCAGACCACAGCAAAGGCCTCCCTCTCAATGGCACTCCAACGCTGCTCCCTGGGGAGAAGCCTTCTGCTTATAAAAGCAACAGGTTGGTCTTGGCCTTCATCATTGGTCTGGGATAGGACCGCTCCTATCCCTAGCTCAGAGGCATCAGTCTGCACAATGAACTGCTTGGCATAATCTGGTGCTTTTAGAATTGGTGCTGAGCACATTGCTTCTTTCAGAGTGTCAAAAGCCTTTTGGCAACAAACTGTCCAGTTTACTTTCTTTGGCATCTTCTTGGAGGTGAGTTCTGTGAGGGGAGTCACAATGGACCCATATCCCTTCACAAACCTCCTGTAGTACCCAGTCAAGCCAAGGAATGCCCTGACTTGGGTCTGAGTTGTTGGAGCTACCCAGTCCAGGATAGCCTGGATCTTGGGCTGTAAGGGTTGTACCTGGCCTCCACCAACCAGGTGGCCCAAGTACACCACAGTGCCCTGCCCTATCTGGCATTTGGATGCCTTGATAGTTAGGCCTGCAGTTTGCAGGGCCTTTAAAACCTTCCCAAGGTGGACCAGGTGATCCTGCCAGGTGGAACTGAAGACAGCAATATCATCAAGATAAGCTGCACTAAAGGACTCCAACCCAGCAAGGACTTGATTCACCAACCTCTGGAAGGTGGCAGGGGCATTCTTTAAACCAAAGGGCATAACAGTGAACTGAAAATGCCCATCAGGTGTGGAGAATGCTGTTTTCTGTTTGGCTCCTGGGGCCATGCCAATCTGCCAGTACCCTGCAGTTAAGTCAAAGGTACTCAGGTATTTGGCTGCACCCAATCTGTCTATCAGTTCATCAGCTCTTGGGATAGGGTGTGCATCTGTCTTGGTGACAGAGTTGAGACCCCTATAGTCCACACAAAACCTCATCTCTCTCTTTTCACCCTTTTGATGAGGTTTGGGGACCAGAACCACTGGGCTAGCCCAGGGGCTCTCAGAGGGCTCAATAACCCCTAGCTCCAGCATCTTGCTGACTTCAGCTCTGATGCTTTCCTTAACTTGGTCTGACTGACGATAGATCTTGTTTTTGACAGGTGCACTGTCACCAGTGTCCACATCATGGGTACACCAGTTTGTCAGACCAGGGGTCAAGGAAAAGAGCCCAGCATACTGCTGCAAGACTTGCTTGCAGTCAGTCTGCTGTTGGGCAGTGAGGGTGTCTGAAAAGACAACTCCATCTACTGACCCATCTTTTGGGCTGTGGGAGAGGAGATCAGGGAGAGGTTCACTCTCAGCTTCCTGTTCCTCATCTGTCACCATCAGCATGGTGATGTCAGCCCTGTCATTGTAGAGTTTTAGGCGGTTCACATGGATAACCCTTTTGGGTGTCCTGCTGGTGCCCAGGTCAACCAGGTAGGTGACCTCACTCTTTTTCTCTAGGATAGGGTAAGGGCCACTCCATCTGTCCTGGAGGGCCCTTGGTGCCACTGGCTCCAAAACCCATACCTGTTGCCCAGGTTGGAATTCAACCAGTGCAGCTTTTTGGTCATACCAGTGCTTCTGAAGCTCCTGGCTGGCCTCAAGGTTCTTGGATGCCTTTTCCATGTACTCAGCCATTCTGGACCTTAGGCCAAGCACATAGTCCACTATATCTTGTTTGGGTTCTTGGAGAGGTCTCTCCCAGCCCTCCTTTACAAGACAGAGTGGTCCCCTCACAGGATGGCCAAACAGAAGTTCAAAGGGTGAGAAACCTACCCCCTTCTGTGGCACTTCTCTGTAAGCGAAAAGCAGGCATGGTAGTAGGACATCCCATCTCCTTTTGAGTTTTTCAGGGAGCCCCATGATCATGCCTTTCAATGTCTTGTTGAACCTCTCAACAAGGCCATTGGTTTGTGGGTGGTAGGGTGTAGTAAACTTGTACTGCACCCCACACTCCTTCCACATGTGGGTCAGGTAAGCAGACATGAAGTTGGAACCTCTGTCTGAAACCACCTCCTTAGGAAACCCTACCCTGGTGAAGACACCAATGAGGGCTTTGGCTACTGCAGGAGCTGTAGTAGTCCTAAGGGGAATAGCCTCAGGATACCTAGTGGCATGATCCACTACCACCAGTATGAATTTGTTCCCTGAGGCTGTGGGAGGTTCCAGTGGACCCACTATGTCCACACCTACCCTTTCAAAGGGAACCCCCACCACAGGTAGTGGTATCAGGGGGCCTTTGGATGGCCACCTGTCTTGCCACTGGCTTGACAGGTAACACAGGAGCTGACAAACTCCTTCACCTTTTGGTGCATCTGGGGCCAGTAAAAGTGGCTAACTAGCCTTTCCCAAGTTTTGGTTTGGCCCAGATGTCCAGCTAGGGGGATGTCATGAGCCAAAGTTAGGAGGAACTCCCGGTACTTCTGGGGCACTACCACTCTCCTGGTGGTTCCAGGGTTGGGGTCTTTTGCCTCAGTGTACAGTAATCCCTCTTCCCAATAGACTCTGTGGGTACCACTGACATCTCCCTTGGCTTCTGAAACAGCTTGCTGCCTCAGGCTTTCAAGAGTGGGACAGTCTTGCTGTCCCTGGCACAGCTCTTCCCTAGAGGGTCCCCCTGGGCCCAAGAGTTCAACCTGGTAAGGGTCAAGCTCTAGGGGCTCAGTTCCCTCTGGGGCTTCCAGGTTCTCTCCCTGAGGAGAGGGGTCCTGCTCTTGTGACTGTGTAGAAGCTGGTCCGCCAGTCTTCTTTCCTTTTCTCTTGGTAGGCTGGGCCATCATTTCAGGCTCCAACACTATTTCTTCACCCTGCCTTTTGCTCTGTGCTCTTGTTTTTACACACACCAATTCAGGGATGCCCAGCATGGCTGCATGGGCCTTTAGCTCCACCTCTGCCCAGGCTGAGGTTTCCAGATCATTTCCTAGCAGACATGCAGCTGGTAACTTCGGAGAGACCACTACCTGCTTCAGGCCAGTAACCCCCCCAGCCTAATGTCACCATGGCCATGGGATGACTAGTGGTGACACTGTCAGCATTGGTGACTGGGTAAGTTTTCCCAATCAAGTATTGCTCAGGGGAAACCAGTGTGTCCCTCACCATAGTGACACTGGCACCTGTATCCCTCAGAGCCTCTACTCTAGTTCCATTCACCCAGGGGTATTGCAAATACTTCTTTAAGTTGGGTGGCCACACAGCTACAGTGGCAAATTCCACTTCCCCTAGGGAGACCAGACTTGCCTCAGTGGGTTCCCAGATTTGCTCAGGGTACACTTCTGATCCCATCTGTAAACTTGCTGCCCCAGGAGTAGCTGTACTGGGTGCCTTAGGGGCTTTGTTGTGGGGGCAAGTTTTGTCTACAGTGAGGTGTCCTGACTTCTTACAGTTATTACACCAGGCCTTCAAGGGATCAAAGTTCTTCCCCCTATAGGGTTGAGGCACATAGGGAGTAGTTTGGGACCCACCCCCTGAACAGGTTTTTGGGGCCCTTTGGAAGACTCAGACTTTTTATCTTGGGGATTCTCACCACCTTTCCCCTGGGGGGTTTGGTGACCACCTTCTTTTGGTCACCCCCAGTGGTTGTCCTTGTCACCCTAGTCTTGACCCAGTGGTCTGCCTTCTTTCCCAATTCTTGGGGAGAAATTAGACCTAGGTCTACCAAATGCTGATGCAACTTTTCATTTGTGCAATTACTTAGTATGTGTTCCTTCATAAACAAATTGTAAAGTCCAGAAAAATCATGCACATTATGTCCAGCTAACCAGCCATCCAGTGTCTTTACTGAGTAGTCCACGAAGTCAATCCAGGACTGGGTCTGGGTTTTGTGAGCCCCCTGAATCTAATTCTATACTCCTCAGTAGTGAGCCCAAATCCCTCAATCAGAGTACTCTTCATGAGGTCATAGGACCCTGCATCTGGCCCAGAGAGGGTCAGAAGCCTGTCTCTGCAGTTACCAGAGAACAGTTCCCACAGGAGTGCCCCCCACAGAGGTTTCTTTACTCTTCTTATTTCACAAGCCCTCTCAAAGGCTGTGAACCATTTGGTGATGTCATCACCTTCCTCAAACTTAGGGACAATCCCTTTGGGGATTTTAGGTTCAGAAGTTTCCTCCCTATCCTTATTTTTAGTATTGCTGCCACCATTGATGGGTGCTAAACCCATCTCCTGTCTTTCCTTCTCTAGAGCCAGGAGTCTGGTCTCTAGGTCCAGTCGTTTGGCCAACCTGGCTAACAAGTTGTCCTCCTCACTGAGGGTATCCTCAGTGTCCTCTCTGGGACCAGGACCACCTAGGTGGCCCCTAGGTCCCCAGAGGTCTATTCTTGGAGTTAAGGGTGCAGGGACCCTATCTTCCCTAGGAAGTGATGGAGGTGGGTTACCATCCCCATCCTCCTCATTCCTTTCCTCCTCTGTTGGGTCATCACCATGCTCAGAGGGGTGGGCTTTAGCATACTCAGCCAGGAGCTCCTGGAGCCCTTGTTTGGTTGGATGCTGGCCCATTGGTATATCTTTAAGTTTGCATAAGGACCTTATCTCTTTGAAAGACAAATGAAGATAAGGGGTGAGGTCGAGCTCCTCAACCAGTTCCTGTATGTCATTATTATCTTCACTAGTAGCTGGGTTCTTGTCTTGAGACATTTTTTTTAAAAAAATTCTAACCCCTCTAACCTTGGCTATAGTGACTTTTTATTTTCTAAGATGCTACAGGGACTTAAGCAAGGCCCTAACAAGACTTTTAGTAATTTGGTAAAAAAAAAAATGCCAATTAAAAAAATCAGAATTCTAAAGGCAATTTAAGAGTTCTGTCGTGTGATCAGATGGTAACCAAGTAGTCCAACAAATGCAAGTTTGTATCCCACCGCTGATCCACCAATGTAGGAAAGTGGCTCTGTATATACTGTACCCAAGTAAGGTTCAGGGTGTACAGAGTCCACAGTCCCCCAGAGGGTTGACAGAGGCTAAAGTTAGATATAACCTTACTCTCCAAAGTGGTAGCTTGGTCGAGCAGTAAGGCAGTATCAGAGGACAGTGTAAAGCATTTGTTGTACACACTCAGTCAGCAAATGAAGCCACACACTCAAGAACTGAACTCTAGGCCAATGGTTTGTATATAAAAAAATATATGCTTGTTTTATTTTAGAACCAACAATAGGGTCAAAATATACTTTCTCAGTATGAGATGCTTTGGTTATTCACCTTACAGATAGGCAATAGACTTTTTAGATAGTGGTAATCACAGTTGGTGCAAGAGGCAACACAGGGTCAAATTCAATGCAACATTGAGCTCAATGGAAAATTATGCTTAATTACAATTGATTACTTTACAGAGCACTTTTCTAACCACAGGACTGGATCCTGGATTCAGTCCTGGGACACTTCCTGTAAACAGGTAAGAAAAAGCGTTTTGGTTATTGTAGTGATTTTTGAAGAATATTACTATATTTCAAAAGCTGACACTTAGAAACTTTTCTGGATAAAATTACCAATGTTATCCTATGAAAGGAAATACAGTGTGCAAGCAAAGTATGTTTACGTTACTTTTGTAATCCAGTGCTGGACTCCTAGGTTCAGCACTGGGACCTTTACTTAAAACAGGTAAGTAATTACGTTTTTGTAGTTTGTTCGATTTTTAAAGAATATTTGTAAAATACAGAAATCGACACTTAGAAGAAATTTCACAGAAAACCAGTCAATGGATCCCTATGAAGGAAAAGTGAGTTAACGGTAAGTAACGTTGCGATTACTTTTTAGGGCCAGTGTTGGGCACTCGGGTCCAGCACTGAGGCCCCTCCTAATACTAGGTGAGTATTTTCGTTTTCGTGACTCGGTTGATTTTTGGTGAATATTCTAAAGTTTCAGAACTCCACACTTAGAAGAAATTTCGCAGAAAATCAGTCAATGGAACCCTATGGAAGAAAAGTGAGTTATCGGATTTCGGGTAAGTACTTGACTGGCAGGGTTAAGGTTCTGGGTAAGACTCAGGGGTCCCCCAGGATCAGGTAAGTACAGTTTTTACACCCTCAGCGGCACAGGGGCGGCCGGGTGCAGAGTGAGAAGGCCCAATGTTATCCTATGGCAGGCGGGGGGCCCCGGGTTGGTGGCTGCTGGCAAGCAGGCCACGCGACTGTGGGAGCTGGGCTCCTGGTCACTTGCTCAGGGCAAGTAGGGAAGTAGGTTAGGATAGAGGTTGCACTTCCAGGGGCACTCGGGCGGCTGGGTGCAGGGTGCTTTTGAGCCGTCGGGCGCTCAATGTTAAACAATAGAGGTCGTGAAAGGTGAAGAAAGGCTGCAGGCTCGGGGACGGTGATTCTTCAGGGACGACCAACACTTCAGGAGGTAAGTTGGGGTCTTGGAGGATAGGTAGACACCCAGGAGTTGGGCACAGGGGGCCGTGGGGCGCCGGGTGCAGGGGTGTCTTTGAGGTCGGGAAATCTTACCCCCTGCTGGTCGCGGTTGGAGGGGTCCCTTGTCCTGAGGCTGCAGGCGTCGTCTGGGTCGTCGAGGAGGGTCCTTGGCCACTGGATTCCAGGTCAGAATCGCCGGGGGTCGTCCTCGAGGTCTTTGGTCACTCAGGCACAGGCTGGACTCGGCGGGTGCAGAGTGTGCAGGTTTCGCGGCTCCGTGCCAGGGCCGGGTCTTTGGTAGGTTTTCTTTTGAGCAGTACCACTGCTCGTGGGAGTCCCTGGGTCGAAGGCTGTAGCACAGAAGTCAGGTCCTCCGGGGTTTGTGAGGTTGCTGAGGCCGGGATTCCGCAGGAGCAGGTTCAGAGGTCGACAGGCCGGTAGGGCTGGGGCCAAGTCAGTTGTTGTCGCCTCCTTTTTAGCAGCTGCACGGCTGGTCTTCTTGCTTCGTCTTCTCTTCTTGTTTTCGGATTTGGGAACTGCGGAAGGAAGGTTCAGGGAGCCCCTAAATACTAAATTTAGGGGTGGTTACAGGTAGGTAAGGGCAGGGACCAATGGGTCCCTTCCCTGGGGTGGGTACACCCCCTATTCTGTTCCTCTCCAGTGGGAGGGGGACAGGAGCCTGTCCCTGGTTGGCCAGGTCCCCCCATCCTCAAGATGGCGGGGACTCGAGCTTGTGCTTCACCTCGCCTCCCCACCTTAGGGGTGGAGTTGGCAGAGGTGGGCACAACCCATTTCCTGCTTCTGGTTTTCCCGCCGGTTCTCCCGCCAGGAGTGGGGGTAGAACCAGTGGGGACCAGTTTGCTGGAAGCAGCAAATGGTCTGGGGAAACTCCAAAGGCGGCAGGCCTTTGAAGCTCCCCCTGCCCATCCTGGGGGAGGAGGCTTTGGCACCTCGTCCCGGGATGTGCATTGTTTCAGGCCCCTGAGAGCAGAGGCTCTCGACCCAGGGGTCCAGAAACATGTCTGGTGGTGGCAGCCTGGGCAGCCACTCAGTCCGGACACTGGAGGTCGGGTTGGTTTCAGGGGGCATCTCTAAGATGCCCTCTGGAGTGCGTTTACATTAAATCCCACACTGGCATCAGTGGGGGTTTAATGTGCTGAGAAGTTTGATACCAAACTTCTTAGTCTTCAGTGGGGCCATTATGGTGCTGTGGAGTTCGTAATGACAGACTCCCAGCACCATATACTCTTAATGGCAGCACTGCACTTACAATGCCCAAGAATGGACTTGGGCACTGTAGGGGCACAGGGCTCATGCCTCTATGCCCTCACCACTGGCATAGTGCACCCAGCTAGAGGGGTGGCTGACCTAGGCCAGGGCAGTGGCTTGTAGGCATGGCACACAGGGATGTGAGCCATGTCGACTCTTCACTTTTGTTCTGCACCAAGACACGCAGCCTGCAAAGGCAGTGTGTGTGTGTAAAGGTGCAGGGTCCCTAAGGGTGGCACAACAAGTGCTGCAGCCCTTAGGGGCCTTCCCTGGTCACAGTGCCCTGGGTACCCATGGTACCATTTACCAGGGGCTGACCTGTGGCCAGGGATGTCAATTGGGTGTAGGTATCAATGCAATTTTAGGGAAGGAACACAGGCCCTGGGTACCTGGTTGGCAGGAGCCCAGGGCACACTCAGTCAAAGTACATCAGCCATTCAGCAAAAAGTGGGGGCATACCATGTAAGAAAGATGGCACTTTCTCACAGAAAGGTCTTGAAATAACTGAACAATTATTAAATTTGCATCTCTAAATGAGCAAATATAAGTTTGCAAAACATAGCTCTCTCCATTTAGCATTTATGGACCTATACAATGCTTTCGACCGTGTCAATAGGTAAAAACTGTGGGACATTTTAACAGCCATTTGTCTTGAATGTGGGCTGGTAGCCTTTTTGAGATCATTGCACCTGGACTTAGTTGCCTCTGTGAGATATGGGGAAGGAAGGGAACGTACGGATACATTTCCCCCTAAGGCAGGGGGGGGGTCCATCAGGGATGCGTGCGGACTCACATTTTCTTTCTGCTCTATATAAACGGGTTAGAATCTGTTCTTGTGAATCTAGGCGGTTATCCCAGTATTTATTAAAAGAAATAAAACATTCCTGCACTTTTGGATCCAGATGCCGCCGTTCTGCTTGCTAGAACGGCAAACAGCCTTACTTCATTGCTTGCCTCTTTTGTCTCCTACATGAAACATCTGGATTTGGAGACAAACCTATCAAAAACCTTTATCATTGTCTGTGGCCCTAAAAACGTGAAAAGCAGCTGTTTGAGTATTAACAACAGAAATATTGAGAAAGTGACTCAGTTTCCTTATATTGGCTCAATTTTCCATAGCTCTTGTACTTGCACTCTGTGCTGCTGATAGGAAAAATCGTTTCTTGAAGGCAGTTGGCACGATTTTTTCCCTTATCGCTCCCACTGGGAATAAGCCCATAAAGCCCTTTACTCGAGATTTATCATAGGAAATGCATTCCATCCTAACTTATGGAGCGGGTGTATAGGGTTATAGGGAAGTAGAATGCATCCAGGTTAAAAAAAAGTATACCAACGTATCCTTGGGGTTCCCTTGACAACATTGCACTTTATTGCTCACCAGGAATTGGTCTGAATTACGTTGAGGATTTGATTACACTTGCAAGCCACCCACCCCCCAACCCCCGCGCGTTTGTGGTGCTCAATCTGGTGTAATGAGCAGGCTAACTTAAATAAAGAGATACTTTTAGACTGTCTCTCATGTGCCTATGGGAATAGAATACCTTGGCTCAACTACATCCAACCTTTGCAATTATTGCAGTGATTATATAAATATATATCATAATGATAACCCTACCTAACGCTAACTACACTATAGAGAGCATAGTAAGAAGTGCGGTCTGCCAGATCTCTTGGAGCAGCCTAATTCCCCATTTACCTGTGTGTGATGTATGAGGAAGCCAGTCTAGTGTAGAACAGGCCACTGTCCTTTGCAGGATAGTGATGGAAGTCAGCAGGGCTGGCAATCCGTCCCGGGCGAAGGTCCAAGATACTCCATGGAAGTGTTCCTCTGGCAAGCTAAGCTCAGAAGCAGTTTATAAAATAAAAACTGGTTCAGTTTGCACTGTGTCTGAGATCCTCTGCTAGTGTTATTGTTTGTCTTTTCAATTCAGAGCGGTCTCCAAACAGGCAACAAAATACAAGGGCAGCGTTCTCAGTGTACTTTAGCCTTGAACAGAATGTACAGTGTTGTGATAAAATGCTTAGGAAGAAATGTGCTTGCATGCAGAACACTTTCTGAGCACGTTATCATGTGTGTGTGAAGTATGTAAAAAGTCGCTGTATAAAAAGATGTCAAGTTTAAACATGAACTCTGTGCACTGGCCTTGTTGAATATAACAGGACATCCTCTATAGTTGCTTTCTGGAGGAGTGAACGAATCTCCAATTATAACAGACAAAGACGTTGAGGTGACCCCCCCTTGCGAGGAGGTTTGTCGCTCACGCCTAGATGAATCACGTTCTCTCTGCTGCACTGTGGCTCTCTTGCATGGAGGCTACCTTGTGTACGCTGCAGGTGGAGGCAGTCTGTACTATTGCTGGATGTACTGCTGGGGGTAACCTGGCTGGAGTTGGAAGTCAGTCTGGCATCTGTAGGCTGAATGTTTCCC
Organism: Calotriton arnoldi; assembly: GCA_963921515.1. NCBI lineage: Eukaryota > Metazoa > Chordata > Amphibia > Caudata > Salamandridae > Calotriton > Calotriton arnoldi. Next base: position 1,614,831 of record CAWUFW010003966.1, read on the forward strand.
CAAAATATAACAGCCCCCTTCCCCTAGCATCGCAAAAGCATTGCAGTTGCAGCTGTTATAAAGACTTCAGGGCTAGCCATCTCTATATCTGACTTGAAGGACTGGAAAGCGTCAACTATGTGTCTGCGGAATATGGCTTCTCAGTTGTACTTCATGTCTAATATTTTAGCCTGCACCTTGGCTCGAAAGGATGTTGCTTTGAACCATCCTTGTCTCCTCAAGACGGCTGCTGCTGCAAGTTGGCGAAAGCCGTGGAGACAACATCCATGACTGTGTCATTGAATTTGGCAGATGTTCTTTCTCCTTGTATGATCGCCTTAGCTTTGTTCCTCTTGTCCTCTGGTAGAAACTCTAGATAGACTCCTGGGACAGACCACATTTGCCTGCAAGTCTCCTTAGCATGGCTTGAGAGTTAGATGATCTAACAGTGGTAGCAGCCATCGCAGAGTAACTCTTGCCCACATTATCATGACATCTACCCTCTTTGTTAGGTGACGTTGAATAAGGTGTTGAAGAGTTTCCATAACGCCTCTTGGCATCCTGCAGGATCACCTAATCAGGACATGGGAGTCCAAACAGGCAAGCTGAAGAATCATCTGGGGCCTTCTAACCGTTATCTAGACATGGTACAACAGCAGCCACTGTTACTGGATTCTTCATTACCTTCAGGGCCTCTGACCAGATGTGGTCGATCATGTGTATTGCTTTTACTGATTTGCGTGCGTTCTTAAAATCGTAGTGAAAGCAATATGCCTGCTTAATGGGAATGGGTAGATCGAACCTCTTGGGAGCTCTCTTCAACAGGGCATGAAACCCTCCAATATCATCAGGAAGGGAACTAGAGGCCGGTGGAGTAAGTGGGGCTGAGAGTGGTGTCACAACCATCCCTTTTCCACTCTGGCGTCAGTAGGTGGATCCATAGTTAGCTCTCCTTCTCCTGGTTTGTCACTGGCAGAAAATGTATCCAGGATAGTAACAGTAGCACTGTTCTGGGTGGAACAACCTGTTTTGATTGCAAACCTGGACTGAATGGACTACACAAGGGGCGCGAGGAGATGCAGTGAGTTGAAGAGCAGGAGTCTGCTGTGGACTCAGGAAACCATTTGCAATAGTCTTCCAGCTTTTTGAGGTGGGGGGGAGGGGGACTGTGATCAAGGTGGTCACAGATCTCTGCAGGAAACTTGCATCATTGGTTCCTTTGGTTCCTGATATTGGTCCTGTTCATCACAAGCATCATAGGAATACTTTTCAGCAACAGATCTGGATTTAGTTGCATCTGGATGATCCTGGAATTAAACTCTCCCTCTAAATTCTCATTGTAGGAACCCCATCTCTCTATATAGTGCACCACAATGGGGTACACTGTGCAGAGAGGTCGAGAAGACCCTTATTGGTTTACAGAGGCAAACGTAGATAATACTAATGGTATATTTTGTGGTAGTTTGGGCGAGCAGTTAGGCTTATCGGAGGGTAGTGCTAAGCATTTGTTGTACTCACAGAGCCAATAATTGATACACACACTCAAGGAATGAAGTCGAGACCAAATTAGAAATATAGTACTCTTTTTATATAAATATTTAGACCAAGAACTTCTAATACAAGGCAAATACTTTTCACAATACACTAAATCACAGTAAAAAGCAATAATCACATTTGTGCGCAATTACGCACAATACATTTCCTATGGAAGGAAAAAGGCAATTGTAAAAAGCAATGCAGTACAGTTATTGTGTGGTTACCCTTTTGGGAATGGAAAGGTTCAGGGCCAAGGTCCAGAGTGCCAAGGCCAAGTACTCGGAGCTTCCTGGGTTTCTTGGCAAACAAGGAAAATGGAGACTTTGTAGCTGTCGCGCTACGAAGCCAGGGAGACACCTGTAAAAGCAAAGCAAAGGGGACTTGCAGGCAAGTCCGAGGGCTCTCAAGAGATAATAGAGATCGCAAGGGCTCTGGGGCCTCAGGAGCACAGCTGGTATGAAGATGCCCCGGCTTGGCAGGCTGGGTGCAGTAAAGGTGGGCAGCAGGGCAAAGGCATGAAAAGATGAACCTCGTGGTCAGGGGCCGGCACCTTGGAGCGACGATTCTGGAGCTGCTGAGCCAATGCCGATGTGGGTCTCCGAAGTCCTGAAGTTCCTCGCTGGGTGCTGGCTCACTGTAAAGTTGGAGTCCGCCTGGACTTGGTTTTGTAGGTTTTTGCAGCAGGGGGTCCGTTACCCCGGGTATTGATGCCTTGCACTGGTGGGTCCTGGGGCCTCAAGGCTTGGTGCAGAGCCCAAGCTGACCCTCCAGAGCAGACGTACCTTCGGATGGCACTCGGAAATGTCCGTCGGGCTGGGGAGCTGAACGACGCTGGCCCGAACTATGGGGTTTTATTTTGTGCCTGGGGCTGCAGGGAGATAGGGCCTCTATCTCAAGGGAGTTCTTTGGTGATTTGCGAAGTGCTGAGGACTCTGCAGGGTTTGTGGAGGCCACACAGCGACGAGACGAGCTGGAAGATGGTGACTGTCAAGGTATATGGTGACAGGCAGGAGTTGCACCTAAAGTCCACCACGAGGTCTGCAGTTTTCAGTCCAACAGCGTTTCTTCGGACATCATCTTCTTGTGTCCGTGGAATCCAAGTTCAGGGGATGCGGATGCCACCTAAACACTACATTTTGGGGCGCTTACAAGAGAATGACAGGTAGTGGCCAATTGGCCCCTTGCCTGGGATGTCTTTACCCTTGAGTATGCCCACCTCCTGTGGGAGGGGGACATGACCCTATCTCTGATTGGAGAAGTCCCATCATCGTCAAGATGGTGGGCACTGAAAAATGTGCTTCACATCGCCTCCAACACCTGAGGGGTGGGAGTTGGCAGAGGGGGACACACTTCTATTCTAACTTAGTTTTCCCACCTGTCTTCCAGACAAAGGGGGTGAGGACGGAAGGGGGAGGTCTGCTCCTTCTATCAGGAGAGGCTGGGGTCACGTTTCAAAGGTGGCAAGGCCTTTAAAGCTTCCCGCCACACATGGCTCTTCCTGACTGGGGGGAGGTGTGAACACCTCCGCCCAGGACAGGCATTCTCGACCTCTGGGAGTGCGGGCACTCACCCCATGAGGTCAGAACTATGTCTGGTGGCGACAGGCTGGCTTAGACCAGTCAGTGCCCACACTAATGCTTAGTAGGTTTTCATAGATCCCTCTAAGGGGTCATCTGTGTGCAATTTTGAATAAATCTGACACTGGAATCAGTGCAGGTTTATTACGACAAGATGTTTGGTACCAAACATCCCATAGTACAGTGAAGCCATGATGGACCTGGGGAAATCGTAATGACAAGTGTTCGGTCCATGTGCTCCCTATGGCTTCCCTGTTCACTTACAATATCCAAGAATCGACATGGAGATTGCAGGGGCATACCTGCTCATGCAGATATGTCCTCACATGAGATACAGTGCACCCTGCCTTAGGGCTATAAGTCCTTCTATAGGGTTGTCTTACCTATATTGCATGCAGTGGCTTGGGCCATGGCTCACAGGGATGTGTGCCATGTAGACTCTTCGGTTTTGTCTACACCAAGGCAGTCTGTCTGCAATGGCAGTACTTACAAGGGGTACTGAAGTTGTGCCAATTGGGAAACAAAAGGTACAGTTTAGGGAAGCAGCTCTGGCACAGGAGACCTGGTTGGCAGGGACCATGGGCAATTCCAGTGGAAGCTACATCATTTTCCAGGCAAAAACGTGGGGGCTAACCATGTCCAAAAGTGCTACTTTGGAGTACACGTGGCCTGCTACTTAGTATCGGCCACAAGGTGTGGTTTGATTAGGTCAATTGAGACAAATCTTTTCTCCTTTTTTCCGGCAAGAGGCGGTAGAAGTACAGTTCTTGTTCCTTCGACTGCTAGGACCTGTACAGGTTTTCTGTAAGATGGCCCAAATTCTTTCTTGTCCGCTATTTTCTCTCCAACCAGATCCCCGACTTTTGGGATCCAGACAGGTCTTGCCGTGACTGATTTGACTTCCCCAGTGGCGGTCTGCTTCAGATGGACATTACTTTGTTGTGTCCTGGATTCATTTAGATCCTGTAAAACAGCCAAACGATCATGGATGCCAAAAGGTTTTTCATCCGCCACTGCGCCTTCACAATCAAGATCAGGTACCCACATTCTTGTCCCAAATAGGACCTCATAAGGAGTGACACCCCCTAGAGAACTTCTTGGCATGTTGTTCAAAGCTCTCTGGACTCCATACAGATGTTTTACCCAACTTTCACCTGTGCCTAATACTCTAGCTGTTAAAGATTGCTTTAAGTACCGTTTTTTTCTCTCCACAACCGAATTTCCCTCGGGATGGTACGGAGAGGGGTACCGCAATATTACAACCAATCCTCGCATGGCCTCCTTGTAAGCCGGAGAGCTAAACGCAAGGCCCTGGTCAGAATGTAATGTGCCAATTGCGTATGTCCCTATAAAGATTCGCAAATCTTTTATAACAGTTCGCGCGTCAGCCGAGCGCTGGGGCCACACCCATAGGAATCTCAAGCAGGACACACGAAAATGGACAGTCTGATACTGTCTAACAATGGGATTTGCACTGGACGTGTTACGGTGGAACCTTTCATCTGCTGACAGATGTCGCATTTCAAGACAGTCTTTAGTCTGCTTTGTTAACCCAGGCCACCAATAGCATTGTTTCAACAATGAAACAGTCGCCGTAACTCCTGCATGTGCAGAACCTATCCCTTCGTGCGCTGCTAGAATCAAACCTAACCTACGATCCATTTTTGGAATTACTCTATACCCCACTTCAGGAATTTGAGCAAATGGAATGTTATTGGCATCTAACTTGTAGGAGTACTTGAGTGGAAACTTCTTTGGTAGTGCTTTGCTGTTTTTGCGTGAAGCAATGACAGCTACCATAATCTCACCGTCTATTCTCGTTTTAGAACGAGTGATTGCAGCTACGGATTCGTGCGTACAGCCCCCTTTGCGGCTTCATCAGCCAATGAATTCCCTTCAACGGGAACGCCATCACACTGATGACTCAGTGTATCACGTGAGCCCTCGGTAATTCGGTTTTCAACTCCACTACCTGTTCCCATAGCATTTTATGCTTAATTGTGCCACCTTTTGCGTCTTTGAACCTGTTTTGAACCCAGTGCTGCAAATATTCATTGTAAGACTGCACACAGTAAAAGGAATCGCACACAATTAGTGTGGGGAATTCTCGATCCGTATTCACTAGTGCCAGTATTAGAGCTTTTAACTCTACCAGCTGTGCCGTGCAGTCTCCTAGAGACTGCGTTTTTGTGCAACTTGGGAGGAACTTTCCATCCCGCATGCGACCTTTAACAATTGCACATGCTGCGCTATATTGTTGCTTACTCCCTATGGCCGGTTGAGCAGATCCGTCAGTGTAAATAATATTGTTGTAATTTATCTTGTTGCCATTGGTACGTTCCGCCCCCCCCCCCCCTCCCTTCCCTGCCCTTGGTTTCTCCCACTGGGAGCTCAGAGTAAAATGTTGACACCTGTGTCAGATGTGGAGAGTGGATGGCCAATTAAACAGGACTTCTACGTACTGCTGATTCCTGTCATTTCTTCCTCATAACACTGGCAACGCTACACTGCGAAGGGGGCAGTTTTGGCCATCTCCCCTCTCTGTTCTCTCTCCAGTTGCAAGAGTACATATATAAGAACAAAAACTGAAAAAGAAGAAAGAGCTCACCAGAAATTGGATGTCCGTGCCACTTCTTGGTCTCTAGATCTGCGGGAGATGTGAGTGGATTTTCAGTGAATTCAGCTATTCAAGCAGTTATGGGCGAGAATTCATCCGTGTTGGACACCTACGTGAGGAGGTACTTTATTATTCGAGCGCTCTGTTCTCTCCTGGTAGTTGGTGGAGTTTCGTGGATGAGCAAGTCGGAGGGCAAGTGACTCATTTACACCTAGGTAAATAGCATATTGGACGGTGAGCCGCAGTGAGCTGTCATCTGTGCCGGAGTTCGTGTTGGGCGTACGTCTGTCTGACGTGTCTGAGCCCCCTGACGATTTTGAGGAGCATTCCTAAATACCAAGTGACGTTCGTAAGGGGAACCTCATCTCCCTTGGAGCCTAATTGTGGAATCGTACGTCGTTTGTTGAGGAGTGTTCCTCTGCTGCAGGCGGCGCACATCGTCTGTTATTTCCTCACCAGCGTTCCTCGGAGAGAAGCCAGTTATCCGGCGGGCGCCGCACATGGAGGAGTGACCAGGTTACTTGGCGAGGCGGCGCATATCTTTCATTTCTCTCTCCAGTGTCTTGTGGGAAGCCAGCGCATTCCTTATATTCTCCTCAACAGCATTCTGGTGAGCGCCGCTCATCGAGGTGGGTTCGTGTTCATCTGTGAGGCGGCGCACATCCTTCATTCCCTCATGACACTCAGATTTCCGTGCATTCTCCGCACCAGCTGTCCTGTGAGCGCCGCTCGAGGAGGAGGGTCCGTGGGTCCTTTGGTCAGGTGGCACACCTCCTTCAACTTTTCGCTCCCAGCAGTCTCCTTGCCCTTTCCTCCGTGCAGTGCTCTTTCCGCCCTATTTGGCCAACGTTTCCGGGGCGTGAAGACCTGAGACACTGCTCTCCAGGGCGGGCGCTTTTCCTGTCAGAGCGTGTGCGCTCCATCGGCCTGCCTTTTATCTATATCCTTGCTGTATCGAGCGCTCCTTCCAGTTCGAGCGCAGACGGTACAGCTGTTATGCCTGCGTGTCAATTGCTGAGGTACTGTTAATATAATTTCTTCTCGTCGGAACACCTAACTTTTCGGCTGTTTGCCTGCCTAGCTAATTGGTAAAGCATCTGAGGAATTCAGCCCTGCCAGCCTTTAGACACTAACTAGTTTCCCTGTGAGCCAAGAAAAGAGGGGGGGGGCACCCGCCCTCGTTCCCTGCTAGCATCATACATTCACATCTTCAGAATTGTGTTAACTTCCATTATTGTATTAAAATCTTATCTCCAGAGCCACACTGTCTCCATATCTCCATTGAGGGTTGCCTTCTTTTCCCTTTAGCACATATTCTAACCAGGTGAGTTAAGGCCACCTTGTGCATCCTTCCAATTCTATTGTATATTATAACAGTTCCTAGCAAAAATTACCTACCATGATGGCGGCAGCCAGCATGAGCCAACCCCCATCTTTTTTAAATGAGGTGGGAGAGCCTGAGCTAAGCTGGAAAGAGTGGGTCAAATTGTTTGAGTCATATCTCATTGCCATAGGGGGAGAACGTTTCACTTGTGTGCGTAAGCAGCACATCCTCCTTCATAATTTGGGGGTGTTTGGGCGAAAAATATATGAGACATTGCCTGAACCTGTTGGTGAAGGGGGTGAAAATGTTGAAGGTATGGATATTTTTGAGAGCACCATGATAAAATTGGAGACGCATTTTGGGGACAGAATAAATGTGGTTTTGGAACGACACAAAGTTTTGGGCAGAGCACAAGGGAAACAGGAATCTGTGACAAACTATATTGCAGCGTTAAGAGGTCTCACCCAATTGTGCGAGTTTGGAAACCTCACAGATTCACTTATAAGGGACCAGTTGGTGCGGTGCACGAACAAAGTGCGCATCCAAGAAAAACTATTGGCCAAGAACCCGAATTTAAGAGAGGATGTTGCCATAGCTAAGTCAGTGGAACATACTGCGAAGTGCATTAAGGAAATGAGGAGCTCAAATGATATAGTAGCCAGTATTCAGGAGGAAGAAGAGCACAGTGAAGTTTTGAAAGTAAAAAGCCAAGAAAAAGTTATCATTAAAAGTCCTAGTAGTGAAAGATACCTAAGGTGCTACAGATGTGGCAGTAGCAACCATCTAGCTAATAACCCTCATTGCCCTGCTAAGAGTGTTACTTGTAAAAAATGTAATCGTAGGGGGCATTTTGCGAGAGTATGCAGAGAGGGTGAACCTCAAGTCAAGGTGGGTGGGGGTGTAGAAGGAGCTGGATACAGAGAAGTAAAATGGGTACAGTGTATGGAAAATATACAGCCTATGGAAAGTAAGTATGTATTGCACGTTAAAGATTGCTCTGGGAGTGTCAACATTATGTATCCAAAATGTGATGTTTCTTTGAATGATACTACTATAACCATGTTTGCAGATTCATATTCTCCCTTTACGTTGTTGAACAAAAATGATTTTGAGTGCCATGATAAAATAAGTAGGGACACACTACAGGAAGCAGACATCTCACCCAGAGGCTATAACAAGGAGCCCATACCTCTGTTTGGAATGAAGGAGATGCGCATTGAATTCAAAGGCAGGAATACTTATGGGAAGGTATACATTGTGGAGTCGGGGTCCAACCTGTTAGGCTGGCAGCACCAGAAGGAACTGGGCATCATCCTGGATCCCAACAAGGAAGAGCAAGTCCTACTGACTGCAGAAAAACGGGAAAGAGGTGACATTTGTGAAGAATTCCCAAAGTTGTTTAGGGAAGAGCTAGGCCTGTTACAAGACTTCCAACATAGGATAAAACTCAAGACTAACGCCAAACCGGTAGTACACAAACTACGCCCTGTGCCACAACAAATGAGAGAGCCATTGGAAAAAGAGCTTAGTAAACTGTGCAACATGGGAATCATACAACCAGTGGATTGCTCTGAATGGTTGGCTCCAGTGGTGATCGCAGCCAAGGCCAGTGGAGAAGGCATCCGTCTATGTGTTGATTTGAGGAGCGTCAACGAGAGTACATGGTTAGAAAGACACCCCCTGCCCAACATAAACGAGATGCTCAGCACCATGTCCCAAGCTAAATACTTCAGCGTCATCGACCTGCCAATGGCTTACCACCAAGTGGACCTACACCCAGAATCTAGACCACTCACTGCGTTCATAACTCCACATGGGGCGTACATGTTCAAAAGGATGCCCTTCGGATTCGCCTCCCCTGCAGCGGTTTTCCAAAAGATCATGCAGCAGATCTTGAAGGGGGTAAACTTCTCTATGTGTTTTCAAGACGACATCTTGGTGTACGGTCGCAATGTGGAGGACCATGACAACGCCCTGAGGCTCGTTTTCAAGAGGCTCATGGACGCAGGGTTGACAGTCCAGAAGTCTAAGTGCAAGATAAGGGTGACGTCGGTCGACTACCTAGGACATTCAATTTCGGAAGAAGGATTTAGACCAAAGAGTAACCTTCTCGGCGCGGTGAGAGACGCACCCTAGCCAAAAAACAAGGAGGAACTTAAGTCCTTCTTAGGACTTATGGAATACATGGCCAAGTACATTAAAAAAAATTCATCCAAATGCGAACCAGTGCGAGAATTATTGAAGAAAAACAAGGAGTTCGAGTGGAATGTGCAACATAAGTGTGTGGTGGATGCTCTCAAAGAGGAGATCTTAAGTTCACCTGCTTTAGGGGTATTTGATCCCCATACGAAGACCATCCTCACCACAGATGCATCGAACAAGGGTTTAGGGGCCACCCTGTCCCAAAGAAATGGGAAGGAAGAAACCATAATTGCCTCCGCATCCCGTTGCCTCACTAATGCAGAAAAGAATTACTCCGTAATTGAAAAGGAGGCCCTGGCATGTTTCTGGGCAGTAAAGCATTTTAAATTCTTCCTGTGGGGGCTGAACTTCACCATTCGTACGGACCACAAGCCTCACCTCCATTTTCACCGTGAAGGGCATGGAGAATTGTACTCCCCGCATTGGGAAATGGATCCTGGGCCTAGAGAACTTTAATTTCAAGGTGGAGTATGTATCTGGTGAAGACAACAAGATTGCAGACTTCTTATCCAGAACACCCTTAGAAGTGGAGCAACCTGAGGAAATGCTGGACAGCCCCATCTCTGAAGAAGAATGGAAGAAGTACATGGAGGAAGACAAGGTCATGGATAGATTGAAAGCTGTGTTGAAAGAAGGGTGGCCCGGCAAATGCAGCGATCTGGAGGCAGAACTGAAGGACTTCTGGGAAGTCAGGAACGAAATGAGCATCATAGAAGACAGAGTGTATCGTCAGAACAAAATTGTACCACCGGATGACCTCAGAAGAAGAATAATGGATCTGGCACACGAAGGGCACCTAGGACGTAACATAACCAAGAACAGAGTCCGTACTAGTTTTTGGTTGGATGCATTGGCAGAACAACTAGCGAAAGACTGCGTTAGCTGTGCCAGAAGTGATAAATCTAAGTCCTTACGCAAGGCACCTCTGTCCCCCGTTGCTGTGCCCCTCAAACCGTGGAGCAAATTAGCCATGGACATAATTGGACCCAAGAAAATCCTGGGTGTCCAAAAGAGGTTCATGTTGGTCCTTGTGGACTACACCTCCCATTGGATCACCCAGAAATGTGTACATCTGGTAAACACCAATACAGTCCTGGAATTCCTCAAAGACATATTAACAAAGGAGGGCATACCCTCAGTCCTGGTCACCGACAACGGTGTCCAGTTTACGGCTCAACCTATGAAGGAGTTCTTGGAGAACTTGAACATAAAGCATGAGTTGACAGCCCTTTATTGTCCTAAAGCCAACGGCCTAGTCGAAAGGACAAATAGAATAGTCAAAGAGCACATCCAACTTGCCATTGACAACGGCCACGACCTGGAAACATCCCTACGGGACTGCTTGTGAGCATACCACACCACGCCCAACCTAGTAACAGGGTTATCCCCATTTGTCTCCCTTACGGGGAGAGAACCATGCACCAAACTTAACCCGTGTTGGCTGGGTGGAGGTAGGGTTGTGAACACTAACCCTGAGGAGGTGGGGAGGAAGGTTGACCTACACCAAGCTAAGTACAAGGAATGGTACAACAAAAGAAATGGGGTCAAAGCTCCCACCTGGAGAGTGGCGATGTGGTGCAGGTCAAGAGGAGTGTGAAAGAACCCCACAGCCTAAGCAAATTCTTCCCCCCTTGTCGCATTGTAAAGGCATTCAACAATGTTGTTCAGCTCGACGATGGACAGTGGTGGAGTTGTGACAAAGTTGTTAAGTCCCAAATGTTTCCATGAAATGTATCATATTTACTACTGTTCTTCATATAGGGAGGGAGGTGTGTTGTAATTTATCTTGTTGCCATTGGTACGTTCGTCTCCCCCCCCCCCCCCCTTCCCTTGGTTTCTCCCACTGGGAGCTCAGAGTAGAATGTTGACACCTGTGTCAGATGTGGAGAGTGGATGGCCAATTAAACAGGACTTCTACGTACTGCTGATTCCGGTCATTTCTTCCTCATAACAAATATATTCATACTGATCTAGAGGCATTATTTCGTTTGGCAGAGGATATTCTTGTTCGTATTGCAGGAATGCTTGTGTCTTTAAATTTGGGTCGTACCTGTATTCCATGTCTGTTGCAGTGAGAGAATTAGCCCATTGTATCCATCTCGGATGTAAGGCTTTAGCGTTAGGAACGCTTGCCTTTGTCGCAGCCTCTAAGGCTGGAACCGGAGTCACTACTATTATTCGTTTCCCCTGAGCCAGTGCTCTTTCTCTCACTACAGCAGTCTGTACTGCTGTTAGGATCTTTTCTGTAGATGCGAAGCGCATCTCAGCATTTGTGTACAAATGTGATTTGTATGCAATTGGTACGGTCTCACCTTCATTATATGTTAGATAGGTGTACCCGGATTGACCCGCAACTATACGGATCACCAGGTTGCGTACGTTTACACGTGTCTGTAAGTGTTTGGAAGCTATCATGTCAGCTTGTAAGGAACGAAGTGTATCTGTGTGTTCCTGTGTCCATTGTTTTACTGAAAAATCAGGCTATATTAAAATCGTAGAAAGGTTTCACTCTTTCTGCGTAATCTAAAATGTATGTTCTACCAAAATTTAGGAATCCCAGAATGGACTGTAAATTTTTTAATGATTTTGGAGGTTGGAGCAGCGCGCATTTTTCTAAAAAATTGGCAGCCAGGCTTTTCCCCCCACTTGAAAGCTCATATCCTAAAAACAGGACACTGAGGTGGGCAATTTTTGATTTTTAAAGTTGAATTTGTAGCCCTCAGATGCAAACCCCAAAATTATGGTATTCACTCTGTTCAAGTGTTCCTCTAGGTCATCGTCCGTTAGATAAATATCATCCACATAGGACAATGCCTCTTCATCTAATATTTTAAGCAACTATGTTACCCTGGCAGAAAACAACCCCGGGCTGTTCTTATACCCTTGGGGGAGTCAACAAAATTGCCGCTGGGTCCCTAGCGCTGAGAAGGCTGCTAGATACCTGCTTTCAGGCGCTATATTTTGGCAGAAAAATCCATTTGAGATATCAAGTGTTGTTTTGTATTTTTTCCGCACAATGTTATTCATTAATGCGGCACTGTGTGCATTTTGGGCTGCAAATGTCTTAGTGCAAGTGTTTAAATGTCTATAATCTAAAACTAGACGATATGAGTTGTCAGGTTTCATGACCGGAAACAAAGGATTGTTCATTGGTGAGGTGCAAGTTTCAATCACCCCTTGGTATTCAAGTTGATCTAAGATCTCCCTGACCTGTTTTTTAGCTTCTTGCTTTATTGGATACTGCCTCTGTGCGGTCGGTGTATTTTTTAAAGGAATTATGTGGTAGGTTGAATCCTCATCCCATCCAACATGGTTTTTGTATAATGCCGGAGCCTGGGCTACCGCCCACTCCTGCGCATAAGTGTGTTGCAAGTGCCTGGGAATATGGTCTAAGAATGCCGGAAAAATTACTGTTTCTCCTTTAGTGCAATCCATGACGAATGCTGGCGGACAATCTTGTTCAGCTAATAAAATATCATAGCCAAACGTCAGGTTCTCCCAAAAGAGACCTCTCACTGTTCTACATTTGTCCCCCTCCACTTGGAGCATTATTTCATATACTTTATGTGGGACACTTACCCTAGTATCGGGTGTCTCTACTGTGATATAATCATTCAAGTCCGCTGTCACCAGAAACTCCACCAGGTTCTGGCGAGCTATTGTTACTTCTGCCGCACTGTCTAGCATTGTCAGAGCCCATTTCCCGTTCAGGCGTCGAGTCCTCAGAATTCTGGGCATGTCTGATCTTTAGACCTGCAACCTTCTTCTTTTTGAACTGTGGCTTTTGCTTTTCTTCTTTTTTAGAAGTGTATTCTTGAGCGTGTTGCTTGTCTCTGGACTTTGTACGCTCTTCTTGTCTTTCTGACCGTCCTTCCCTCTCGGAGTTTTTCGATGAACCCTGAAAGGAACAAGAGGATTTGTATCAGTATCCTGATACCTATCAGGTTTCCTAATATTATCCCTATTCCTAAGGTTGTACCTCTTTTCGGAGGGCTCCTGTGGAGGAGACCTACCTCTGGATTGAGATCTATTTCCTTTAAAGTTTTGTTGTTTTTTATTGTCCCACTTCTTCTTAGTTGAAGCAGGTGTCTGCTTGGAGGTGTCCTTTTCAGGACTGCACCATCAGTTGTGGTTTTAATGCTTTGCCATCCAAACGGTCTCTGCCTAATTCTGCATATGCAGTTTCAATTATTTTCGGTAGTTCGTGTTCATGTTCTAAAGGACTGAACTCCCTTAGGCGCTGGCGGATAGCCACTGAAGCTGCTTCCCCTTTAATATTAGCTAGTATTATGGCTGACACCTGGGCATAGTTACCTAGTAACTTCATCCCTAAGTTCAGAGCAGGCTCTGCTCCGTACTCGTTTTGTATTTGTCTTAATACATCAGGTACTACTGCTAATGATGGGATACCATGTGTTTTGGTATAAATGGCAGCAAAGACTGTACTCCAAGTGGTACAATTCTCTACTTGTGGTGTTATCCCCATGGGCAAGCAGATTGTTAGCATTCTGTGTTTTTCATACGGGGTAGTATTTGGGAATACTGCCTCTAGCTGCGTTATTTTCTTAGCTGCCCAGAATGGTATTTGTTCACGTTTTGTGGGCATTTTACCCATTACTGCGTGTAATGTTTGTGGTGTAATTTTAGTTGCTGTACCCTGAATTTGAGTTCCATTTATGGCAACTATTGCTGGTTGGACTGTAAATGTCCTCATGACAAATTGCGTCAAGTTTCTATAGATTTTAATTAAATCTTTATGATGTATGTAAGTCTCCTGGTGGCATTGTGTCAATGTCGGGATGTGGTGTGTAGGCCGCTAATATCGGCCATGTTGCCCCTTCTCCTCCGAGCGGGCCGAGTCTTACTCTTCTTCTTGTATGGGGTAGGGCGCTTTTAAACCAGTATAAATGTTCCTGGTACGTGAGTGGAACCTCTATGTCCTCGAACGGACAATATTCCACTGGTGCATATCCTTCTGTGTAAATGTCTTAGTTCTTGCATTTGCTGCTGGGAATGTAACCCATGAATAAAATACCTCTGTTTTGTTTGATTCGTGTGCCTCAATCACGAAAACTACTAAGCCACCCCTAGCTGATAATCCATTCTCTAGCAGTCTCAGGGTGACTGTATTTCTGAATTGTTCTGCAATCGGAATTGCGTCTGCATCTTCTCCTGCTGAGAGGTGCAGATGCACAAGTTACTAACTTGTGTAACAATATATCTGTAAGAGACAGTAGTTAGTGACAGATTCCTTACCTTAGAATATCCCCAGGCGTCAGGCTGGATCCGGAAAGTTTTTGCGTAGCAGTACCCTTGCGCGTCGGTAGGCGGCGTCGTGCGGCTCCGCGTCCGTCGTCGGCGTCGTGATCGCCGGGATGACGTCGCGGGCAGTACTTAGGCGCCGCCCCTGCGCGCTGACGTCAGTTCTGTACACGACTTTCCGCGCCAGGAACGCAGAGCCATGCAAGAAGCTGACATAGGTGTCTGAAAAATACTAGGGCCCTGAAAGGGATGTCCTTAACCCTAGAAATCAGTTCGCAGAACGGGGAGGATGGGTGGGCGGTAAGGAATCTGTCACCAACTACTGTCTCTTACAGATATATCGTTACACAAGTTAGTAACTTGTGCATCTGAAAGAGACACGTTAGTGACAGATTCCTTACCTTAGAATAGATACCCCAGCAATACCAACCCCGGTGGTGGGTCTGCGAACAAAGATCAGACAAGGAAGTCCTGGAGGACAGAACGGCCAAAGAAGCCGTCCCTCCGGACCTGACTGTCAAGGCAGTAATGCTTTGTAAACGTGTGCAGCGAGGCCCACGTAGCTGCCTGACAGATAACCGGCAGCGGTACACCGCGGCCCAAGGCCGTGGTAGCAGCCGTTGCCCTGGTGGAATGGACACGCAGCCCAACAGGAGGCTCCTTCTTAGCCAAAAATAGCAGGTCTTGATGCACAAGGTAACCCAGCGGGAGATGGTCCTCTTGTGCACCGCCCGACCTTTTGGCGCCCACATAGCCAACAAAGAGCTGGTCATCCACCCGGAAGTGTTTTGTGCGGTCAATATAGAAGGAGAGCGCACGTTTTGGGTCCAGACGGTGGAGCCTCTCTTCCTCTCTGGAAGGATGCGGAGGCGGAAAGAAGGTGGGCAAAGTGATGGTCTGCCCAATGTGGAAAGCAGTAACCACCTTTGGCAAGAAGGACGGACGCGTCCGAAGAACAACCTTGTCTGGATGAACAGACAGAAAGGGAGGTTTGCAAGATAGAGCCTGGAGCTCACTCACCCGCCGAGCGGAGGTGATGGCCACCAGAAAGGCTGTCTTCAGAGTCAGAAGACGAAGAGGACAGTTATGTAGAGGATCAAAGGGAGCGCACATTAAAAAGGTAAGAACCAAGTTCAAGTCCCACTGAGGCATCACAAACGGAACAGGAGGGAAGAGGTGAGTAATGCCTTTTAAGAACCTGTTAACAACAGGGGACTTGAAAAGGGAGGGCTGATCAGGGAGCCTGAGGAAGGCCGAGATAGCACAAAGATAACCCTTGATGGTACCCAGGGCAGAACCCTGTTGGGCCAGAGAGAGAAGGAACAGAAGGACCTCAGAAAGAGGGGCAGAAAGGGGATTCACAGCCTTTGCTGTGCACCATGCCACAAATTTGTTCCACCTGCAGGCGTATACCACCTTAGTGGAGGGACGCCTGGCTGCCAGAATCACATCACAAACTTCGGGAGGCAAGTCGAAAGGAATCAACTGCCGCCGCTCAATCTCCACGCAAGCAGGTGTAGACTGGACAGGTTCGGGTGGAGGACCGTCCCCTGCTGCTGCGACAGAAGATCCTCCCGAAGAGGCAGACGGATCGGGGGATCTACGCTCATATTGAGTAGCTCGGGATACCAAACTCTTCGAGCCCAGTCCGGAGCCACAAGAATGACTTGGGCCCGGTCGTGCCGAATCTTCTTCAACACTCTGGGTAGAAGTGGTATAGGCGGAAAGGCGTACAACAGACCGCAACTCCACTCGCGACGAAAAGCGTCGCCGAGCGAGTGCCGCCTTGGAAATTCCAACGCGCAGAACTGATGACATTGCGCGTTCTCTTCGGTGGCGAATAGATCTAACCAAGGCTCTCCCCATTGTAGAAAGAGTCCTTGCGCCACTTCCGAGTGAAGACACCATTCGTGATCCATCATGCACCTGCGGCTGAGTTCGTCCGCCCTGGCGTTTAGGGAACCTGCCAGGTGTTGAACCATCAGGAACATGCCCTGATGTTCCAGCCATGTCCAGAGGCGCAGAGCCTCCTGACAAAGGGTCCAAGACCCCACCCCGCCCTGTTTGTTGCAGTACCACATGGCGGTGGTGTTGTCTATGAACACCTGCACTACCTTCCCTTTGACAGAGGGAAGGAATGCCTTGAGTGCAAGTCGGATCGCCCGGAGCTCCAGAAGGTTGATATGGAGCCGGGACTCCGCCGGAGACCAGAGGCCTCTGATCTCCGCCTCTCCCATGTGACCGCCCCATCCCAGAAGGGACGCGTCCGTCACAACTGTATGCTCTGGCTGGGGAAGGGAGAGGGATCTGCCCATGACCCATTGCCGGTTCGAGAGCCACCACTGCAACTGTTTTGCAGTCCCCTCCGAGATCTGGACGTGATCGGACAGGTTGCCCTGGTGCTGCGCCCACTGGAACTTCAGGTCCCACTGCAGAGCCCGCATATGCCATCTGGCATGATTGACCAGCAGGATGCAGAAGGCCATGAGGCCCAGCAGCCTCAGGGTCATCCGTACCGAAACCCAGGATAAAGGCTGAAAGATCGGAATCATAGCCTGAATATCCCGGACTCGCCGTTCGGGAGGATAGGCCCGAAACTGCGTCGTGTCCAGAACTGCTCCGATGAAAAGGAGCTGTGGAGAAGGAACCAGATGCGACTTCGGCACATTGATGGAGAACCCCAGCGAGTGCAGGAGTTCGGCCGTAGTCTGGAGGTGGGAGACGACTGCCTGGGACGAGCCCGCCTTCAGCAGCCAGTCGTCGAGGTAGGGGAAGACTGAAACTCCTGCCCGGCGCAGATGAGCTGCGACCACCGCCATCACTTTCGTGAACACCCGAGGGGCACTGGTAAGGCCAAAGGGGAGTACGGTGAACTGAAAATGCTCGAGGCCTACCGTGAACCGCAGGTAACGCCAGTGGGCCGGCAGGACGGGGATGTGGAAATAAACGTCCTGCAAGTCCAACGCTACCAACCAGTCTCCAGGGTCGAGGGCAGTCAAGACCTGAGCTAGGGTGAGCATCTTGAACTTCTCCTTCCGGAGGAAGCGATTGACGTTCCGGAGGTCCAAGATAGGACGCATGTCCTCTTTGTCCTTTTTGGGCACCAGGAAGTAGTGGGAGTAGCAACCACGCCCTACTTCTGGGGTCGGAACATGCTCGATGGCCCTCTTGGCCAAGAGGGCCGTGACTTCCTTCTGCAGAAGTACCAAGTGATCCCCTGACATGCGGTGGAATTGAGGTGGCATGGCTGGGGGTGGTCTCGAAGGGGAGGGAGTAGCCCCTTCGGCAATGTCCAAGACCCACCTGTCCGAGGTGATGGTACGCCAGTGGGGAAGGTGATGGCGGACCCTGCCCCCTACTGGCGTGCTGTGCACCTGAAAGGAGGGACTAGGAGGGCTTGGAGGCCGCGGACGGGTTGGAGGTGGTGGCCTGACCCGCACGCTGGTTGCCCGATCCGCCACGGCGGAATCCACGTCCTCGGCCACGCGAAGACGCCTGCTGCGCGGGCCGGTGGCTGGGCTGCTGACGTGACGGGGCGCCCCTACCGTGGCCACGATAGGGGCGAAAAGCAGAAGTCAGCGGAGGGCGTGTAGCAGAAAGGCCCAGGGACTTGGCAGTAGCCCGTGAGTCCTTAAAGCGCTCCAACGCATGGTCTGCTTTGGACCCAAAAAGACCGACTCCATCAAAGGGCATGTCCATGAGAGTATTCTGGACATCCCCTGAAAAACCAGTGGTTCTCAGCCAGGCGTGGCGTCGCAGCGCCACCGTCGTTGCAATAGACCTGCCCAGCGAGTCGGCGGTATCAAGGCCACATCGTATCGTGTATTTGGCCGCATCCCTTCCTTCCGCAATGGCGCGGGAAAGCAGTGTCTGGACCTCCTCAGAACACTGGGGCAAAACAGTCGCCACCGAATCCCACAAGGAGTGGGTATATCGGCCCAAAAGACAAGCAGTGTTGATGGACCGCAAGCCAGCACTGGAGGAAGAAAAACCCTTCTTCCCAAATTGATCCAGGCGTTTGGATTCCCTATCCGGAGGGGCGGTAGGGAAGGTGGTTTGGGAAGCGGAGGCTTGGACAACCAAGCTCTCAGGAGTGGGGTGGACAGAGAGAAACAGGGGGTCGCCCGGAGCTGGGCGATAGCGTCGGGACACGTTCCTATCCACAGGAACCCCTGTGTTGGGCTTGGACCAGGCGCCCAAAAGAACGTCAGTGAGGGTGTCGTTAAACGGCAGCACAGTCTCCGTAGAGGAGGCTGCCGGCTGAAGCACCTCTGTCAAGATATTAGTCTTGACCGCCACAGTAGGGAGTTGGAGACGTAAGGCCCCAGCCGCCCTACGCAACACCGTTGCAAAATTGGCTCCCTCCTCCGTAGCCACGGGAGGAGACAGCATGCCAGTGTCAGGGGAAGTATCTAGACCACTGGCATCCCCTAGACCCTCTGGTCCAGTCCTCATCGTACTGACACTGTTGTGTCAGAGGGTCATCAGACCCCTCCCAGTCCTCCTGGTCCTCCTCTGGTTCAAAATAAGGAGGAGGAGGGACATTTGGGACCCAAGGTCCCATCGGCGCCGGAACCGGCGTCGAGCGACGTCGGTCCGGGTCCATGTCCGGAGCCGGAAGGAACTGGGGGACGACGCCGCCCGGAGCCCCAGGCGGCGTCGAGAACGGCACCGGAGACATCGGCGCTGGCGGAGGTGTCGTTAGGTCGACCGGCGTCGATGGGGGTTGTGGAGCCGGGATCGAGGCCGGGGCCGGAGCCGGGATCGAGGCTGGAGGCACGGGCGACGCCGGGGCCGGAGCCGTCGGCGACGCCGGAGCAACCCCATCAGGGCCCGCGGGGCCCGAAGGCGCACCGGAGGGACTTTGAGGCCCGAAGAGGCGGGCCATGGCCGACAGGAATTCCTGTACTTGGGCCGGATCCGCCCCGAACCCGGGAAGGACGGGTATTGCGGGGCGACTCCACAGGCATGTCCGGGGCCGCTCGGGCGGGGACGGTGCCGGGAGGGGCCTCAGCCGAGTCGCGAGACCGGCGAGGCGAAGTCCTAGAGCGACGATGCTTTTGGACTTTTTGTGTTTGGACTTACCGGACGAAGAAGACTTTGATGCCGACGACCGGTGAGGACTCCGCGATCGATCCCTGGACCTCTCACGCGACCGGGGCTTGCGCGGAGCCGAATGCCGGGCCTCGAGGAGCTTTCGAGACCGCTCTCGCAAAGCTTTCGGGTTGAGGGCCCGGCAGTCGGAACAAGACTCTGTGTCGTGGCCACGGCCGAGGCAGAAGAGACACTCCCGATGCGGGTCTGTGATGGACATCATCCGAGCACAGGCGCCGCAACGTTTAAACCCGGGCATCCCTACGACACCTTGAAGTCGATTCGAAGAAAAACAGTGAAAAAATTCACCCAAAAAGTTAGTCAAAAAATGACTAGGGCACTGCTCTTCCCGGATCTGCGCTTGCTGGCGCGGAAAAAGAAGAACTGACGTCAGCGCGCAGGGGCGGCGTCTAAGTACTGCCCGCGACGTCATCCCGGCGATCACGACGCCGGACGCGGAGCCGCACGACGCCGCCTACCGACGCGCAAGGGTACTGCTACGCAAAAACTTTCCGGATCCAGCCTGACGCCTGGGGATATTCTAAGGTAAGGAATCTGTCACTAACGTGTCTCTTTCAGATCTACTACTACGTTATCTCTTGTCTCAGTCTTTTTGTAAAGAAGAAGTTTTCCAAGGGAACTAAGATAAGGTGTTTATGCACAATTTAGGAACACTGTGTCCTTCAAGCTTGATTAACCAGCAGCCAATAAATAGGATTCTTCGCCTACTCAGCTGTGGCAGAGTTTGTGCCCACCCACTCCAGACGTCTCTGGTGTTTTGTGAGTAGGGGTCTCTGAGAATAGCACGACTGAACTACTCAGATTCTACTGTTAAATAAATACCCAACCAACATTGGCGGCGCCATGTCGTGGCTGAAGTCACTGTCACTCGCTGGTATGAACAACGGAGAGGCGACCGGCTCAACACGGAGAGTTGCGGACAGACAGTCTACGGTATCACTGGGCGTCCTCCCGAGACAGGCTGGGAGGAGGAGCGACCTCGGACCGACTGGCGATCTCGCTCCAGGACCTTGCTGGGCTGCGGTGTGGCGCTGCTCTGGCCCGACGGCCAGGTGACTGTCTGCTGATGTGGCCATGATTGGACCTGTTAACCCGTCTGATGTCTCCTTCCCGGAGAGTCCGTTCCGACGTCTTCCCCGGAGCACGGAGGTGCGACG
The DNA here is from genome assembly GCA_963921515.1 of Calotriton arnoldi. NCBI lineage: Eukaryota > Metazoa > Chordata > Amphibia > Caudata > Salamandridae > Calotriton > Calotriton arnoldi. Next base: position 1,635,600 of record CAWUFW010003966.1, read on the forward strand.
CGGCCGTTTGCGGCGGCCTGCCATTGTAGTGTGCTGCCACTGCGGGGGTCACGCTGAGGTGAGTGATCAGCGGGCCCCTCGCAAGGATATACTGGACTCGTGTCGGCCGTGGCAAAGCGTTAACTGTCGGGAGGCTCTGCATTATGATCCTGAAAGGCCCCTAGAAAGCGTAATGAGGCTGTTGGACACATTAGCGTTGGAAGTGCTGTGTTTACACTCAGGGGTTGTTGGACTGTGCCTGCTCCCAGCGCGTTCCACACAGGCTATGACTAACCTTTAGTTACTCGAGTGCCTCGTGTGTATCGCGCCTGACTCCAAAATGGCGCCAGCACTCGATCGTCGGGAGGGGCCAAAACAACTCCCAAGGGTGTCTTCCCCCCCCCGTTTCCAGCAACAGCGTAAAGGCCGCAAAATCGAGCTGGATCCGCAACTACTGTGCTGACCTTGAGGGACAACCTAGCAGCCACCGGGGTTTTCCTGCAGTGATACTCAGGAAACAGATGCGCTCCCCCTTGCCTGACCTCAAGATGGCCGCCTCAGCGAGACCCTCCTCAATGCTTTATCTCTCCTGGTCAAAAATCATTGGTCATCAAATCATCAAATCAAGGGACATTTGTATCGCGCTCACATCACTAGAAGTCTCATGGCGCTCGCAAACGGCTCTGATAGATGAAATAGCTCAGATGTCAAATAGCCATGTTTTTAATCCCTTACGAAAAGCGTTGTGGTCCGGCAAGGTGCGCAAGTGAAAAGGGATTTTATTCCAAGATGCTGGAGCGAGGAAAGAAAAAGACCTGCCTCCTTTTCTGGCCAGATGAACTTTAAGGGGAGTAAGCAAAAATGTATTGCTGGATCTGAGCGTCCTATGTGGTTGGTACCAACATAGTTTCTGAGACCAGTATTTAGGGCCTTTACCGTGCATCTGTTTGTGGGTCAGGCATCGTCCTGATCTTGATCAGCCCTCACCCGACCTGGTCCTACTCACCTACTAGGACATTTATTCTGAGAACTTTCCCTCGACAGCTGAGACTCAACAATTTTGACTGATGCCCGGTGGAGCTATCTTGCGAGCTATAGGGGAGATGGACTATGGATTCCCTCCTTGACCATCACCTACCCAGCCGATCTTTGGGCAAACTATCCTGCGTCTCTTTGGACCTTATTTGCCTCCTCCCCCTTCACCCTACCCCTTACTCCTCTCCTCTCTCTAGCTACTGACCTTTGCCCTCACCCTGCCTTGCTCACAGTTCCCACACGTTCTTATCCACTTGACGTTCTTTTGTAATCCTTTCCCTCGTCAGTTGAGACATAGCTATTTGACTGATGCCCGATGGAGCTACCTTGTTTAGCTATTGGGGAGACGGGCTGTGGATTCCCTCCTCGGACGTCACCTACCCAGTCGGTCTTTGGGCAGACTTCCTTTCGTCTCTCCTGCCGTCTTTTCACCCATCCTCCCCCTTCACACTTCCCCCTCCCCCTCCGCTCTATCTGTCTCACCTTTACTTCCTCTCTCAATGTGTTGCTTATTTTTGATGTAAAGTGTAATTTGTTTATCGTTTTCTGTAACATTGTGGAACCTAATGTAAAGCGCTCTGATACCTCCGGGTCTAGCCAGCGCTATATAAAACTCTCAAAATAAATAAAAATAAATAAATATTACTTATACAGGATCTGCGCGTTTGGATAACAAACTGTGGGTTTGGTGGCGGACTGATTCCATGCACCCCCACCGTATACGTTAGCCTGTCTGTATCAGCTAGCTCACAGTGCCACTAGAGTCTCCTCTTATCGGGGAGAGAAGAGTTCTTGGCAACCTCAGAACATGACAACCCTGATCCCCCAGTATCGTGGAAACAATATACTACCTTTCGCTCAGTCACTCGTGCTTACTTAGTTCGTCTCAGAGATACACAGAATAAACATACTGGGCGTTTGTCAATAAAGGTTTATTGAACAGTTGTTATTCTGGTGGAGAATAGATGAGCTGCAACAACCATTAGACAGTAGCAGAGATCTATGATTAGCAATACTACAAAAGTAAAGGGATGGTATAGTTCTACCATCCTGCAGAAATCATGAATATATACATGTACATAAAACACATGATAAAAAGTGCAACCTAAAAGTGCATACTCCTACGATGCCTCCCTAACTAGATGTACCTAAATGTACCTAGCATCTATGTAGGTGTTATGCCAAGAATCCCTCTAGGATCTAGTCAACCCCCATAGAGTTAGAGAATGTGGGACCCCGTCCAGGTCTCGAGTTGGACACCCCGCGAGGGATGTTAGACCACTGCTAGCTGGAGCGTCTGCATGCAGGAACCTTAGCGTCTCCGGTCAGTGTGTCAGCCGGGAAGTCACGGTCTCCTCTATCTTCCTAAGCAAGATGTGCTGTATATATACCCATAGGTCTCCCCAGGGGTCCTACCTTGCTGTGTTACTGTGTCGGCCTAAAGGATGACTTTGGGCCTGAACTTTATACAGAGATATTATACAGGAGATGGTAATCCTTCTGTTAGTCCTGCTGTGCTTCCAAGAAGCCTCATGCATAATGTATGAGAATCGAACAAGGGAAAAACCCGCGTTCAGAATGCAGTGTCATATTTGGGTAAAAGGTCAGTGCCTAAGAACCGCTATGTATGTAATGTAGGGAAGGATATAGGTGAAAGGTTGCAGTGTTACCTGCGCCTGTAAAGGGTACCTATATGGAATATAACATTGCATCGTACGGCAATCCTTGCAGGTCTTGTAGTTGGGGTCCCACTACAAACGCACCAGGAGGGTGTCACAACATTTCCCTGTGTAAGGCGCCATATGGTTTGAAACCAGCCTGTTTCTTGGGTGACATACCTCACAACACGAGAAAACGTGGAAAAGAGGCAGTCAAAAAGTAACTGAGGGGTAGCTCAGACTGAATCAACACTATCTGGCACGGAAAGGAAAGAACGAACGTCTGTGCACCAGGGTGGCGTCTATATAGGTAATGCGCACGTCACTTCTGGCACTGACGGCGCCGAGCCAAACAACGCCACCTACCAGTGAGCAGGGGTACTGCTTGAAAATCTTACGGATCCAGTTTGATACCTGGGGAATATTCCAAGGTAAGGAATCTGCGACTAGAAGTCTACCAGATATATATATTCACTGCAACAAAAAAAAAACAAAGATAAATGTGACGTCATAGGTAGGTGCTGAAATGAGAGAATAACTAAAAGTAAAAGAAAGAAGAAAAAAAACACAATTTCACAAGTTTTAGTTTATTGAGCTAACTATAACTTGTGCCCACATCATGCACTGGCCTTCGGCCATGCTCTACATCCATCCCTGCGCAAACGCTCAACCCACATTCTCTTCCCTTTAAAAAAACTTTTTAACATATCATGAATGATGGAATTTGTGAGGTAATAAGCAGTGCATGGCGGGTTTCAAGTTAAAGATAGCTAGGTAAACAAACTGAGAATTTCAGAGTTTGTCTTGTTTTTTTAAACATTTTCTATCACATTAAAACTTGAACATACACCCAAGCCCATCAAGCCCCTACAGCAAATGTCTCCACTGTGCATGGCCTTCAGTTGTGCATTGCAAGTTTGACAGACTGCTCCATGATAAAGCTGTACAAACCTACAACTTTTATTTTTTTCAAAAAGAAAATCCCAAAACAAGATTATCTTTTTGAAAAGAAAAAAGAAAAAAAAACAACCTCACACCTCCTCGCCATGGCAGCTTTAACCCATGGCGTGGGGGTCATTTAAAAGTTTGCACTGCCCCTTACCGCCACGTTTTTCATGGTGGTGATGCTCATTGAAAACTATACATGTGTCTGCCCAATCTAAATACGATTGGCGGACACATGGCCAAACGTCTGAGCTCCCTTACTCTGTCGGGACTATGTGTAGGCAGCAGCAGAGACGGAGTAGTCTCCCCATCTATACAGTGAAGGCCCGCCAGCCTCTAAATGAGGCAGGTGGACCTTCAGGTTGGCAGAAGGGTACTCTGTCCCTGTTGCAATGGAGTACCCTTGACACCAACCAATGAATCAGGTTCAAAGTCTTGAACGGATCAGTTTGCACAGCTGCTTTGTATGTTGGATGTGGAGATGGATTGCATCAGTTTCCCTCAGCCAGAGTCCCTGTCCTTGTAGGGTGAAAAAACAATGCTGCAGCAGAGCCATGGGCTGGAACCGTTGGCATGGTCTCTTGGCCTGGTACTGAAGAAGAAATTTCAAACACTGAGGTTGGAGCTTCTTAGTCACATGTATAACCACATTTGGTGCATTAAAAATCCCTCCCAGGAGGCAAATAGTCAAAGCGGCAATCTCCGAGTAACAAACACTCGTAATGGGAACATTTATTTTTCATTCAGAAAAGGCAAAAATCCGTGTGCCCATTGATTCCCTTTCCGGGGGAGCGGTAGGGAATGCGCTTTTGGAAGTGGAGGCTTGGACTACCAAGCACTCCGGGCTGGGGTGTTGGGAGAGGAAAGTGGGGTCGCCCCGGGCCGGGCGGTGGCGTCAGGCAATCATCCTGTCCATGGGAGCCCCCGTGTTGGGCCTGGACCACGTGCCCAAAAGGACGTCGGTGAGGGCCTCATTGAACGGCAGCAAGGGCTCCGAAGAGCTCGCAGCCGGCTGAAGCACCTCTGTCAGGAGGTTAGTCCTGACCGCACCGTAGGAAGCTCGAGGTTGAGAGCCTCGGCCGCCCTAAGCAACACCACTGCGTATGACGCTCCCTCCTCCGTAGCCACGGTAGGAGGAGACAACATGCCAAGGTCAGGGGAGGTGTCCAAACCACTGGCATCCCCCAGTTCCTCTCTTCAGTCCTGTTCACTGTCCAACTGTTCAGTCAAAGGGTCACCTGACCCCTCCCACTCCTCCTCCTCGTCCTCCTTGGGCCAATCTTGTTGAAAAGGGGTCCCAGGAGTGAACAGGGGCACAAAAACCCATCTCGGCGCCGACTACGGCGTCGGGCGATGCCGGTCCGGCTCCGGGTCCACGTCAGGTTCGGAACGCCCAAAGATGGCATGCATCGCCTCGTAGAACGTACGAAGCTGGGCGGGAGTCGCTCCGGGTCCCGGAAAGGGAGGGAAACGCGGAGTCGACTCGTCGGGCTCCGCGCGCGGAGCCGCGGGAGGGGCACCACCCACGTCCCTCGTCGGAGCGGCCGCCCGACGAGGAGAAGTCAAAGGGTGACGGTGCTTCTTCGACTTCTTTTTATGCTTCGACTTACCCGACCCCGAGTGCGAAGACTTCGAAGACTTGGACGAATGGTGATGGCTCCGCGCCCGGTCCCTCGACCCCCCTCGCGACCGAGACATCGAACGGCGCGGAGCCGACTGCCGGTGCTCAAGCAGCTTTCGGGACCGCTCCAGCAAAGCCTTCGGCGCCATCGACCGGCAGTCGGAGGACGACTTGGGGTCGTGGTCGCTCTCCAGGCAAAAGAGACACACGCGGTGCGGATCCGTCACCGACATCATCCGATGACAGGAACTGCAGGGCTTGAAACCGGGCATCCCTCGTGCACCTTAGGAGTCGAAGACTCGAACAAGAAGTCGACAAAAAGTCAGTCAAAAAATGACTGGAGGTACCGCTCTTCCCGGAGCTGCGCTGGCTGGCGCGGAAAAAGAAAGAACTGACGTCAGCGCGCGAGGGCGGCGTCTAAGTAGCTGCCGCGACGTCATCCCGGCGACCACGATGCCGACGACGGACGCGGAGCCGACCGACGCCACCTTCCGACGCGCAGAGGTACTGCTGACGAAAAAACTTTCCGGACCCAGTCTGACGCCTGGGGGTAATTCTAAGGTAAGGAATCTATAACTAATGTGTTTCTTTCAGATAGAGCACTACGGAAAGTAAATAACTTGTTTTTCTGATAGAGACTTCTAACCACAGATTCCTCACCTTTTGAATAGATGTCAAACCAGTACCTATTTGTAGATAAGGCTGTGGATGGACTCAAACCAAAAGGTCCAGTAGGACCCAGCAGGCGAAATTCCCCTTTCGGCAAACCTGGCTGTCCCAACAGAGGGGCTTTGTGAACATATGGAGTGATGCCCATGTAGCTGCCAGGCAGATGTCCAGGACAGGAACTCCAAACTTTGGCTCAGGTGGAATAAGCATGCAGCCCTTCCAGAGGCTGCTTTTGGGCAATCCAGAACAGGCCTTAATGCAAAGCATGATCCAGAAGGAGTTCGTCGTTTTCTGCACATCCTAGCCTTTTTTCGCTCCAGCGAACGCCACAAAGAGCTGACTGTCCATTCGGTATTCCCTGGTATGATCGATGAAAAAGCTCAGTGCTCTTTGAGATGAAGTCTCTCCTGCTCTTTCAAGTGAGGCGGAGCAAAGAACGCCGGCAAGGTGATATTCTGACCGAAGTGGAATGGCTTCACAAATTTCAGCAAGAATGATTCTTGCGTCCGCAGAACCAGTTTCTATGGGAAAAAGGTGGTGGACGGTGGATTGACACAGAGCCTGAAGCTCACTCAGATGTACATAACACCGATGAACAAGTTACTTACCTTCGGAAACAATATATCTGTAAGAAACATTGGTTATAGATTCCTTACCTTAGAATTACCCCCAGGCGTCAGACTGGATCCGGAAAGTTTTTTCGTCGGCGTCGTGGTCGCCGGGATGACGTCGCGGCAGCTACTTAGACGCCGCCCTCGCGCGCTGACGTCAGTTCTTTCTTTTTCGCACTTGACCATCAAGGCAATAATGTTTTGTGAACGTGTGCAGTGAAGCCCACGTCGCTGCCTGACAGAAGTCTTGAACTGGGACACCCCGTGCCAAGGCCGTAGTCGCAGCCTTTCCCCTGGTGGAATGGGACCTTAATTCCTCAGGGGCCTGCTTCTTCGCCAAGGCATAACAGATTTTAATGCAGAGAACAACCCAGCGAGAGATGGTTCTTTTCTGCACTGCCCTTCCCTTCTTTGCTCCCACATACCCCACAAAGAGTTGGTCATCCACCCGGAACTCTTTAGTGCGGTCAAGGTAGAACGACAACGCTCTTTTTGGGTCCAGTCGGTGGAGACGCTCCTCCTCCTTAGAGGGATGTGGGGGAGCAAAGAAGGTGGACAAAGTAATGGACTGACCCAGATGGAATGGGGTCACAACCTTTGGTAACAATGAAGCTCTGGTGCAAAGCACCACCTTGTGCAGAAAGGACATAAGATAAAGAGGCGAGCTGGATAACACCTGCAATTCACTCATCCTCCGGGCCGATGTAATCGCTACTAAGAAGGCTGTTTTGATGGTCAACAGCCGGAGGGGACAATTGTGCAAAGGCTCGAAAGGAGCGCACATCAGGTAAGTGAGGACCAAATTAAGGTCCCATTGTGGCATAATAAAGGGCGTAGGTGGAAATAAATGGCCCAGTCCTTTCAGAAATCTATTTACAATAGGAGATTTAAAGAGAGAAGGCTGGTCTGGCAGCCGCAAAAAGCAGACGGAGCAGAAAGGTAACCCTTGAGAGTTCCCAAAGCAGAGCCCTGCTGGGCAAGGGTAAGAATGAACAAAAGGACAGTAGAAAGAGGAGCAGAAAGAGGGTCAATAGACCTTTCTGTACAGTATAATACAAATTTCTGCCAACGGCAGGCGTATCCCGACTTAGTGGAGGGCCGCCTGGCCGCCAGAATAACATTACAGACCTCGGGAGGAAGGTCAAAAGCCGTCAACTGCCGCCGCTTAATCTCCACGCATGGAGGCGAAGAGTTGACAGGTTCGGGTGGAGAACCCTCCCCTGCTGCTGAGACAGAAGATCCTCCCGAAGGGGCAGCCTGATTGGTGGATCGACACTCATGCTCAGAAGCTCTGGATACCAGACTCTCCTTGCCCAGTCCGGCGCCACAAGGATGACTTGGGCCCGGTCGCTCCTGATCTTCTTCAGAACCCTGGGCAGGAGTGGTATGGGTGGAAAGGCGTACAACAGGCCTGAGCTCCACTCGTGATTAAACGCGTCGCCGAGCGATAGCCGCCTTGGAAACTCCAGCGCGCAGTACAGCTGACATTGCGCGTTCTCTTCAGAGGCGAACAAATCTAACAAAGGTTCTCCCCACTGTTGAAAAAGACCTTGCGCCACCTCTGACTGGAGACGCCATTCGTGATCCTGAAGGCATCGACGGTTGAGATCGTCCGCCCTGGCGTTCAGAGAACCTGCCAGTTGTTGAACCACCAGGGTTATGCCCTGCTGTTCCAGCCATGCCCAGAGACGCAGGGCCTCTCGACAAAGGGTCCACGACCCCACCCCGCCTTGCTTGTTGCAGTACCACATGGCGGTGGTGTTGTCCGTGAACACCTGCACTAGCTTGACCGAGGGAAGAAACCGAATCGCTCGAAGCTCCAACAAGTTTATATGGAGCCCCGTCTCCGCCGGAGACCAGGGAGCCCTGATCTCCGCCTCTCCCGTGTGGTCGCCCCATCCCAGAAGAGACGCATCCGTCACAACTGTGAAATCTGGTTGGGGGAAGGGAGAGAGGTCTGCCGTTGACCCAATCACAGCTTGTTAACCACCACTGCAGATCCTTCGCAGTTCCTTCTGAGATCTGAACCACGTCGGTGAGATTTCCCCGATGCTGTGCCCATTGGAACTTCAAGTCCCACTGCAGAGCCCGCATACGCCACCTGGCGTGTCTTACCAACAGGATGCAGGACACCATGAGACCCAACAGCCTCAGAGTCAACCTCACCGAAATCCAGGATAGAGGCTGAAACATCGGAATCATAACCTGAATATCCTGGACTCGCTGCTCGGGAGGATAAGCCAGAAACTGCACTGTGTCCAGAACAGCTCCGATGAAAGGGAGGGTCTGAGAAGGAGTCAGGTGTGACTTCGGCACGTTTATAGAGAACCCCAGCTAATGCAGGAGGTCCGCCGTAGTCTGAAGGTGGGCAAGGACGCCTTCAACAGCCAGTTGTCTAGGTAGGGGAACACTGAAACCCCTAACCTGCGCAGATAAGATGCAACCACCACCATCACCTTGGTGAACACCCGAGGGGCACTGGTAAGACCGAAGAGGAGCACGGTAAACTGAAAGTGCTCGTGGCCTACCTTGAACCGCAGGTAACGCCTGTGGCCCGGCAGGATGGGAATGTGAAAATATGCGTCCTGCAGGTCCAACGCCACCATCCAGTCTCCTTGGTCTAGGGCAGACAAGACCTGAGCCAAAGTGAGCATTTTGAATTTCTCCTTTTTGAGGAAGAGATTGACGGTCCGAAGATCTAAAATGGGCCGAAACCCTTGTTCTTCTTCGGAATCAGAAAGTAGGGGGCATAACAGCCACTGTCTACTTTTGAAACTGGGGACCTTCCTATAGCTCCTTTGGCCAAAAGAGCTGTAACTTCCTCTTGGAGCAGCTTCAAATGATCCCCCGCCAGCCGTTCCCGAGTTGGCGAAATAGGAGGAAAAGAAAGAAAAGGAAGAGAATAGCCCTCTTGGACGATCTGCAAGACCCACTTGTCCGTTGTTATAGATCTCCAGCGGGGAGATGACGAATTCTCCCACCCACTGGAGTAGTGTGGTCCTGCAGAATCAGTCTAGGAGTGCTTGGAGGCTGTGCCTGCTGGGGGCAGTGTGGTAGACGACTTCTGGCCTCCATTCCGAGGACGGAATGTACCGTGTCCATGTCCACACACAGCTTGGGCAGTCTGCGCGGGGCGGTGGCTGGGATAGGGCTGACGCGGCTGGAAACCCCTTCTGTTGCCACGAAAGGGGCGAAAGGAAGACTGGCCACGAAGAGTGGAGGAGAGGCCCAAGGATCTGGCCGTAGCTCGAGAGTCCTTGAACCTGACCAGGGCCGAATCTGCCTTTTCCCCAAAAAGGCGGGTTTGATCAAAGGGCATATCCATCAAATTGGCCTGGACATCCCCTGAGAAGCCAGTTGTACGAAGCCAGGCGTGGCGCCTTAAGGCCACCGTCGTTGAAATTGATCTGCCCAGCGAATCGGTCGTATCCAAACCCCACCGTATGGCGAATTTTGCTGCATCTCTCCCGTCCTTGACAGCTTGAGAGAGCACAGCCCGGGCATCCTCCCGGACTGGTGGCAGCACCTGCGCAACCGTCTCCCAAAAGAGAGTGGGAGAAACGGCCCAATAAGCATGCAGTATTCACCGACCGCAATGTCAGACTGGAGGAAGAAAACATAATCTTCCCAAATGAGTCCAGTCTCTTGGATTCCCTATCCGGAGGAGCATAAGGGAATGTGCCCTGGGAAGTAGAGGCCTGCACCACCAAACTTTCTGGGGTGGGATGTTGGCTGAGGAACTTTGAGTCGCCCGGAGCTGGGCGATGGCGGCGTGCAATTGTCCTATTCACAGGAGCCCCTGTGCTAGGCTTAGACCATGTTCCTAGAAGGAAGTCCGTAAGTGCCTCATTAAAGGGCAATAGGGGTTCAGAGATGAAAGCCCCAGGTTGAAGCACTTCGGTCAGGAGATTAGTCCTGACCTGCACTGAGGGCAACTCCAGTCCAAGGACCTCAGCTGCCCTCTTAACCACCATGGCTTAGGACGTCCCCTCCTCCGTAGCCACTGTAGGAGGAGAGAGCATGCCAGCATCTGGGGAAGTATCCAGACCACTGGCTTCCCCAAGTTCCCCATACCAGTCCATAGTCTCCTCAGAGACATCCTGGTTCTCTTATGGGTCCCCAGACTTCTCCCATTCCTCTCCTGAGCCCAGCACGTTCACAAAGTGCTCAGGCGACAACATAGAACCCCTGGGTTCTGTCGACGCCATTCCAGCTCCGTGTCGTCGGGGATGGGGCTTGCGCCACCGACTGGCATCGGCGACGTCGCAGGCACCGACTTTAGGTTCGACGCCGGGGGTGGGCGCGTTGGCACGACCGGCGTCGACCCGGATCTGGAATCGGATCCCTGAGGCCCCACCGGCGCCGTGGCCGAAGCCGACGGCGTTGAACCCGATGGGGCCCCATCTGACCCCGCGGGGCCCGAGGGCTGACCAACGGGGTCGTTCCGCTCAAATACATGGCGCATGGCCTCGTAAAAATCTTTCATTTGAGCGGGAGTCGCTCCGGCTCCCGGAAAGGGAGGGAGGCGCGAAGTCGACTCAGGATCTGGCTCCGCAGAACCGTGCCTAGAGCGTCGGTGCTCCTTACCTCTCTCGATGACGAACGCCAGTTGAGGTGAAGTCGAAGTCCGCTTGGACGACTTCTTCTTGTTCCTCTTCCCTGAGTGTCCAGAGGACCTCGAATGGGAGGAAGAGGACTTGGGGCTCCGTAAGCGGTCCGTAAGACGGTGTCAACTGCTGGCCCGAGAGCCACTTCATCGCCCGCTCCCTCAAGGTCTTCGGAGCTGTTAGACCTGGCACCATTGGCGTTGGTCTCCCTTCCATTTTTTGCTGTTGCCTCCTGTGTTTTGCTATGTTTTTGCTGGTCTAGATGCTTTGGGCACTTTGCCACTGCTATTCAGTGCCAAAGTGCAAGTGCTCCCTATTATAAATTGTTATGGATTAGTGATTCCATGATTGGATTATTTGATTTACTTGTCAGACCCTAGTACAGTGCACCGTGTGTGCCCAGGGCCTGTAAATCAAATGCTGCTGGTGGGCTTGCAGCACTGGTTGTGCCACCCACAGAAGCAGCTTGTAAACTATGGCTCAGGCCTGCCATTGCAGAGCCTGTGTGCAGTCTGGGACTGCCATGTCGACTTGGCAAGTGCACCCACTTGCCAGTCGCCAAACCTTCCCTTTTCTACATGTTAGTCACCCCTAAGGTAGGCCCTAGGGCAGGGTGCATTGTATGTGAAAGGTAGGACATGCCCTGATGTGTGTGGCATGTCCTGATAGTGAATTACAGCCAATTTCGTTTTTCACTATTGCAAGGCTACCTGCTCCCATAGGCCAGAATGGGCAGTTTGATTATTACACCTTATAATCCTAACTGACCCAGGGAACAAGGTAGAAATTCGAGTTTGGTATGCCTGAACTCAGAATGTTAAAATACATCTTTTAGGGTGGGTGATTTTTACATTCTGTGTTTGAAAATACTACTTTTAGAAAGTAGGTATTTTCTTGCCCAACCTTCCAGTGTGCCTCTGCTAAGGATGTGTATTCACGGTCTGGTTTGTGAGTGACTGGAGAGGGTCTTGGCTTAGCAGTCTGATGGGTCAGGGCTGGGCTGAATAGGACCCACATAGAATAGAGAGTAGTGGGGAGGAGACTTCCTTTTACTGACCTGAGCCCTCATAGAATAGAGAGTAGGGGGCGGGGATTTCCTTTCACTCCCCTGAGACCTCATAGAATAGAGAGTAGGGGGAGGAGATTTCCTTTCAGCTACCTGGGCCAGGTCTGCTCTCAAACAATGCTGTCTCCACCTCCTGCCAGGAAGCTGCACAGAACTGGTTTTGGTCAGGCACAGACACTCTCTGCCGCCAGAGAACAAAGACTTTCTGAGTATAAATATTGGGGCCCAGACCCCAAGACTTTAGATCACTTCTGGGAATCAAGACGAACCTTTGCTGAGGAGAAGAACCAGGAAACTGAAGGAGGAGACTGCCCCTGTGCTGTGTGCTGTTGGGGTTGGCCTGCAGCGGTTACTTTATTGCCAAAGAAAGGAGAAAGGAACTTTGTGTGTACTTTCATCATCTTGAAGAAGATCTCCAAGGGCTTGAAGATTGAGCTTGCCTCCTGCCTGAAGTCTCAGGGATACAAGACTTCACCCACCAGCTCCCCTGAATTCCCTTGCTGGGAACTCTGCCTGCAAAGAGGTGCCTGCTGTTGTGTTGGGCCCTCTGAGAAGACTGCGTGTCGCTGGGAGCTGGAAGCGCGACGCAACAAGGAGAAGCGTGTCGCCGCAGCAGCAGTTGCCGTCACATTGCCGAAGAAGCGTGCCGCCGCCGCAGCTGTTCGCCGTCGCATCACCGACAAAGCGTGTCGCATCACCAGAGAAGCGTGTCGCCGCCGCAGAGGTCGCATCACCGGAGAAGCGTGTCGCAAGGCCTGTCGCGGCTCAGAAGTTCACCGAGTCACCGCACGGCCGTCGGGCGTGCACGCATCGCATCTACGTTGTCACACCGTAACCAAGACGCCATTTTGTCGCATCGCACCGGATAGTCATCGCATCGAGGCACCATCTTGTCGCATCGCACCAAATCACAGTAAGAAACCGACGCATCAACTCCCCACACAGTAAGGAAGCGAGCCTCAACTCCCCTGCGCAGCAGTAAGGAACCGACGCATCCACTCCCGAGTGTAAGGAACGGCGCATCAACTTCCCTGCGACCCTTTTGTTTGTATTGCGTGACGCATCCAAGGTACTTTGAGAGTAAAGTGTCGCATTTATCATCTACATTGAACTAAGCTATTTCTACCATTTTAAAGACTCATTTTTGATTACAGTATTGTGGATTTTTGTCGTTTGACCTTGTGTTAAGTCTAGTAAAGATTACTTATTTTTCTAAACTGGTGTAGTGTCCATTTGTAGTGTTTTCACTGTATTACTGTATGTGTTCACAAATGCTTTACACACTGCCTCCGAGATATGCCTGCCTGCTCGTGCCAAGCTACCAAGCGGGTGAGCAGGGGTTATTTTAGGAGTGTAGCCCCTTACCCTGACTAGACGCAAGGGTCCCTATTTGGACAAAGGTGCAAACCATTGCCAACTAGAGACCCCCAAATCTAACAGGAGCCATCGCCCGACAGTCTGAACACGACTTCGAATCATGGTCGCGTTCAAGACACCACAGACATACGCGGTGGGGATCGGTAACTGACGTCATGCGGGAACAAGTCCCGCATGGTTTAAAACCTGTCTTCCTACCAGACATCCCTCGCACACGAAGTCGCTACTCAAAAAATGTCGACAAAAGTCGAGACAAAAGCCTGCTAAAAAGAGGCAGAGGGGGTAGCTCTTCCCGGATCGGCGCTTAACTGGTGCAGGAAGAAAAGAACTGACGTCCGTGCGCCTGGGTGGCGCCTATGTAGGCACAGCAACGTCATAACCGACGCCAACGACGTCGCCCGCAAGGGGTATTGCTCAGCAAAAGTTTCCGGATCCAGCCTGACGCCTGGGAAATTCAAATGTAAGGAATCTGCAGCTAAAAGTCTCTATCAGATAGATCAGGATCACAGCACGAATGTCCTGGACTCTCCTTTCTGGGGGAAAAGGCATGAAACTCAGCAGTATCCAGAATGGTTTCAATGAAAAGGAGTGTCTTAGGAGTCAGGTGTGACTTCAGAATGTTGATAGTGAGTCGCAAAGATCACAGGAGGTTTGCTATAGTCTAGAGGTGGTTGACGGAAACCTAGGGGGAGCCTGCCTTCAACAGCCAGTCGTTGAGGTAGGGGAAGACTGGAACCCTTGACCTCCGAAGGTCTGCTGCTACCAATGCAATCCTTTTTTGAGCACCCAGGGGGCACTGTTGAGACCAAAGGGGACTACAACAAACTGAAAATACTTGAGTTCCACCATGAACCACAGGTAGTGCATATGAAAATAGGGGTTCTGCAGATCCAATGCCACCGTCCAGTCGCCAGGGTCGAGGGCAAGCAAGAGCATCTTGAATTTGTCCTTCTGCACAAAGGCGCTAAACAGGCGTAGGTCTAAAATAGAATCAAGGCCGCCATCCTCCCTTGGCACTAGAAAATAGGGGAATAATAACCAAAGCCCACTTCTGGTGCAGGCACTCTCTCTCGAGAGCCCCTTTGACCCAAAGTGCTTGCACTTCCTGCTGTAAAACATTCTTGGGAGCGGGCAGGAAGGGTAGGGAGTACACCAAGACCTATTGACTAATGCAGTTCGTAGCCAGTACCTAGTGACACAAACAAGTTTATATGAGGTGGACAATAAGGCGAATAACCTGCTAGCCTGGTTGGTAAAGAAAAGAATTACTGTTTATAAAAAAGATCCAATTGCATGCTGGTGAAAGAGTAACAAGCAATAGAAATGAAGTGGAGGGATTTGCTGCATGCTACTAGATCTCATATGCTTCACAGAGTGCCAGCACAAAGGGAGATGGCACTGAATTCCTGACACACATAAAACGGTTGTGCCTTAGCAATGAGGACAGGGAATCACTGGAGGCAGAGATAACAGAAACTGAGATAGAGAAAGCGTAAAGCTGTTGCCATCATATATATATATATATCCAGTAGTCGACCCACCTTTTGAATATGTATAAAGCAGCCAGAAATGAGGGTTCCCTATCTGAAGGGCTCATAATGGGAATGATTGTGGTTATCCATAAGGAGGGCAAATCCTCTGGGCTGTGTTATTCCTACAGGCCCAGATCGTACCTCAGCTCTGAAACTGGAACACAGTTAGATTGGCAAGGGTTATTCGAAGGCTGCTGCACCCTGATCAGTCTGGTTTTGTTCCGGGTTGCAGTACTAGATTAAATATGTGGCAACTGCATGGCTGTATGGCAAGTTCAGAACTTCTAGAGGAACCACCAGCTGTGATGTCTTTGGGTGTGCTGAATGCCTTTGATTCCTTGGAGTGTCAATACATGTTCTAGGTGCTCCAAATAAAGAACTTGGCCCTGAATATACTGGATGGGTCCGACTCCTCTATCACAATCCAACTGCTGGTGTGAGAGTATATAACGAGTTCTATCGGACATTTCCCCTCCATGGTACCAGGCAGGGATGCCTTCTCTCCCCATGATTTTTGCGATGGAACCATTTTCTTGCGGGCTGAAGGTTTAGGATAAGTCTCAGGGTGAGCAGACAGAATATCACTACGCAGAAGATGTTCTGCTGCATGTTGCAGACCATGAGTTATCCATCGACAGACTGATGCAGATGGTACAAATCTCTGAGACATATAGTGGTTTTAAAATTAGCTGGGCCAAGTCGGTGATCCATCGCTTATCCAGCTGGACTCCCAGAGCATAGATAAGCGGAAATCTTTAGGTTTGTCACAAAGGTTTTCGGTACTTAGGTATATACAATCACAAAAGACCCACAGTTATTTGTTACAAACAACTTATTCAAAATCCTTGGGAAATTTAGAGAGTATGCAGGTTGTTGGAAGACTTTGCTGCTCTCGATGTTCAGCCATGTGGCTATATTCAAACTGATTGTACTTCCTAAGTTTATTTATGTCTTGCAGAATACTCCATATATATTCTGAAGAGGTTTTTCAAGCTGTGGAGAGGGAAATCAGACAACTGATATGGAATGATGGTAAAGCAAGAAATACATTATCTAATTTAACGCAGGGGGTATACGATGGTGGCGCTGCTCTTCTTGTTGTGGGGAAATATTGCTGAGCTGCTCAGTTAGTGGTAGTGAATGACTGGGTGTTTGCCCAACAGGGGGAGCCACCAATCAGGCATGATAGACGCTGGATGGGACCTAGAGGATACCCGACTGCCATCTATGGTAAGGGCCACAGATCAGGCTGGAAGTCATATACAAGAGAAGTTGTACTGATTTGGGACTAAGCATTGAGGCAGTTGGGATGGCTGACAACCCTGACATGGGAAACCCCACTTTTGGATTCCCAGAAATTGTGGGAGACAAAAAAGTGAAAGGGTTTTGGAAGTTGGAACCTATTAGGAATTGGTAAGCTAGGGGACCTTTTGAGGGGGATGAAGGCTTAAGAGTTTCCAACTGATCAAGGAATGAAACAAAATGTCAGAGGCTTTCGCTACCTACGACTCAGGAATGCGTTAGGGTTTAATGTCCCCAAAGATGCGAAAGTGGAGAATGCTAACCCCTTCGAGGACAAGATACTTAAGGAAGCTCCTCCATTAAAAACAATTTCCCTTATATACAGGAAAATAATCCAACAATCTTCCAGATAATTTAAGGGGTCTATGAGAAAGCTTGCAGCAAGACAGAGGACCTTCCAGATGAGGAATTGGCAGAACAACTGCAGGTACCGAGAGAAGTGACAATCAGGTCTATGTTTAGAGTAATACAGCTCAAAGTGTTGCACAGCGTCTTTTATACAAGAGAACCGCTTGCAAAAATAGGACGAACCGCAACTAACTAATGTGCCTCAGAGGGTGTGGTCTGAGGTAAGTTCTTGCATACTATCTGGGACTGCCCAGGAATAACCAAGTATTAAGGAAAAGTGATGGGATGTTTGACGGGGGTCTCATTAGTACTGCTAGAACCGGGAAAGAAATTGTGTATTTTGTGAGTCTTGGGGGAAAAGAATGGAACAAGATACCAACGACTGTTCTGTAATGTAGGCATGGTGGTGGCCCACTGTAACAATGCGAGGTTGTGGGGGGTCATCCCTGTTGAACAAGTTACTTACCTTCAGTAACGCCTTATATGGTAGAGACATGAAATAGCCGCAGATTACTTACCTTTCAATTTCCCAGGCGTCAGACTGGATCCAGATGATTTTTCTTCGAGCAATACCCCTGCGTGCTGGTAGGTGGCATTGGTCGGCTCCACATTGCGGAGTCCGCGCTGGAAGTGACGCCAGCGTAACCTATACAGGGGCCACCTTGGCGCGCTGACGTCAGTTACTTTTTCACGACTTTCTATACTAGAAGTGTGGAGCCATGAAGTATACTAACATTGGTGTGTTTGAAAACTAGGGCCCTGGAAGGGATCAGCCCTGACCCTAGAAACCTGTACTTAGTGCAGGGAGGATGGGTGGCTCAGTAAGGAATCTGCGGCTAGATCACGTCTCTACCAGATAAGGCGTTACCAAAGGTAAGTAACTTATTCATCTGATAGAGACATCTAGCCGCAGAGTCCTTACCTTTGAATAGATACCTAAGCCGTCAAGTCCTCGCTGAATGGCAGGAGGGGTTGCGAGGAGGAGACACCCGGCTGCAGGACCTGTCAAGATGTTCATCTTGACTTCCACCGAAGGGAGCTGAACGTCCAGGACCTCAGCTGCCCTTCTCACCACCATAGCGTATGAAGCTCCCTCCTCAGGAGCCCTGGTAGGGGGAGACAGCAGGCCAGCATCTGGAGAGGTATCCAGTCCACTGGCCTCACCCAATTCTTCATTTCCAGTCCATTTCGTGTTCAGGCTGGTCTCGTAGAGGGTTCAGCGACTCCTCCCAATCTTCTCCATTCCTAGCCCTTCAAAATAAAGCTGAGAAACCGACCTAGGATCCAAGGGTGCTGCTGGCGCTGGAATCGGCTCTGGGTGGTTGGTGATAAGAATGAGGCTGGAGCCGGTGGCGCCCGGACTCTCAGCGTGGGGGTTGGCTTCGGGGAAGGTTGCAGTGGCATGACCAGTGCCGATCCTGATTCACAACCAAACCACTGGGGAGGCGCCTGAGCCGCCCGGATGGAACCCGATGCAGCCCTCTCCAAGCCTCCAAAGGTGCACCGGGAAGGTCAGGCTGCCCAAATATGAGGCACATGGCGTCATAAACTTCTTTAAGCTTGGCAGGGGTCGCTTCCGCTCCTGGAAAGGCAGGGAAGCTGATCCACGCTCAGGTTCCGCAGAACAAGGCCTAGAGTGTCGAGACTCCTCCGTTACGTCAGTTGACGGACCGGGAGAAGTTGAAGTATGCTTCTACTTCACATGTTTCTTATGCCTCTTATCTGACCGATCGGACGACTTCAAGTGGGAGGACAAGGACTTAGGACTCCAGGAGCAGTGCCTGGACCTTCCTCTCGACCGAGAACAAGACCTCCGGGGTGAACGGCGTGGTGCCGACCGCAGGGCCGCAAGCAGCTTTAGTGACAGCTCCCTCAAAGCTTTCGGAGCCATGGCCCCGCAGTCGGAGCACGACTTCGAATTGTGGTCACGCTCCAGGCACCAGAGACAAATCAAGTGCGGAACAGTCACCGACATGGCGCAATGGCAGGCGCCGCACAGTTTGAATCTAGAAGTCTTTTTCGACATGTTGAAAAACCTACAAACCAAAAATCGTCAATTAAACATCGAAAAAAGCCTGTCAAAAAGTGAGAGGGTAGCTCTCTTCACGGATCTGCCCTAGCTAGCGCAGAAGGAAAAGAACAGACGTCAGCGCTCCGAGGTGGTGCCGATATAGGTGACGCAGGCGTCACTTTCAGCGCAGACGACGCTATCACTCGGAGCCGACCGATGCCACCTACCGGTGTGCAAGTGTAGTGATCGAGCAAAAGTCTTCCAGATCCAGCCTGACGCCTGGGATTCACAGGTAAGGAATCTGCAGCTAGATATCTCTATCAGATATATTAAACTGATTCAAATATCTTTTTGCAACAAATTACTAACACTTTTGGTGTGCTTAAATTTGCAGTACAGGTTCTTCTTCATGTCTGGAAACATCCCATCTCTTTCATATTAAAGAGCAAGACATCAAGGATTTAAGCAGTTTGTGGGAATGGTTATTGTGTGATCATGCATTCTAAGCTGGGCCACTGGAATTATGCGATTCTGCAACTGCCACGTTTGCAGCATGATTATAGATTTGCCACATAATCCATCATCTGAAGATTTTACCAAAAAAAAACTGTTACTAGATCTAACGGATCAAACGTTACTAAAAACGTTGCATCATGTGCTTTTGTTCAGTGGCAGGCCCTTCGCAAAAGTTAACTGGTCATCTTTCAGTTGCCTATTGCTGTATTTGGTTGTTAAACTGGTACTACTGAGGTGAAACCTTTGCCCAGGCAGTGTTACTATGAGTAAAAAGTGACAAAATAATGAAGTGATGCTATCACAAAATGTGCTGCATTGTGCCACATAACTTGCCTTTTCTCGCTGCATAATTTAGTCAACTCTGCTGCATAACTTGGTCCTCCCCTACCTCATAAGTGCAGTGGCCCTGATAATAATGAATAAAATACCCTCTAGCGCACTTTAAACAAGCATTGGCATAGCCAATAGGTCTCGCCTTTGGGGCCTTATAAGCAGTGCTTTAAATGGGAAAAAATAAGTGCAGGTACTCATTAAAATAGAGGTGTGGCAAGTGGGCGGGGCTAGGGGCGGGGCGAAGGGCAAGATATGTTCATACCTAATGACTTCTGTACCAGTTGCAGCACATGTCAAAACACAAGAGAAATGCGTGTATGGAAATAAAACAGATTAACACATTACACATAATTACATGCTCCTCGGAAGCAGAGCGGAATCTGCCCTGCACTGGAGGAGAAACCCAACCTGCGCCTGCCGTGCTGTGGATCAGGGTACCGGTACTCTCCCTGGCTACAGTGAAGTGCCGGTACTGACGGCCCAAAAATTCGGAAGTGCCGGTACTCAGTACCGGTGAGTACCGGCCCATTTAAAGCACTGCTTATAAGTGGTTAGTCATGCAGCACATTATCCTGGGTGCCCTGCCCCTTTGTAGAAATTGCGATCAGAGTCACGGTGTGGGACGGCTGATAGAGCAAAGGAAATGCAGACAACGGGAGGGGGGCGGGAGCATGGTGAACACGGCGGGAGGGGGGCAGGAGCAAAGTAAAACAACAGGAAAATAGGAAACAAATTGTGCGCTTAGGTACACCTGTCATAAACTGCACAGTGCTTAGAAGTTCATTATCTTTCACTGCTTTTCACTACAGTGTACTTCCGTATTTCACTTACTATTTTTTCATTAAACATTTTCCTGTTTAAAAAAACAGTTTTTAACCTCAAAAGAAACGCGATATAAAAGAACAGCGTCGATTTACCCAGGACTGGACGGCCACACAAACTCTCAAACTATTTGATTTGAAACCTCGGCTCAATGAAAGCTGCTGTTAAACTAATCCGCTGTAATCTGTTTATCTTTGCACCGTCCGACGTGGCATCCGGAGGCAGTTGACACAGACCCTCAGTGCAGACCCCTTACATCTTCCACATACATCTTAGACTGCAGATGACTGTGGGGGTGCCGTATCTAAGTGACAGCAAGAGCTTTGAAAACAGTCTCTCAAGAAACGACATGGGGCAGCTTGTGCTGTCTGCACTAACGGCAAAGCACAAGAAAACGTAACCCCCTGCAGCATGAGATAGTCGAAATCTGTGGGTTAATGCACCTGCTGTGACAAACAGTGAACAGCTTCCGGGCAGACCATAACGTGATTACCAAAGATGTGGCTATTGATCAAATTTCGATAACTGCGAGACAGTAGCAGGAAGCACCATGCATCAGTCGAGGCTTCACAAGAGAAGGCTCTTTCACCATGTGGCAGTCACAAAGCAGGGCGCTGTGCTTGGTGCGCACTGTTAGAGAACACGTCTCGATCTCTCGATCTAACAGTGAGAAGTGACGACTGTGTGGGCAATATTGAGGCACTGACCTGGCAGCTCCGATTAGTACCGAACCGGATCAGAGCCAATGGCGGCCGCCGGACAACACAGCAATAAATACAGAATGTCGAGGGCCAGGAAACAATTTTAAACAAGCGCGCGCACCTCGCGCGGCAGCAGGGGAGGGGGGGCCTGCGCCGGATTCCCTTGCGAGAGCGAGCAGCAAGGCGCGATAATTGCTAACATATGGCGCCGCTGCTCGCTCCCGCAAGGGAATCGCCAAACGTGCACACGTTGCCATTTAAAGCAATGCAACGCATGCACGTTTTGGCCTCAAAACCGACTCGATGGCTAAAGGTCTCTTTCCGCATGCGCTGCGTAGGCGAGACCTAAAAAATATTGCATGTCACCTCGGAGTTTCTTGACCTTGTAAAGGACATCAGCCTTCCGCCTCGGTCCTCTATGTGATCAGAGAACTCCTCGGTGACTTGTAATATCCTTATAATGTACAACAAGGGGTACATTATCCTATATATACTTTATATGGTTGCACAACAATGTAAAGGATATGAATGAGTTTTATTGATGCACTCTTGGAGTCCATTTCAATAATTTTACACTCTGCATATAAAAATTGTAGTTGGGGGGAATGGAAGAGAGCATGTTATCGTCAGGCTGTTCTCAGATAAAGTAGTGCAAACAACTTGAAAGGCAAAAAGTCAACAAGGAGTAGAGAAGGAACTACTGATAGATCCAAACATTACTAAGGCTAGAAAAGTAAATTAAATATAATTCTTCTAAAGGCTTGTTACCATGTATACATCGAATTCATCCAGACATCTGAAGGGAGATTCGGCGATTGACCACAGGGAAAGGACAAAACACACCGTTGAGAAGGAGCGTTCGCCTCCTGATAAGGATCTCATGTCGTTGAGAGCGGCCTTGTTTCCCTCACCAGGCTGGACCTGCAATTAAACAAAGCATGGTGATTGTTAATTACTGGGCTAGATAGACAGCACAAGCAAACCTTCTCTTAGTCCAGGGGCGCGTTGTGTTATGTGTGGGAAGTTCCTGTTCAGTGCTGGACATTCAGACACGGGTACAAGTCGGAGGTACACGCGGGTAGACCGTCTACCCATAATTTTCACAGGGCAGACGCCGTCCACCCTGCCCACAAGTTAGGCCCCACTGAAATATGCTGAACTTGTCCCGGTGTAATTTCCAGACACCGAGACACGTTCAGCAGACCTGTACATTGTCTGCTTTACATTCCCAGCAGCAACGTGCAGGTGGTGAGGGAGCTTAGTTTTTTTCACCTCCAGCTGGGCCAAAGATAAAGGCCAAAGTTATGGAACCATCAGGCCTCCTTTTGGTCCTGTGGTGTCTCACACTTTTATTCAAATGCAATGTAGAAGCAAAGGCACACAGCTTATCACTTTCCAGGTACTTAAGAGAGGCATACTTTTCTTGTATATATAGGAGATATGCATGAACTGTAAGAATGTCAGATGTGTTGATCTCTCCCAGTATTTACACAAATAAGAATTAAAATACCAGTATTTTATTTCTTTTATAGCGCTACTCACCCCAACATAGGGTGTCTGAGCGCTTTACATCACACTTAAACATTATACATTGACAATAAATCATATAAGTGTGTAAATCAACGCACAAGATGTGATATACGACAGTGAAGGTTACAAGATGTAGGAGTCACATGTTCTTCATAGCTCACTTTGCTATATTAGAAGGATCATAATTTATGAACTGCAAGTAATAAAAGGATCTCTGTGTTAAATGCAGTAGACCACTTACCTAGCTACATAAAATAAAAATCTGTCAGATGCTTGCAGGTGACATATTAACCCTCTATGCTATTTTGATTCAAAAGTGGGATTAAACAAAACACTGATCTCTCCAGCAAATGCATTAACCTCCAGAGTTAACTTACCATTATTATTATTCCCTGAAATGTACTGGGCCCACAAATATCTCTGCAGCAGGTGCCTTAACCTAATAAGATATTTTAAAATGCAGACTTTGTAACCAAATAAGCAGAACAGATCTACTGCTATGTTTCTCATTGTTGCCAATTTGTTGTGGCAGGGTTTGAAAATAAATAAATGCATTAGTTGAGGCCCAGATTTTGCATCGGGGTTGCTCCGCTTTTTTAGCACAGCCCGACAAAATCTAATTTGTTAAATCTCGTAATGAGCTTAAATGTACTCATGCTAGCCCTGCTAAACCTGTGTGTGAGGTCTTAATATCTGATGTCACTTCTTGTGAGGTCACTTCCTGCGATGTCACGAGCCATGACGTCGTGCGCTGTGACGTCACGTGCCACGATGTCACTTGCATACTGCCTAAATTGGTTAGCCCCCCCCCCCACTTCTTTTTAGCTCCTGTACCCTGGACACAGCCACAGACCAGCACTGCGGGCTGCACTACCTCCGATCAGGCCACATGCCTGTGTGCACTGCCTGCGCCTCGCCGAGACTCCGAACTGGAATAACTAATTTCAAGGGCACGCAATCAAGCAGCAGCTTTAATTACCGGGCTGCAGTGGAGCTAATTAGCATATGTGCTAATGACAGCAACCAATCACAGGGGCTCCCATTCTACCAATAAACATATTATTCATGATGGTAACTGAGCAGCACACTGTAACAAGCGTCTCTGCGGCTAGAACTGCTTCAAGATACTACCCCTCCCCCACGAGGGACAGAGAGGGCTCTGCTGAGGGCATCCCCTGCACCTCCATGACACCTGGTGGTACCGCCGAGGCGCCTGCCAGTCTATTGCCTCTTGCTATGGAGGCGAGAAATGAATCAGCACGTTATACAACGGATAACACATTACTTTAACATACATTAAAAGTAGGCAATGTAGAAATATGCTCGCTCAAAGCATGAATGCGCTGCTCAGTGCAGTGCAGTAAATAATGGGCACATTATGTGGCGTGTTTCTTTATGCAGCATTGTGCAGCACAGTCCGGCTTGTGAACATTGCCATGATATGTATCAGGCGTGCAACGCCCATTGGGCTCAAAGGGCTTCAGCCCCTACCCCCCCGTCGTGTGTGGCAGCCTGGGCTGAGACAGCTTCCCGGACACACACACAGCTGCACCCGAGTATTTCACAGGTCTTTAAAAGACCATTTGCTTGTTGCTGAGGCTTTGTTGTTTTTCACACCTTCTTAGAGCCCCTGCATCTCCACTCTGCCCATTGCTGGTAGAATTAGCCTCCCGGAAATTTTTCTTATCGCTGCACTTCCCCGAAATTTGGCTCTAGTTGCACCTCTGATATGTATGCACTCTCACCGGACACGCACACAATGGTGTTGAACAGAAGACGTGACCAGGCATCAAAGGCGCAACTAGAGCCAAATTTCAGGGGGGGGGGGGCTACCAAAAATTTCGGGGGGGGGCTGATTCTTCCAGCAACATGCAGAGTGGAGATGCAGGGGCTCTAAGAAGGGGTGAAAACACAACAAAGCATCGTTGGGAAGTAAATGGTCTTTTAAAGACCTGTGAAGTACTCGGGTGCGGCTGTGTGTGTGCCCGGGAAGCTGTCTCAGCCGGGCTGACACACACGACAGGGGGGGGGGGGGGGCTGAAGCCCTTTGAGCCCAATGGGCGTTGCGCGCCCGCCAGGCAGGAGAGCGCGCACAGCAGAGTGTTCAGTGTAGGTCCAAAGAGCTCTTCGTTACTCTGTGTTATTTCATAAACAATTTTTAATATTGATTTTCCTCAGTATTGGAATCGTTTTCTTAGGTGTGTGACTGTTGAGGACAACACTGCGTTCACTGCAACACGAGGCCACTAATTGCTGCCACAATTCCACGCATGCCTTGCGGCTGGCAGGTGACGTGCACCGGCGCCTTGCTGCTGGTTTAAAGAAGGCTCTTTTCCGCCTCCAAAATACTGTTGAATCACTCTCAACAGGGCCGGCGCTAGGCATGGGCAGTGTGGGCAGCTGCCCAGGGCCTCGCACTCAGCCTACCAGCATGGGGCCCCGCACCGATCGTGTGTTCTGTTGTTTCCCTGCCGATCCAACTAAAAGAAAGGTGTCTCCTTGCAATTAGGGTCCATGGGAGGGGTCCCCTCCCCGGGCCTCTCAGGGATGGTGTCTGGAGGCCTAGGGGAGGGAGACGCTTCCTCTTGTCCCAATTGCAAGGAGACCATTCAGAGACACTGCGGGACGCCCATTGTCCAGCATTTTAGCGCCCCCACAGTTTTAACTTTTAGCCCACAAGCAATTATCACACCTATCCACTGAAGGTGAATCAGGTCCTGTGTCTTTACAAGTTCAAATCTACACCGATTTGCAAGTGCGTGCCACTTTTTTTGCTATCTCCTTCGCTAATCAGGGGCCATTTTTGTTTTGGTGCCGGGCCTACATTCTGTCCCAGTCACTGCCAGGTACTCCTGCGGTAACTATTGGGAGGAGCCTTGTTTCCCTGCATGATGACTGCTGCAGAACAAATAATTATAAAGTAACACGACTGTTTTCACACAGGAAGAAAGGAAAACAAAACAAGCATTGGTAAATGCATCAGGTTTCGCCTATGGGATTAATAATAAGTTAAGAGGTGTGGGAGCAGTGTATGAGTGTAGGGAGAATGGTGTAAGTGCTCTCTGTGCAGGATGAGAGGTGAATGAATGAAGGTTGATAAGTGTTTGAGTGAAGGGTGAAAGTGCCTCAATGCCTGGTGAATGATGTGTGTTTATGCAGAATGAGAATTGTGATAGTGTACAGGGTGAGAGATGTTACCCTGTACAAGGTAAGAGGTATGCGAGTATAGGGTGAGCGGTATGTCAACAGTAAGTGCAGGATGAGTGGTTTGAGTACAGGGTGAGAGGTGTGGGTGGAGGGTGAGAGGAATGTGGGTGGAGGGTGAGAGGAATGCGAGTGCTGGGTGAGAGGTATGTCAATGGTGTGCGAGTGCAGAGTCAGCACTGTGTGAGTGGTGGGTGAGCAGTATCTGGATGCCAGCGCAATGTCAGGATGACTGTGCAGAGTAAATTGTGGGTGAGTGTGCAGGGTGAGCAGTGTCTAAGAGTAGGTGAAAGGTATATAAGCGTTTTAAAGACAGGTCAGCAGCACAGCCATAAAACGATCCAGTATATAAACCACTCGTTATGGACGTGTAATCAAAACGTGAACAATCACTAAAGATTACTGAATCGCAAAGGTACAAAAGGAGACAAAGTTGTGATGTGCCCTAATATGAAGCTGGCACGCTGACTCCTTGCAGTAAGCGTTGCGCTAATATCGTGATAAGATATTAAAAAACAGGGTCAGAAAGTGAGGCAAAGACATACTGATTAATAAAAGCGTACCGGTATGTTAGCCACTCGTAAAGTACATGATACGCAGGTATTGTCAATAAAGTGTAAACAAAAATTAACACAACTGTTAAACAGAAACACATGAATATCTGAAAACTAAATTTACACGCTAATATCGTGAATGGGTATTGAAACAGGGTCATTACGTGAGGCAAAGACATGCTCATTAATAAAAGCGGACCAGTATGTTAGCAGCTCGTAAAGTACATGATACGCTACAAAGCGAAAACAAAACTTAACACAACTGAAGGTTAAACAAGCAAACGACCAACTGAAAAACACACTGACACAATTAAAAGAACGCTCTAAATATGAAGGAGACCTTAGTGTATAGGATCTACCGACATGATAACTAGCAGGAGGTATGATCTGAAAGGGTGTACCAATGTTGCCCTCATGATTGCCACATTTTTAATTGCCTGGTATCGAGTCACATGAGGGTCATGTGTCAAACGCGCTCTATGGAGCTTGACTGCTCGTTCCATACAAAAAAAATCACGAGGTGACTAAAACCTTTTTTCTGTCACATGCGCATGAACGCATGTGCTTCGAGAAAACTGTCTGCCTGCCTGACGTCCGTGTCAGTAAGCAAAGAGCGTGACGTCAGGCAAATAAGTTCTACAGGAAACGTGGATGAATGGTCATTGCTTTTTGCAATTACCATCAATATAGCTTTTAAACCTGGAATGGAGGCGCTCCTCTGACCATTATCAGGATCTGCCCCTGACATGCTCGTGCATTGCATGTTTTAACGTCACTGGACCGACATGAAGGGTAAAACATGCAATGCACGGCGAGCGCGGGGGCTGGTGAAAGCAACACATTTGGGGAAGGGGCCCTGGATGTAAGTAAATATGCTGAAGGAATGCGAGGGAGGAGAGCAGACCGAAAAACACACTCTGTGCCTGTGAATGCGTCAGTCTGTAGAAACTCCGATACCTTTGTTAGGGTTTGCACACGCAAAAAAGTTCGACAAAAGCAGCGGATGAAAATAGTACTTGGGCCTCATGACACTAAGAGAAACACAAAAGAGAAACAACAGGAAATAGTATGCTACAGCCAATAGAAACGGAGGCAAAGTAAGTGGCAAGCACAGGATCCAATGAAAAGCAAGGGGGTGGAAGGTAAGCCCCGGTTATAAATCCCAATGTACCCCAATATAGGCCTAAGTAGTTACACAACCTTTTACCTACATCTGTCCTACCATTGTTCAACATAACGGGTCGGTCGCTGACCTTTTACCTAGTTAGATGCTACATTACTGTAGTGGGGTTTTCTCCGAAAACTACCATCATGTATTATGCATTAGGATTCTCAGTATCACAGCAGGATTACCATCTTCTGCATAATAAAAAACAAGTTACTTACCTGTACACTGGGGTTCTCCAGTATTGATATCTTTCATAGATTCACATGCTTGAATCGTCCCCGTATTCATGGTGGGAGTCTCACGGTATTTCAAAATATAGCAGTA
The DNA here is from genome assembly GCA_963921515.1 of Calotriton arnoldi. Classification (NCBI taxonomy): domain Eukaryota; kingdom Metazoa; phylum Chordata; class Amphibia; order Caudata; family Salamandridae; genus Calotriton; species Calotriton arnoldi. Next base: position 1,663,513 of record CAWUFW010003966.1, read on the forward strand.
TTAGAAGAAAAATAACTGTAAACCCCATGTAAAGGGGACTCGCATTTGTTAACCTATCGAACAAGTTACTTACCTTCGGTAACGATATATCTGTAAGAAACATTAGTTAGTTATAGATTCCTTACCTTAGAATTACCCCCGGGCGTCAGACTGGATCCGGAAAGTTTTTTTCGTCAGCAGTACCTCTGCGCGTCGGAAGGTGGCGTCGGTCGGCTCCGCGTCCGTCGTCGGCGTCGTGGTCGCCGGGATGACGTCGCGGCAGCTACTTAGACGCCGCCTCACGCGCTGACGTCAGTTCTGTACACGACTTTCCGCGCCAGAAACGCAGAGCCGTGCAAGACACTGACCACTGATGCACAAAACTAGGGCCCTGAAAGGTAGTCATTAACCCTAGAAATCAGTTCGCAGAACGGGGAGGATGGGTGGGGCGGTAAGGAATCTATAACTAACTAATGTTTCTTACAGATATATCATTACCGAAGGTAAGTAACTTGTTCATCTGAAAGAAACACGTTAGTTATAGATTCCTTACCTTAGAATGGATACACCAAGCAATACCAACCCCGGTGGTGGGTCTGCGAACCAAGATCACACCAGAAAATCCTGGAGAACAGAACGGCCAAAGAAGCCGTCTCTCCGGACTTGGCTGTCCAGGCAGTAGTGTTTTGTAAACATGTGCAGCGAAGCCCACGTGGCCGCCTGACAGATGTCATTTAGAGGAACTCCTCTTCCCAAGGCCGTAGTGGCTGCCGTCGCCCTGGTGGAATGGGCGCGTAGCCCGACCGGAGGCTCTTTTTTAGCCAGAGAATAGCATGCCTTAATGCACAAAACCACCCATCGAGAAATGGTGCGTTTGTGTACGGCCCGACCTTTCTTGGCGCCCACGTAGCCAACAAAGAGTTGATCATCCACCCGGAACTGTTTTGTGCGGTCCAGATAGAAAGAGAGCACACGTTTTGGGTCCAGACGGTGGAGCCTCTCTTCCTCCTTTGAAGGATGCGGAGGCGGAAAGTAGGTGGGCAGAGTAATGGTCTGCCCGATGTGGAAGGCAGTGACCACCTTAGGAAGGAAGGATGGACGGGTCCTGAGTACCACCTTGTCCGGATGGACAGACAGGAAAGGAGGTTTGGAAGAAAGGGCCTGGAGCTCACTCACTCTTCTAGCAGAAGTGATGGCTACCAGGAAAGCAGTTTTAAGAGTCAAGAGTCTTAAAGGGCAGTTATGAAGCGGCTCCAAGGGAGTGCACATTAAATAGGTAAGAATAAGAATCAAGTCCCACTGAGGCATAACGAAGGGGATTGGAGGAAAAAGATGCGTTAAGCCTTTTAAGAAACGATTAACTACCGGGAACTTGAAAAGAGAAGGTTGATCTGGCAGCCGAAGGAAGGCAGAGATGGCTGAAAGATAGCCCTTGATAGTGCCCGCAGCAGAGCCCTGCTGGGCTAAAGAAAGAAGGAACAAGAGAACTTCAGAAAGAGGGGCAGAAAGGTGATCCATAGCCTTTGCTGTGCACGATGCCACAAACTTGTATCACCGGCAGGCGTATACCGTCTTAGCGGAGGGACGCCTGGCTGCCAAGATTACGTCACAGACTTCGGGAGGCAGGTCGAAAGACGTCAACTGCCGCCGCTCAATCTCCACGCAAGGAGGTGGAGACTGGACAGGTTTGGGTGGAGGACTGTCCCCTGCTGCTGCGACAGAAGATCCTCCCGAAGAGGCAGTCTGATCAGAGGATCGATTGCCATGTTGAGCAGCTCGGGATACCAGACTCTTAGTGCCCAATCCGGAGCCACAAGAATGACTTGGGCCCGGTCGCGCCTGATCTTCTTCAGCACTCTGGGCAGAAGTGGTATAGGCGGAAAGGCTTACAACAGAGCGCAACTCTACTCGCGACGAAAAGCGTTGCAGAGCGAGCGCCGCCTTGGAAATTCCAACGCGCAGAATTGCTGACATTGCGCGTTCTCTTCGGTGGCGAATAGATCTAACCAAGGCTCTCCCCACTGTCGAAAGAGACCTTGCACCACCTCCGAGTGAAGACGCCATTCGTGATCCATCATGCACCTGCGGCTGAGTTTGTCCGCCCTGTCGTTCAGAGAACCTGCCAGGGGTTGAACCACCAGGGATATGCCCTGATGTTCCAGCCATGTCCAGAGGCGAAGGGCCTTTTGACAGAGGGTCCACGACCCCACCCCGCCTTGTTTGTTGCAGTACCACATGGCGGCGGTGTTGTCCGTGAACACCTGCACTACTCTTCCCCGGACAGAGGGAAGGAATGCTTTCAGTGCAAGACGAATCGACCGGAGCTCCAGAAGGTTGATGTGAAGCCCGGACTCCGCCGGAGACCAGAGGCCTCTGATCTCCGCCCCATCCCAGAAGGGAGGCGTCCGTCACCACAGTATGGTCTGGTTGGGGAAGGGAGAGGGATCTGCCATTGACCCAATCCTGGTTTGTGAGCCACCACTGCAGTTGTCGTGCAGTGCCCTCCGAGATCTGGACGCAATCGGACAGATTCCCCAAATGCTGCGCCCACTGGAACTTCAGGTCCCACTGCAAAGCCCGCATATGCCACCTGGCATGATCGACCAGCAGGATGCAGGAGGCCATGAGGCCCGGCAGCATCAGAGTCATTCTGACCGAAACCCGGGATAGAGGCTGAAAGATCGGAATCCTAGCCTGAATATCCCGGACTCGCTGTTCGGGAGGATAGACCCGAAACTGCGTCGTGTCCAGAACCGCTCCGATGAAGAGGAGCTTCTGAGAGGGAATCAGGTGCGACTTCGGCACATTGATGGAGAACCCCAGCGAATGCAGGAGGTTGGCCATAGTCTGGAGGTGGGAGACGACTGCCTGGGGCGAGCCCGCCTTCAACAGCCAGTCGTCGAGATAGGGGGAAGATTGAAACCCCTGATCTGCGCAGATGAGCTGGGACCACTGCCATCACTTTCGTGAACACCTGATGGGCGCTGGTAAGGCCAAAGGGGAGCACGGTAAACTGAAAATGCTCGTGGCCTACAGTGAACCGTAGGTAACGCCGGTGGGCCGGCAGGACGGGGATGTGAAAATAAGCATCCTGCAAGTCCAACGCTACCATCCAGTCTTCCGGGTCGAGGGCAGAAAAGACCTGAGCAAGCGTCAACATCTTGAACTTCTCCTTCCGGAGGAAGCGATTGACGTCCCTGAGGTCCAAGATAGGACGTAGGCCCTTGTCCTTCTTGGGGACCAGAAAGTAGTGGGAGTAACAACCACGACCTACTTCTGGGACAGGAACACGCTCGATGGCTCCCTTGGCCAAGAGAGCCGTAACTTCCTGCTGGAGAAGGGCCAGATGATCCTCTGACATGCGGTGGTATCTCGGTGGCATGGCTGGAGGGGTAGTCTCGAAGGGGAGGGAGTAGCCCCTTCGGACTATTTGCAAAACCCACCTGTCCGACGTGATGGTGCACCAGTGGGGGAGGTGATGGCGAATCCTGCCGCCCACTGGCGTTTGATGGGCCTGAAAGGTCAGACTAGGAGGGTTTGGAGGCTGCTGCAGAGGGGGTTGGTGGACTGGTCCGCCCACTAGCCCCCGGCCGCGCGAAGGTTGGGTAACGTGCTGCGGCCTGTGGCTCTGGGCGGGACGAAGCAGGGCACCCCTTCCGTAGCCACGAAAGGGGCGAAAAGCAGACTGCGCAGGGCGGGTGCAGAGGCCCAAGGACTTGGCCGTAGCCCGTGAGTCCTTTAAACGCTCTAGAGCGGTCTGCTTTGTCGCCAAAAAGGCGACGGCCATCAAAGGGCATGTCCATCAAGGTGTTCTGGACATCCCCTGAAAAGCCAGTGGACCTCATCCAGGCGTAGCGACGAAGCGCTACTGACGTGGAAATAGTTCTGCCCAGAGAGTCGGCGGTGTCCAGCCCACAACGTATTGTAAACTTCGCTGCAACAACCTGGGAGAGCACCGCCCGGGCCTTCTCCGGACACTGAGGCAGCAACTGCGCCATCGTATCCCACAATAAGTGGGAATAACGGCCCAAGAGACATGCAGTGTTTACGGACCGCAGTCCTAAGCTGGCGGAAGAGAACATTTTCTTACCAAGGTGGTCCAGCTTCTTGGATTACCTTTCCGGTGGAGCGGTAGGGAAGGCGCTTTTGGAAATGGAGGCTTGGACTACTAAGCTCTCCGGGGTGGGGTGTTGGGAGAGGAAAGTGGGGTCGCCCGGAGCCGGGCGGTGGCGTCGGGCAATGATCCTGTCCACGGGAGCCCCCGTGTTGGGCCTGGACCACGTGCCCTAAAGGACGTCGATGAGGACCTCATTAAACGGCAGCAGGGGCTCCGAAGAGCTCGCAGCCGGTTGAAGCACCTCTGTCAGGAGGTTAGTCCTGACCGCCACCGTAGGAAGCTCGAGATTAAGAGCCTCGGCCGCCCTACGCAACACCACTGCGTACGACGCCCCCTCCTCCGTAGCCACGGTAGGAGGAGACAGCATGCCAAGGTCAGGGGAAGTGTCGAGACCACTGGCATCCCCCAGTTCCTCTCTCCAGTCCTGGTCAGAACCTAGCTGATCAGTCAAAGGGTCACCTGACCCCTCCCAGTCCTCCTCCTCATCATCTGGATGCCACTCATGTTGAAAAGAGGGCCCAGGAGTGAACAGGGGCACAAAAACCCCTCCCGGCGCCGGATCCGGCTCCACGTCAAGATGGAGGCCGGGTCAACGCCGGCCGGGGGGCCGACCGGCGTCGAGCGCGGTAGTGGTGCCGTCAGAAGCGGCGCCGGTGGAGGCGTAACGAGGTCAACCGGCACCGATCCGGATCCAGGCCTGGATCCAAGGGGGGCCTGCGGCGCCAGAGCCACCGGCAGCGAAGACCTAGGCCCCCCAACCGAGTCTGCGGGGCCCGAAGGTGCGCCGGCGGGGTTGGTCCGCCCAAAGATGGCATGCATCGCCTCGTAGAACGTACAAAGCTGGGCGGGAGTCGCTCCGGGTCCCGGAAAGGGAGGGAAATTCGGAGTCGACTCTTCGGGCTCCGCGCGTGGAGCCGCGGGAGGGGCACCACCCGCGTGCCCCGTCGGATCAGTCAACCGACGAGGAGAAGTCGAAGAGCGATGATGCTTCTTCGACTTCTTCTTACCCGACCCCGAGTGCGAAGACATCGAAGATTTCGAACCGGAATGGTGGTGGCTCCGCGACCGGTCCCTCGACTTCCCTCTCGACCAGGACCTCGAACGGCGCGGAGCTGACTGTCGGTGCTCAAGCAGCTTTCGGGACCGCTCCCGCAAAGCCTGTGGCGCCCTCGACCGGCAGTCGGAGAACGACTTGGGGTCGTGGTCGCGCTCCAGGCAAAAAAGACACACGCGGTGCGGATCCGTCACCGACATCATGCGATGACAGGAACCGCAGGCCTTGAAACCGGGCATCCCTCGTGCACCTTC